>JAEQBH010005781.1:0-213463 GCA_016808115.1 Tetrastigma voinierianum | reverse complement strand
AAATCCACCTTTAGATAAAAAATATAGTCGTTGGAATCAAAGGAATTGAAATATGGTCATTAGATCAGTAGGTAGCCATTGGAGATTTTGAGTTTTTGAGACGAAATCTCAGCCTTCCACATGTCCAACAATTCTAGCCATCAGATATGGCCAATTTTTTGGCCGATATATCAATAAAATTGCAAGAATCGGCACCAACAAGCCTGTTTGTTCCACGTGCTGTTTTGTATCTGATATTGTGTCTGATATATCAGTAAATATATCACCGATATGGGCCGATATTTTTCGATTTTTCTTTCATTCGACTTTCAAGCCACGATATCGTGCTCCGAATGTAAAACCCGAGAAAAATGTTAAAACTATAATTTCAGTGGAAAATCGTGAATTTTTTTAAATCTCGGATGACGAAACCGACCAATCGTTGAACGCCTCGCGTGAAATCTAGCTAATTCGTCGACAGAAATTCTGATACAATCAGAATTTCATGTTTTTCAAGGCACCAAGAGTAACGAGTGACACTTGACACATGTTGGATGGCTTATATGGAGCCATGTGTCAAATGGAGAGTAAGTCAAACAAAAGTCTAAGTGGGGCTCGTGTGAGACATGTGTCACAACTTGAGAGGATGGAAATCCAAAGAATTGGATAAGAGGATAAGGGGAAATCCAAGCGAGCCAATGGAGAGGTGACATGTGGCAAGGAGGAGGACATCCCACTTGAGCATGTTGGAGCTGTAAGACCTGAGAAAATTTCAATTTTATGAAAAAGGGTAAAATGGTCATTTCGGTAAAAATCCAAAATTTTTCTAGATCTCGACGACCTAAACTTAATTTCACCGTTGGAATCGTTTCACAAAACGGCTACCACATCGTCTCTCACAAATTCCGATATAGCCTAATTTCAATGCCGAGGCATTCGGTGACGGCAATGTGGATGTGACAAAGTCACATACTACATGTACTGGGGCGACACATGTTGCATGATTAGAGAGATGATGGAAATGAATGGCCTAGATTGTGCCAAGTGTCAAATAGTGAAAGGAAGGGACATGATGGGAATTAAATTAAATGTTAATGAGATAATAAGACAAAACTTGAATAGTTGTCTTCTCAAACAAAAAAAAAAAGAGAAAACATGCAGGGGAAGAACGGATTGGCAGTAGGCTTGAGTTTTTGAAATCTAGAGAGAGAAAGTGTGTCTTCTCTCTAGATTTTCAGTCATTCGGACCGTCGGTTCTCGACGGAGCAAGAAGCAAAGTCTATCTACGCTGCGAGGGCTATGCGTGGGACACTCACCTGCGGAGTTAATACAACTCCAAGAGGTGTGATCTTTCCTACTTGTGATATTCTTTTGCTAAGAGCCATGTTTATGGTTAGGATATTCCGAGGTTTGATTTAACCGTGAATCTCTGCCTCAAACCTTGAACCGAGCGAGAAAAATCCTACCATGGTCGTGGAATAAAGGCTAACCGAGGTTTTCATTGTTCACATGAATAGTGACTTGATTTTCTTGTGTGAAATGTGTGTTGTGTTATTCAAAATGAATTGTTTCGTGGTTTGCTAATTAACCCATGTGAGCTAATTTTGGTGTTATTGATGTGAATTTAATAACATTATTTATATGGATTAATTGTGTTAATATATACATGTTAAATATATTAGCATAAATTATTTGGAATTGGCATAATGCATTCCATATGTACTGGGGCAACCTAGAATATTAGGTGTGAGTACATAACATGAAATTGAAAGAAAAATGAAAATGTTTGTAAAAGGAATTTCGACGGAAGATTTTCCGAAGAATTGCCTTGGAGAGTCATCCAACGTATCACTGCATGAGGACCATGACTATTTCAGAGCTGCTATTCAGCAATTCGCCCTAGGGTAGTCCAATGTATTTTATCGAACTTAAGAGGCAAGTTTTCGAGAAACAAAGCTGTTTTGAACCGGATATTTTACTCGCATCTCGCTTAGGCATATGTGAGGAGTCGATGAGAACTCTGACATGGGATTGGCCGCGTAGACATTCTATAGGTTCATGTAATTGCTTGGATGTTTGTTTTTCCATGACATGTGCACTTAGCTGGAGTAACTCCATGTAGGAAATTCACTACGGCTTTGCTCACTCCCGTCAGGGATCACTATTTCGTATAGGGAGTGTGCACGAGAAGGCGCCGAGGCCGCTGCTTTTCTTAAAGAAAAAGCCAAATCGCGGGTTTTGTATTGATTTTGTATAAATATGTATTAGAATTGTAAATTTCATATAAAAGGAATTAAGAGTAATGTAAAAACTCTAAACCATAACATATTTGGTTTAGATATATATTTTGTGGGTATTAATGTGTGGGCCTATGGCCATTATTTTACTCTGCATGGACCCCGTGTGGTCATTATAAACTGTTCGTGTCAGATTTGCAAGTAGCCCCGTACAAAGCAGACTCATTGATGCCATGAGTAGCTGGGCCGTTACCCATCCACGATTATTCGCAGGTTGACGTAGTTGCTGCACCACCCCTAGGACGCCACAGAGCAAATCCATGAGGAGAATTTGAGGGAAAACTAAAGAGGAGTTGAAGAAGAAGGGATTTAGAGAAAAACTCCACCTTCACTCTAGATTTGTAGACGACCTGGATCACGGCCACGGAGCAAGAGGCAAAGTTCATCCATGCGACGAGGGCTTCGCATAGAGACCAAAATATGAGATTTTCATCAAGCTCCGAGAGGTAGGGGTTTTTCTCCTACTTGGTTTAATTCTTGTCTAAGAGCCATTCAAATGGTCAGGTAATAAATAGAACTACTTTTGTATTTCAAAGCCTCAAAAATGCGAATCTATTTTGATTCAGACCTGCTTTTCGACAACTGAACTGAATTTCGGATTGTTTTCGAACAAATGGACTAAATTTGCGACTATTTTCAAACAAATCGAGCTGAATTAAGGTCCTTAATTGATTTTCGGGCCATTATCGGGTCCATGCGGTGCCGTTGTGTGTTATTATAAATGAATGAATATATTACGTGAAAATCAGCGTTGTTACATGTCTTAATTGATGTATTAGCATGGATTCTCGATGTTGTGAATTATAATATAGAAAATATAATTGTTTATGAATCATGAATATCGATGTATGAAATGGCACACTGGCCGTCATATAATGCAAGAACACCTACTGCCTGGGTGAGTGTGCATGGTATCGGTTATTCCCATCCTCGTGAATGTGAGCTCGAAAGTGGACAAAGATCCAAAATTTCAAACTCAAACACTGAATATTACACAATATGTTACGAAGCTGAAGACAACATCCTCCCCCCTCTCGGGTGAAAGATTCGAATTCATTCGCGGTTAGATAACATCACCGGTGAAAGACCGTGTAACAGTTGGCATGGCGATGATCCCGCTGCAAAACCCGAAAATGACGGCCCACAAATACATAACACACGGGATTTGGTAAAATGAAAGTAAATAAATATTGGAGGGTTGTCCAATGGGTTTAGTCGTTGGGTGAAATGCCAATGACTCCGTTTCACATGGTACAGCATGTGATGAGCTCACAAGATTCTGTCAGGCATTTAGGAGTCTCATCTCACGATGACATGATATATTCCATTTATGATCAGATTAGATGGAATGGTATGATGTGTGTGTGCCATTGCATGTGCATTTAGGTTGGGAGTAACCCTTGTATGAAAATTCATCCACTAGGCATTGCTCACCTCGTCGTGGGAAAATATTTTCAAACATCAGAGGTACATCGAGGGATGGAACGCATCCAAGACCTTAGTGATGAAGAAAAAGCTAGATTTGGCTTTGTTTTGCAATTTGTAAATTTCGGGTAGTGTAGCAACCCTTTTCGGTCCGACTCGATTGGCGGGTCCGAATCGGATCTGGGATGCTCTGATTCCACTATATCACTTTATCAAAATCATTTATCAAAAACACACTAAGCATTACTCAAATGGCATAAAAGCCCTTTCAAACACAAAGGTAGTTTTGAAGGGGTAGCCCATTAACATTGCATTTTATACAAAAGTATAGTTACTATAAAGGCATATCAAGCATTTTCAAAATGATTTACAAATTAGATGTTCAGAGTTCAAATTGTTTTTAAAAAATATCAATGTTAAAAAAAATAAAAATAAATAAAAAGTGAATGCATATGTCAGAGCATACTCGGCAAATCTTTCTCTATGACTCGATGCTCCTCGATCTTGCCTTTTGTTCCTATTCAATCGGTACCTACAAAAAAAAATAACACTACACGCTAAGCATTTTCATGCTTAGTGGTTCTATACACCTATCTCTTCGTTTAATGTAAGTCAAATCATGAAATTTATCATACAAAATTTTCAATCTTTTTTTGATGATCAATGTCAATACAATACATATACTTATTTCATATACAATCATTTATGGTTCATTGATCATTCCAAATATACACTTTCATATGCAATAAATCATTTATAACCAAATCATGCATTTCACAATGTTCTTTTCATTTCAATTTGCAATCATGCTTTTCAATTCCAATATGCCCAACACCGCGCCACCCGCCGCTCTTAACGACTTAACTGGCGCTTTGTATACGTGATATCTAATCACTCGACATGGTCCCGCTAGGCCGCAGCCAAAGATAGTTAACATTTTTTTTATAACACAGCCGTCCCATCGAAGCCACGACTGGTTATTAAAATCAATTCGTGAACACTACCGGAGATCGCCTACCGGCTATTGATCTGAGTGAGACATCAATACGCTGTTCGTAGCATCGCTTAATTTGACCCTTGATCGTATATCAATCTATCCTTAATGCGAAATAAACCCGCTAACATTCTAATAAGTATGTTCAAATCCTTTAAAGCAAAATATAGTACAATATGTACATTTGTATAAATAATTTCATTTTCGAATACTCATGCAATTTTCATATGCAAACATTTCATAATCAATCATTTCAAATCAATTAAAACAAATCAATATGCTTTTCTTATACATTTAAAACAAACATTTCAAATCTTGAAACGAGAATAGGAGAAGATAGAACAAACCAATCTATCTCTTTCTTTTTACCTTGCCTTCAATCTCGGTCCTAGGTTAGGTGATCCTTACCGACCCCTAACAAATCACACACATGACATTTAGTAAACTAGCACTACTCACACCTAACGAATATCGCTTCGCTGAGGCGACGAGGTACAATATGTTTTTCATTTAGTTTTATCCTTATTTGAACCCCCATTAATCATTTATTAGGGTCCAAAAAATCTAAATACAAGGCGCTCGGAAACAAAAATCCAAAAAAATTGCTCGCTGTGAACAATAGCTACACCGCGGCGCGACAATGCTACGTCGTGGGAGATACCCGAGGTTACCAGACCTCGGGCCTCGTCAGCGAGGTATCCTCTACGCTCGCATCGTCTACTAAGGACTGGTTCCTACACCGCAAAGATAGAGCTCGATAATGCCCGTATTTTCCGCTTTGCACTTTGAGATTTTTCTCCAAAATCACCCCAAAATCCCAAAACAAAACATGGGAATCACTCCCAATAACATCCTAATATCATCCTAAACCAACCATGAGCAAAAACCCATGGATGGATTAGGTTTTCTAACCTAAACATCAAATACCGACTTTCTAAGGCTTAAGTTCATACCTTGAATCCTTGAAACTCGCTTCCTACCTTCCTTCTTCCTCCCGATCACTTGGAAACTATAAATGGGGATGATCTCCCCACCAAAACCTTGATTTCTCCACAACCCTAAACTTCTTCTCTCTCACTCTTGCCTCCAAAACGATTTTGCCTAAATGAGCCCTTCTTAGACCACATTTGGTTTTAATTCTATTTCTTGGTTTGCTCGTTTGCTCATTAAATCCCATTTTCCATTTTTTTCTCACTTAAAGCTTACAAGTCTCCTTATTTGCACATTCACTTATCATTTATTTCACATTAGCATTTAAGCTTATCATTTGACCCTTAGGTCCTCATTTTACAAATTTCCATTTTTTCCCTTTTTACACTTGGGTTATTTCCGAGTTCAATCACTTAATCACTTAGTATAACACATTCAATCATATATCATTTTCAATTCACATTTAGTCAAATAATCATATGACATTTAACAAATTCCCGGAAAAAACCCAAGTTTGGTTCTATTTATACTCAGAATATATATAATAGAATTATTATAAAAATTCTAAGGTGTTTTAAGGGTGTTACAAGTGGAAAACCCAGTTTTGTTAAAAAGAACAGAGATATAATTAAACTCATTTCAATACATTTTGGCAAGTTTTCCAGGTTTCATGTTGCTTGTGTAATAAAAAGGCTATTGTGTGTTGAGATTAGGATGTATTGAAATGAAAGAAAAAGGGAAAACTGGAGGTGCAAGAGGATTGCAGGAAGGCTATCGCCTCTATTCGGGGTCCTTTATCGCGACAGGTTTTCTAACCCTATGTCACATGGTTTTCCGTACGCAATAGGGTCTTTTCGGTCTCCGACAGGTTCAGACAAGTAAAGACCCCGCCAGGCAGCGATAGGCATGCATGCATGGTTCGGACGCAGCCATAAAGGCAGCGCACGCACGCATGTAGCCGCTCTTTTGTCACACATGGACTTCCGTGTCGCGATAATCGCTCTCAGCACCGGGCGGCTCGGTCTCGATGCACGCCTTTCTCCGGCCGGTGGATAGAGACTTGTCGCCTCAGGTCATGAACATATTCGGTCGCACAGGTTTCTACCGGGCCGTGCTTCGGGTCAGCGACAAGGGCCTCCTTGCGTAGCACAGTGGTGTTTTCTAAGGGCTACATTCTTATCGCGATGTGGTTTCGGGCGTAAAGGCGACCGAGTGCTTTTTCTCGTCAACCACGCGCAAGCTTGCGCCGCTGACAAGGCGCTGGGCATGCATGATAAAGCCTAGGTACCGCCATGGCCATGAGTGCAACAGATATGGCAAACATAAGACAACAGTTCATAATACAAAACATCGTATATTCGAGGAAGACAGAGATTCATTATCGTCCATCATTATTCAAATGAAATCCAACCACATTATTGTATAAAATACTGTCCCGTCAATCAGCATATTATAACATAAAGGGATCATTCATTGCATACGCATTTATATCCAGATTACGCGGTTAAACATCATGACAAACATATACACAATTATAGAACTGGTATCAACCTAATGTCCAAAACAAATCAACCTGGATGAAATGTATGAATAAGGTAATATCACATTGAAAACACCATCCATCCGATATTGGATATACATTGAACAAGGAGATCGAGAACGCCCAGAACAGGTGCTAGCCAGCACCACATGTTTTTTACCAACGTGCCTTGTGGAGGCCGGGTGTTACAATCGCTACCATTGCACAAGCTAGTAAATCAAGAAGAGGGCAACAACTTCAACGGTTGAGTAACAGATCATCCGACATCACTGGGGAGGGACCCAAGGTAGCCGATCATTGGTTCCGCGAGTAGAGATTTGGAGCTGGAGATTACTCCATGTTACTATGATCCAGCTAGCCACATTTCGCAGAGGGTGGAGTCCAGATATGGTGGGATTAGCCAAAAGTCTCACAGATCCGATGATACGGGGAGAGTTCCAGAACTCTTCATGGAGAAGTTTTTCCCTGCATTTTCTGTGCATGCAAAGCCCGAGAGTTCTCGAAGTTAAAGCAAGGGAACATGATCGTGCTCGAATACGAGCCAAGTTCACCAGTCGCACGCTTCGAGATGACCAGCACGACACCGATATGGCCAAGGTAAGGAAGTTTGAGGATGGTCTGAAGTTGTCCATCCTGAGCAAGATTATAGGATTCCTCCTACAAGACATGGACTCTATGGTCAAAATGGTTGTAGCCATAAAGAGAGAGATAGATGATGAACAAAGCAGTGTCCCAGATGCAAAAGCAAAGGGTAAGAGAAATGAGGGGACCATTTTCCCGTCTGAAAGAAGCGTATACTCTGGGCCACGAGGATTTCAGGGACGGGATCACGACCATCAGGGCAAAGGCCAGATCAAGGCTTCCAGTCAGTCAGGGCAGATGACATGTTATTTCTTCCATCAGCTTGGACATATGAGGCAGGATTGCCCTTAAAGGCAAGGATCCTAAAGAGCCAGGGACGTTAATCCTGGCCATCAATGGATAGCGCTGAGCCACGCTTTGTCTTCTCACCCCAAGTGCCAAAGGAACTAGTATCGGGCTCCTGTGGTGTGCTGGCAGGGCCTTCGCTACACAGACCGGGCCAAGGTATAGGTCGAGGCCGAGGTCGAGGGCAGCAGCCTGCTGTGCCGACTTCGTGGACCTAGGCTTACTCATGCAAATGCACTCCACCGACCGACCCAGTGAATCGCCCGCCTATACAGATATGTTTCGCTATCTCGCCCGTGGGCAAGATATTGTTTGATTTTCAGTGCATCTTATTCATTTATCATATATCTAAAGTGTGGATGTTTTCAGCCTGGTGAGGTAAAGACTCTAGTATCATTACATGTGAGTTCTCCTCTGGTGGACTAGGTGAGGATTAATCACATATGTCGATCAGAGTTATGTATCTTAGGGACTCGGCCACGTTGGACCTTCTGGGTGATGGACATATCAAATTTTGATGTCATTCTGGCAATGATCACTGACGCAGACACCGAGTCATCACCGATTGTGATATGTGAGGATTACTGCCTACACACGAGACGATATTCGTGTAACTTTTCAGGGGGAGAAGCATGATGCTTTACCCCAAACCATGCACGACTTCAGGTGGAGTGGACAGTTGATAGGTTAGCTAGAAAGCCTTACCCTAGAGGATGAGGAGAGACAGGATTTGGGTCCACCTCAAGTGGTTTGCGAGTATGAGGATGTTTTTCCGTGATGAGCCGCCGGATTACCCGCACGTGGGATGTGGACTTTCACATCGGGAAGTTACACTCCCGTACATCGCTCTATTTCTATGACTCATGATGGCACCTACTGAGCTCGTACTTGTGCCTCAAGGGGTCTAACTCGTAGGGAATTATCGACAAGGTTTATTGCCGAGCACTTCACCACAAGGCCCTAGCTCGTTTTACGAAGAAGAAGGACAAGACCCTTCGACCGCGGGTAACATCATCGACAATATCAGTGGTTACGATCAAGAATCGCGATTCACTACTAAGATTGATGACTTTGTTTGATCGCCTAGAGGGGCGAGTTTACTCCAATATAGACTCAGGATTGCTACCACCGCTTGAGGATTGGGAGGCGACATCCATAAGTGACAGCCGCTAGACGCTTATGGACATTGGTTCAGCTGGATGCTCTCTGACTGACTATCACTCCAAACAAGATTCATGGATCTCATGCATAGGGTATTCCAACCCTATTTGGATCAGTTTGTTATGGTGTTTTTTGACTACATTTTGATCTACTCCCAATTTGAGGAGGAACATGAGGATCATTGAGGGTCGTTCCATAACTTCGAGAGAACATCAACTGTGGTTGTCGTTAGCGCGAAGCTGGGCTTAATATGTGATTCTGTGGCAATATATGTCGCCTTCGTGCATGTCAAGACCTGCCAGTCGAGTCAGATGAATCAGAGGAGGCTCTAAGTCGTACAGATACAGTTTCGGATTTGCTGCACGCAGACGTCCACCAGCACCTTCCACCACATCACCTGCAGATCAATCATCCAAGATACTGTCAGCGGAACAATCCAAAACAAAAGTCGCATTCCAGAATTCAACAGGCTACTCACTCATGTCTGAGGCAAATTCCAAAGATAATATTAGAGGCATAAGAAGTATTAGATGCCTCTAAGGTCATCGATGTGTTTCAGTTAAACCTATGGTAGTAGCTTATGGTTCCCGCCAGTTAAAGAATCCTAAGAGAATTACCCCACACATGACAAGGAGTTGGTGGCCGTAATCTTTGCCTTAAAGATATGACGCCACTATTTGTATGGCAAGCATTTTGAGGTGTTTTCGCACCACAAAGTCCGGGCGTATATCGTTATTATCAACAAGACCTCAACATGAGGCAACACAGATGATTGAGCCTCGATGATTATGATCATCATTACCATCCGTAAGGGCAAACGTGGTGGTCATGCACTCAATCGGAAGTCACGGAAAATTTATTAGCGAGCTTCTCCTCCCGAATGGCAAATGCCTGTATAATCGACGGGGCGCTTGACATAAAGATGTTGATCAAGCTCGTGGTAAGTCAGAGTTCAGCTGGCTGCCTTCCCTACCGAGCAAAGTTACTGGAGTTCCTGCGGCCAGGACGCAGAGATAGTGTCCATCAGGGATCAGGTACAATTAGGTACGGGTGACGAAGGCTGGGCCATTAACATAGATCGTAGTCTTCTGCATGTGACCCGTCAGGGTTTCCCGCAAATTTAATCGACGGGGAGATAGATCCCTGGCGAGTTCCAATGCTCTCGCTATATGCATCTAAGTGGCACGGTAAGATGTACCGTGATCTTCGCCGCCGCAGATATCTAAGAGGAATGAAACGACTGAGATTGTCGACGGTTTCACGTGTCACAGTAAAGGCCTGAGCATCAAAAGCCGTAGTGCCTACTCCAAACTATCGAGTATCCAGTGGAAGTGGGGGCACGTCACGATGGACTTTGTAACCCACTTTCCATAGAAACCGTGGAGGCATGACGTGGTATGGGTGATAGTGGACCGGCTCACTAAGTCAGCACATTTCCTAGCGGTGCGGATGACCTTCACATCGAGGACACTCGCTATACATAAGAGAGATTATCCGGGCCAAGGCTGGAGTGCCGTCCATAAAGATCGATGTGATCCTAGGTACCCACACACTGGGAAGAGTTTCCATAAGGCAACGGGGACACAGGCTGACGATGAAAGACTGCTCCATCCGTACGATGGTTTCACCAAGAGAACCACATGTGTTTTAGAGGACAGGCCATGAGCATGCTTCTCGGATTATAAGGGTACTGGATGAGAACTTACCCTTAGTGGAATTCGCTTCACAACAACAGCTTATCGTAGCGAGACAGATGGCAACCTATGAGGCTCAGGCTGAGACCATGTCAATCCCCGATTTGTTGGATGTAGGTGGGAGGTTCCATCACCGGGTCCTGATGGATTAGAGACAATTCTGAGAAGGCGGGTTTGATACTTTAACCATCTTCTCATGGCTCGAGTCATTTAAGAGCTACGGCCGACAAACGAGGCCGAGCGCACTGGCATCGACACACCATGGCCGACCTCTAGAGTTCGAGGTGGTGATCACCGCTTTCTTAAAGGTGATGCCTAAGAAAATGAGTGGTCGTGTTTATAAGCGGGAGTTTAACGTCGAGGTATATCAATTCTTCGAGATACTCGAGAGGGTGGGCGCAGTTGCTTACTGGTTGGCATTATCACCGATTTTATCGGGTGTTCATGAGGTGTTCCACGTCTCCATGCTCCGGAAGTATACCCCAAATCCAGCTCATGTAATGGATTAGGGAGATATTATTGTTGATACAGATGGGACCTTCGACGAGGGACCAATGTGAATCTTAGATATACGGGATCAGGTTTTGCGACGCAAGACCGTGAGATTAGTGAAGGTGTCAGGGCAACATCGAGGGAATGGAGTGAGGCAACGTGGGAGCCGAGGAAGCGATACGCCACCTATCCTTTCATACATGAAGGTATGGGTTTAGTCGTCAGAGTTAAATGAATAGTTTATATACGAGTTCAGGTACATTTCATATGAATGTGATTTGATGTGAATGTGTGTGGAATTTTCGGACAAAATTCTTTTAAGGGGGGATGAATGTAAAACTTGAGAAAAATTCAATTTTTTTGAAAAATGGTAAAACGGTAATTTCAATGGAAAATTTGGAATTTATCTAGATCTCGGATGACAAAACGGACTTTACTGTTGGAATCATCTTGCGAAATCTAGTTGCCTCGTCGAATTTCGTAGAATTCCGAGACAGTCGGAATTTTTTTCGAGTCACCGAGAGTAACGAGTGACACTAGGCACATGTCGGATGGCTTATATGGAGCCATGTGTCAAATGAGAGAGTCAAACAAAGTCTATGGCTCCATGGGATATGTCATAACTAGACACTATTGAATTCAAAGACCTGATACTATGATAAAGAGGATCCAAGAAAGAAACGGAGAGGTGACATGTGGAAAGGAGGGGACATCCTACTTGAGCATGTTGGAGCAAATCCGGTGGAGAAGAGAATTGAAGGGAAAAAGAAAGAGAGAGAAGAGGGAGGAGGAGAGAGAAACTCCACGTTCTCTCTAGATTTGGCGACGATCGGATCGTCAGCTTTCATCAGAGCAAGAGGCAAAGTTCGTCCACTCGACAAGAGCTTCGCATGCAGACTGACTCCACCAGGATTTTCGCCAAGCCCGAGAGGTAGGGTTTTTTCTCCATTTGTTTGGCCTGTCAAGATCCATTCAATGGTTGTGTTTAGGCCTAACTATCACGGCATTTCGCAAATTTCAAAACGTGGACCGAATGTTGGATTTTGGGACTCGTTGGGATGCTTTGGAATTGAATTCTCGATCAAGTTAACACCCGCATCGACTTTATGGATTGTTTTCTGACAAGACGAAGTTGAATTTCTTGGACTAAGTTGGGGCGCCCCGAACTGATTGGGTTGTCAATGGCCCATGTGTGCCGTTGTTTGTTGTTGCTAAAATGAATAACATATTGTTTGTTATTTTTGTGTGAAAATCATGTTGTTACATGCTCAATTGATTTATTAGCATGGATTGCTTGATGTTGTAAATTATATTGTAGAAAAATATGATTGTTCATGAACCATGAATGTTGTATGTATGAAATGGCATAATTGCATGTCATATGCACAGTAACATCGTGTCAGGTTGGGTGTGCGTTCATGGTGATGGTTATTCACCATCCTTGGTGAATGTGTAGTGAGCTCGAAAGTGGGACAAAGTCCAAAATTGAGACTCACTGTTGCGTGATAAAAACATAATAATGTTAATGAAATCCGTGCCGGGGCTACAAGATGGGGCCGATCCCCCACTTCCTTCCCTCGTGAAAGATCTCACCATGCATGATTAAACATGATCACCGACAGTGTAAGACAGTAAAAATATTGAAAAGGCATGCAACGATCCTGAGGTGTAAACCCGAAAAATGACGAGGCCCACAAATACAAAACACACAGGATTTGGTAAAATTAAATAAATATTGGAGGGTTGTCCAATGGGTTAAGTTGTTGGGTGAAATGCCAATAATTGGTTTCACAATAGCATTAGCATGTACGAGGAGCCTGGTCAAGATTCTGTCAGGGGCATGAGGGAGTCTCATCTCATGCAGATACATGATATATTCCATTTATGATCAGATTCCAGATGGAATGTGGTATGATGTGTGTGCCATTACATGTGCATTTAGGTGGGGAGTAACCCTTGTAGGAAAATTCATCTACTGGGCATTGCTCATATCGTCGTAGGAAAATATTTTTAGGCACTGGAGGTACACTGGGGGATGGAATGCATTCAAGACCTTAGTGGTGAAGAAAAATCCAGATTTGGC
Organism: Tetrastigma voinierianum; assembly: GCA_016808115.1. Lineage (NCBI taxonomy): Eukaryota > Viridiplantae > Streptophyta > Magnoliopsida > Vitales > Vitaceae > Tetrastigma > Tetrastigma voinierianum. The sequence goes on along the minus strand of JAEQBH010005781.1, from coordinate 199,941 downwards.
TTTGTTTTGCAATTTGTAAATTTCAGGTGGAAAACCCAGTTTTGTGATGTAAAAAGAACAAAGTTGTAACTAAACACATTTTAATAAATTTTGGCAAGTTTTCCAGTTTGCTGCTCTTTGTAATAAAAAAGGCTATTGTGTAAGCCGAGATTAAGGTTTATCAAAGGAAAGAAAAGGGAAAAGCCAGAGAGTGTGAGGACTGTAGAAGGCTACCGTCTATTTTCGTCCGTCGCGATAGGGTTTCTAGCCCTTGTCTGGACAGGTCTCTCCATGTCACGACAGTGGTTCTCGCATCATGCACATGACCTACTAGCATGCGGCACATCGGGACGCGCCCACGACTACGTATACGCGCCGCACAAATGCAGCTTTCTCGCTGGGGTCGCGGACAAGGATCTCTGTGTCGCAACATTGTTCCCAGGCATGCTAGGTGGTTTGGGTCGTGACAAAGACTTGCCTACCGTGTTTTATTGCAAATTCTGTCCTCGATAGGAAAGACCGTATATCCGGAATGTTAATGATATATGATTTATATCGTGGCATTTCCATCCTCGAAATAACAATGAAAATTTCGATTATATACATACATACATATATATATATATATATATATATTTGAAGATCGGTGTTTTTGATCCGTTTGCTCCCTGTCCAAAAGAGTTGGCAATGGCTCCCTTATGTGAGAAATGCTTGTGCAAGCCATGGGCAAGTGTTGCATGCCACCCTGATTTCAATTTAGCCATGGAATCCAAGGAAGATGGAAGCTTTGTCAGTGATGCAAATACCTCTTATGAAGAGACACTATTTGAATATGTGTATGAATCTCTATTGGAAACTATCGTCTCCAGTTAGACCGCTCGAATTTCGTGTCCCGAATCAGATTCCGATGGTTTTAAAACACCGACTCTCTACCCTCACTTTAATGGGATCATGGAAACCTATCCCGGTGCTCCCAAAAATGTTGAAACCTGAGTTGGCACGCTCAGTCCCCTAGGGCATTGTGGTTGCCACCCAACTGGTCACCCAGAGCTCCATAATTAGTTGGAGGTTACAAATGTTGTCTCTTGTAACCTCATTAAGGTGAGGAGGAGCTGAAGCTGCGTTTCAAACCATCTAATCTGATTTCGAAGGCAAAATCTGCTTATTCAGAAAAATCCTAAAAATTCAATTTTTCTAAGAAATGGTAAAATGGTAATTTTAGTGGAAAATCTGGAATTTTTCTAGATCTTAGATGATGAAACGGACTTCACCGTTGAATCACTGTAAATCTAGTTACTCCGTCGGCTGCTAAATTTTTGAGATAATCGGACAGACGCTTTTCGAGGCACCAAGAGTAACAGGTGACACTTAGCACATGTTGGATGGCTTAAATGGAGCCATGTGTCAGATAGAGAGCAAGTCAAACAAAAGTCTAAGTGGGACCCATGTGGGACATGTGTCCCAACTTGAGAGGATGGAAATCCAAAGAATTAGATAAAAGGATAAGGGGAATCCAAGAGAGCCAATGTGAGGGTGACATTTGGCAAGAGAGGAAATCCCACTTGACTTGTTGGACCAAACAATCCGGTGGAGAGAGGGAAAGAAGAGAGAAAAGAGAGAAGCTCCTCATTCTCTCTAGTTTTCTCAGAGATCCGACCGTCAGCGTTCATTAGAGCAAGAGGCAAAGTTCGTCCTTCCGGCAAGAGCTTCAAGTGGAGACCGGAATCGAGGAGGTTCGAAAAACTCCAAGAGGTAGGGGATTTTCCTACTCGATATTATTTCTAGCTTAAAGGCCATTTAATGACACTAAGCCATCTAAATACATGAGTGGCCTAGATGCTCAGTCCCAAAATTTTGGGATAGGAGGTGGAAATGTTCGGATCGTCGAAGTCCAAAACCGGCATTTAAATACAAAATTTCTAGTTATGGACTACGCAGTCACAACCCGACTCATCGGTCAGGACCCAAACAGATGACAGGTCGTCTGGGCCAGATAGTGCGCTGAGACAGCGCCTGGGCCGCACGACGACACGACGCATGCTGGGCAAGACCGCATCCCGAAAGGCGGACATGGCCGCCGCGACAGAGACTCGGGCTGAAACATAAAATAAAATTAAAGTTTTTATTTATTTTGTTTGTTTTGTTACGTGTTTTAATTGTTGAGGCTAGATGATTGCCTAGTTGGGTTGAGATCCTAATTCAAGGATCTTTTGCATGTTATTGCTTGATAATTGAATAACATGCAATGTGTGAAAATTTTATGTCAATGCATGCTCGTTGATATATCGACATGATGATTGAAAATTTCATGCCATGAATTGGAAATAATGCATGAAATATTATGTGGCATACTTGGATCCCATATGCAAGGGTAAATATATCACGAAGTCGGTGTGTGGGTGCATAGTGATGGTTGATTCACCATTCGTGGGATGTGGTGAGCTTAAATGGGACAACGCTCAAAATCGAGACTACCTGGCGTATGTCGTTCACAATAATAATAGATCGCTTGTGTCAAGGTAGCAAGATGGGGCAGATCCACCCCTGTGAAAGACCCAACCATTTGCATTTAGACATGATCACCGTCTGAAAGACCGTAAAAATGCTAGGAAGGCGCAACGCTCCTACAAAGGAGAATACAAAATACGCAATTTCCACAAAATAACACACTAATTTAATAAAATTCAAATGAATATTGGAGGTTGGTCCAATGAGTCAAGTCATTAGGTGAAACACCAATGACTAGTTTTTCACATTTGGTGTTGCATGTGTGAGGGAGTAGGTCGAGACTCGGGTTATGGGCATGAGGAGTCTCATCTCATGCATAACATGTAATATTCCATAGAGGATTGCATTATTTATGTGGAATGTAATTGGATGTTTTATGAATGCCATTGCATGTGTATTTAGGTGGGGAGTAACCCTTGTAGGAAAATTCATCTACTGGGCATTGCTCACTCCCATCATGTGACCCTTCGTGTACAGGAGAGGTATAGAGAGACAAATACCCAATAGGTCGGATTGCGGAAGAAGGCCGATGTGGCTTTGAAAATATTTTGTAAAAGTGTCTTATATAAAAGGATTTTTTATAAAATCCTTTGGACTATTGTATAAATAGCTCCGCATGTAATTATGGTATAATTTCAGATTTTAGGACTTTGCTCGACGATGCCTCACGTGTCGTAAAGAAAGTTAAGGCCGAGCACCGTAAGCCAGCAGACTACTCCAACCATCGAGGTAGTCAAGCGGAAGTGGAGCATGTCACTTATGGACTTTCAGGACATACTCTGCTACTGACACCTTGGGAGTTTAGTGGCTAAGCACCGCTCAAGTGGAGTTACAGTGATTGAGTCCCAGCGGGCGTGGACGCAAAGATAGTGTGTCCAATGTGACCGAAAGTACAAACAAGACGTGATCGGCTACCGACCATTCACGTTGCATTAGCTCTTCGACATGTGGACTCCGCAAGGGTTCCCACCGACCGACGGAGAGAGAGGAGATTCTCAGGGAGTTTCCCACCGATCTCGATTTGTCGTAGATCCAGTGGCACAAGATGTACCAGATCTTCGCCGCCAAGATTATTGTGAGTGGGACGGTAAGAGACACGTAGGACTTTGTTCGACGATGTCTCACGTGTCGGGTGAGGTTAAGGTCGAGCACCGTATACAATAGTGGCTACTTCACCCATCGAGGTGGCTGGAGTGGGAAGTGGAGCACGTCACGACGACTTGTGACCCACTTGCCACCCGACGCAGCGCAAGCATGATGCAAAGATAAGATAATTGACCTGGCCACGAAGTCAGATTTTCTACTTGGTATGATGACCTTTGCCTGGAGACTACTATGATATTCGCAGATAGTCCAATTACATGGAGTACCAAGATCCAGTGGCCTGGATAGTGGACCCGACGCGACAGACACTTGGAAGAGTTTCCAAAAGGCTACAGGGCACACTCACAACGATGAGTAAATACTCCACCCGTACGTATGGTCATCCGAGAGGACTATACAGATTGAGGACATGCTACGAGCAAAGGCCCTGGGATCATAAGGGTAGCTGAAGAACACTTTGCCCTTAGTGGAATTCGCCACAACAACAAGCATCGGGCGATCATACGTATGGCAATCGTATGAGGCACTGTGATAGGAGGCCATGTGTCACCGCTTATAAGTTGGACCGCGTGGGAGCTCTATCACCGGGTCCTAACTGACAGAGACACCCGAAGGCGGGTTTGACACGATAAAGATATCTTCCTCACCTACCGTGAGTCGGTACGTAAGAGCCATGCAGATACGACGACCCTTAGAGTTCGAGGTCAGATCACGCCTTCAAGGTGATGCTTAAGAGGGGAGTGGTCAAGTTCGGCAAGCTCGGGAAGCTATCGCCGAGGTTTATCGACCTTTCGAGATACTCGAGAGGATAGGCACTGTGAACGCACGGCATGCTACCACCCAACATGTCAAGTGTCCATGAGGTATTTCACGCCCATGTCTCTAAGTATACCCAAATCCTCATGGTGGATCGGGGATGATAGAGGTCGATTAATCGACGGGACCTTCGAGGAGGTGACCGCAGGCATTTCGATGTACCGCGGACGTTTTGTGACGCAAGACCGCGGAGGCTGTTGGTGGCGCCTGCGGAGACACTATGGAGTGGAGGTCCACGCGGTGAGCGCTGGCGACACACGCGCCACCTATCCCTTCTTGCTTGCGACTTAAGGCACGCGGGTTTAGTCGTTTAAGATTTAGATGACCGTTTACATGCATGGTAGAGTGCACGTTGCATACGCATGTGAGTGATTTGGTGGATCGTTTGCAATTTCTGACAAAATTCCTTTTAAGGAGGGAGAATGTAAGACCCGAGAAATTCCAATTTATGAAAAAGGTCAAAATCGTGACTTCGTTACTTAAATTGTAATTTCATAAAAAAATCCATAATTTATTCTCTAGATCTCGATGACAAAACAGATTTCACCGCTGGAATCGCCTTCACGAAATCTAAATAGCACGTAAAATTCGTCGACTCGAGACGCTTAATTTACACGCTGATGCATCCCGTCGTGTCAAACGATTCGATAGCGTATTTAAAGTCAAGATATAACACGCATCATGTGTCATAAGTGGTATGAGAGAGAAATGTTGGAAACGAACAGCCAGATAATAATGTCAAACCTGGGTGTTAAGGACATAATGGCTGCTTTAGAATTTGTTTAAATGAGAATAATGCCAAAAAAAGCTACAGTGTCGTCTCTTCAAAAAGAGAAAAAGGCAGGCCAGCCGAGGAAAAAAAAAAACGCAGGAGCAAATATAGCTAGATTTTGGTTTTTTCTAGAGAGAGAGAGACTTCTCTCTAGTTTTTTCTAAGAATCCGATCGCCTAGCCTTCGACAAGAAGGAAAAGTTGCTCGACGCTGAGCAAAGCACGCGGACACCTGGATTCGAGGAGTTTTGACAAACTCCGAGGCAGGGGTTTCTCCTTTACTTGAATTTTATTCTTCTTAAGTACTTTGTCGATGCTCAGTTGAATGAGGCCGTGAGGGGCCGCTTTGATCTGGCCCCAAATTCAGACCAAATTATAAATTCTTTAAAACTCCAAATGGAGCAATGTGGATCGCCACTGCTGATTTGGGTTGTTAAATTTTGCAATTATGTATTAAATCATGTATTATTTGAAAAAGGTCGAATGGTTGAAATGGGCGTTCACAAAGTGGAACTGATGATTTGATGAGCGAAGGAACAAAGAAACCCTAGGTTTCATTGCTCATAGGAATAGTGACACGAAAATAAATTTTGTGACCATCAGGCCTGGTCGAGTAATTCAAGTAGAATTGCTCAAGCTTGATCATTAGCCCATGGAGCTAATTTTGATGTGATGAAATGCATAATTACATAACACGATTGTGTGATTGAATTTTATGTGAATATATGCATGTTTATATATTTACATGTGACATGGGATCAGAAGGAATTGGCATCATGCATTCCATATTGACCGAGCACCTAGGATGATAGGAGTGAGTGCATGAGGTGAGTCTAGAGTGAATGGTTTCGGAGGGTTGTCTAAAACTAAAAATGATCGAAGGGTAGTTCATACTAAAAATATCAATCGTCGGAGACGGCCTAATTGATATTTATATACATCGGAGGGTTGTCCACAAACAAATAAACATAATAATTCTCATACGAGGCTTAGGCGCAGTGTGGAGTGAGTTTCCGTGAGGACTCCTGGCACGAGATGGCCTAGACATTCACGGGATCATGCATTTGCTTGGATGTGTGTTTATTTTGGAGCATTGCACTGCACTTAGGTGGAGAGTAGCCCACTTAGGGTGATTCCACTACTGAGCATTAGCTCACCCTGTCGAGGGATACTATTTTACAAGTACAAGGAGCGTGCGAGGGGACGGCTCGTTCTAGAGACAGAGGTTTAGAAGAAAGCCAGATTGTGGCTTTGAGTTATGATGTATTACATGTATTAGAATTGTTTAATTTTAATATATGTTGTATAAGAGTAAAATTTGAACTCTTGAACTATGGTTGGATAATTGGATATATACATTGTTATGAGTATTAGTTTATGAGCCCAAGTGGCCATTTTAATCATAGATCAAGAGATTGACTGCTTGGGGATGTGCTTTATGTAGGTTTTATTTGGGTAGAGCTCCTGCATAAAGGAGACTTCCACCCGATTCATGAAAATGTCGGGTCACCCGACATTCACGTGTATTCCGCGGTCGACTCCGCAGTCACCGCACTCGTGCTCGTGGCCACAAATGGGGGAGCTAAAGCCTACTAACATCACCCTATCCTTAGCGGATCGATCAGTGAAAATACCAAAGGGGATAGTTGAGGATGTGTTAGTAAAGGTAGACAAACTCTACTATCCAGTGGATTTCGTGGTTCTTGATACAAAGCCAATGGCAGAGGGCACTAACCAAGTGCCCATCATACTTAGGAGGCCATTTTTGGCCACATCTAATGCCATAATCAATCACGGGCCGGTGTCATGCACTTACCTTCAGTAACATGACCCCTCGGAGCTCAACATTCCACCAGCAACAAGCATAAGTCGCCAGGGATGAGGAGTGCACTCGATGAGCGATGCTTCGAAAGTGGTGCAACGTGGGAAATACGCACAAGAACCGCAGGAAGAATTAACAAAGAACAAAGAAGCGCGCGCACGAAGAATCCCCCGTGATCGGCCATCCCACCAAAGACCACCAGAGAGCAGTGATGCTTAAAACAAAGGAGGTAAGCCGAACCCAACCGCAAAGACACCTCACTACAAGCATGGAGGAGCTTCTCCTGCACTCCCCATGAAACCTCTCGTTAGACAATGTGAGTGATTCCCAGGAACTCGAAACCACTCCAAATTTTGATGGACTTTTTTTTTTTTTTGGTTTACATTATTTTTTAAATTTTAAATTAGGATTTTCCTTAATATCCTTAAATTTTCAAAATTTTTCATTGTGAAAAATTTAAATTTTAAATTTTAAATTTAAATTTTAATTTTTGGTCTTATGTTGTTGAAGGTATTCCAAGTGTTTGGGCTAGAGCCACTCAAGCCTGGGACCTCCTGTTGCGAATTTTTATAACCTCAAGGGAATTCGCAAAGCTGCGAATTCTTGCAACCTGCCACCGCAACCCGCGATTAGCAACACCGTTCATCTTCCCGTTTTTGCCTCGCACTCCTCCGGTTTCGCCCCGCACAAATTTCTATTTTTTTAACTATCCAATTTATGGCCACTAAAGGCCATTAATTATCCATGTCTTCTCACCTACCCCTCCCTATATAAACCCTTTTTCCTTCATTTTCATTTCATATTTCCTTCCCGCTTCGAAACTCCCTCTCCCTCTCAAATTTGATATCCTCCAAGCTCAAATGGCGGGCTAAGACTCACGGGCTCATTCCTTCCTGGCCACGGTGCTCCGAGCTCCACTCCCTGCCTACACCTCCACTCCAGAGCATCCGTCGTCAGCCCCAACAGAACTGCCGCGCCCTCAAATTTTACAAATAATGCCACGCCTTTCCCGCCCTGGGCCACAGCCCGTATAAAGTATTAATCGCTAATGCTCAGGCTCCTCCCATGGCCCTCGCCCAAAGGAGATATCATACCCGGAAGCCGTCCCACTCCGCCGCTCCATCGCATCCCAGCCAAATTTCTGAGGGCCCCACCGCCCCAAGAGGGCCCAGACCAGCCCGGAGTCGTCGACCTCGAGACCCTGCGCCACCCTCACCACCTTATCGTAGCATCATTGAGCCCTGACCTATCCCCTCGTATCCATTATCAAAGTGCTTTTTTCCATTGCAGCCCCATCCCGGGGAATGTTGACTGCAATGGAAGAGATTTACACGGGGAGGTTTACTACGATCTCCCGGCATTGCCGAGGCCCCGGAGCTCCGAGACTCCATGCTAATCGTGCAGAGATACCATTTGGACACATCGCATGCTAATGCTGATATTCTTATCCTCGTGCAGCCATCGAAGTTTTATCACACGCATGACGTTTAGCGAGGCCAACCCGACTCTCCGCATTTTCCATCAACTACGCCAGGATACGCCTCCGACATCACAAACCGCCTCCATCCGCCAATGTCCTCGCCAACGCAGACCATGCACAAGTGGCCCCATCCCTCGACCGGAGACGGTCCGGCTTTCCATGGACTACTGGTGACTATATTATCAGCAAGACCTCCGCAGCCAGATGCTATCGATGTAATTCACATTTCGAGGTCTAATCTATTCCCCGCTCCAAAGACATCGGGTCCCGCAGGAGAGGAGCTATTGAGGCTTTATATCGTATTTGGGAGGGCTGCCCAAATTTCAAGAGAGTTGATTATGACGTCCTTGTTCCACTTCGAGGACAGGGTCCACCACTGGAGTCTGCCCCGCATTGAGTCCATGCCTCTCCCATTTCCACGACTCTTATGCTAGGTGTTAGAGCACATCAATTCCCTACGAGCCCCGATCGAGCTCACGTACGGTGAGGCCACCCTTATCACAATCGATGGCACACCATGCCCCTGTGCCTTTCATCTTCTCCTGACCAACCGAGGACTAGCCTACGCTGATAGTCCACTAAGGATTCATCCCCTATAGTCGAAAGCACACTGAGGCGCCTCCGACTCCAACTCCATCCGTTCCTCCATCAGTCCTTCCAGCTCCACCTACCACTGCCTCCAATGGCCTCCCATTCGATGCCCTATCCTTCAAAGCCCCTCACTCTACGCCACCGCTCATTCAGGATATACGGGCCGAGTACCTCCGCACCTCACCCCAACAAGACATTACCATCTCCACTGTGGACTTTCCGACTATCATGGAGGCAATCTCGCATTCTCCAAAGATCGGCAGCTCATTTCGCAGCCCTATACCACCTCGCAGAGCAGATGACTCGTGACCGAGGCTACCATACTCAAACTGCCATCCTACTTCGTAATCGCTATCCTCATGCAGCCCCAGAGTCACACGGGCCTCCCCGCGCCTCCCTTATGTCCCCTCAGCCGCTACACTACTCCCTCCCCCGGCCGGGATCGCCTCCTCCACCACCAACCCCCGCAAACTCGATGTATCAAGCAACCAGCAGCAGTATCAGCCACTCCTCCAACAGCACCTCAGCCTGTCCAGGCTGAGGATGATTCTTCTTCAGCCACCCATTAAGGAGGTACCACTTCCTACACTAACTTCCCGATCTACACCCCATTGGAGGGCAATGCATACTTGGTCAAAGGGAGGAGTTGCTTGTCAGAAGTGATGTTCATACCGGCTCATTTCAAATTTCTTTGTTTGTACCACTCCACCAGCAAAGCCCATTTTTGTATGTTAATGGCTTGTTGTTTACTTCATTTTGAAAAGCTGAAATTTTTGTGAAATACACCTTTATATATATAATACAGCTCCATGTTTTCTACACTTTTGCAAATCAATTTTGCCCCTATTTTTTTTTTTTTTTTTTTTTCAGGTCTCCGCCTTCAGAATTGAAAAGTCAAGCACTGTATGATACCGCACTGTATGATACCATCAATGCTAGAATAGTTCCATGCATGATTAAGTAGATGGTTAGTTGAAGTCCCCAAGAATTCAACCTTTTTCATCCACCTTTAGCTAACCACACACAATGCACGCTGGCCATTAATAGGCCGAGAAGTCAGATATCTCTTTACTTTGCAAAACGGCCTTAGCCTCGCTGGGATCACCTATACTAGGTTAAGGTTCCCATGAGTGAAGGCCAATGAAGCTTCCTAATAGAAAAAGAAAAAAATAAATTAGAAAAGTCGCAACACTTTCGCCTCTTGAAACCCGAGCACGGTCCGAGGGGTCTACGACGAAAGCCTTTAAAGCCTAGCCCTAAAAACCAACCGGTTAGAGCCACCGACTTAATGCTCAAGCATGGGTGGACGTGGGTGGAGTTTAGTCGAAGTCAGAGGTGCCGGATTCTCAAAATCATTCAAGTCCGGTGAAACCCGAAGAGTTAGTGGTCGAAGATCCTTTGACTTGATGCCCTAAACCTTAGTCGGGCTGGGAGTCATCAGAGATCCCCTCAAGCATACGATTTCGTGAAGTCGAAGTTCTCGCATTGCACCCTACAATATAACAGATGTGTGAAATAAGAGGGAACTTCTGATCTATTTAGGTTGGTCGCAGCCTAAGGTAATAAGAGCTCGGATAGGAGAGTAGCTTAGCAGCTTATCGGGTAAAATATGACCACCTAAATAGATTTTCGTGGAAGTTCGTTGATTTCCTGAATAAACACTATCTAAACTTGTCCCCGCATGGCCTTTATTCTCCCAAGCCGGTTTTATGCAGTCCCACCTTCATACGAGGGTAAGGCATTACTTATACACACACTTTTGAACAGACAATCCTCGTGATACACATAGCCCGCATGATCTTTCTTTTATCATTGCTAAGTGGAGTAGCAATGTGTCGGTCGGGGGGGAGTGATTAGTACTCCAACAAGGTTATTTTGAGTCTCCGCTATTGCAAGTTTTAAGCACTTTTGTGTACTAATCAACTTAAATAACCCAATTGGTACATCGAGAACCCGCTTGCTACTCGATCATATTTTGTGCTATTGCTGTAGTTTTGCGCACTAAATACCTCATTATCTTCATTCCGATTCAAACAGATGAACTCCGAGCCAAATGCGAAGATTTTGATGATCAAACCAGAGGAAATTTGGAATAAAAATGCTGAAGAGAAGGAAAGCTATGAGAATTCTCAGGTTGCGAAAATCTTCGCAACTCCGTAAATTTCGCAGTTACAAATTTCGCAACACCGTCCCTCGCACCCGCTGCCATCGCCAATTCGCTTTTTAGTTCGCTTGCATAAATTTGCCCTGATGTAATTTTTTGGTTCCTTTGTACAGTTGTACTTCCTTTAATGAGCACCTATATAAGCCTGCACCAAGCTTGTAATTTCAATCAATCTTTCAATCCATCAATCAATCAAGAAAATTAGAACGCTTCTCTCCTCTCGGGCCGGGTTTTGGTGATTTTCTCCTTCTCCCCTTCATTTTCTTTCATTTTCTTGGTAGCCAAACACCCCTTGATGATGACAAATCAAGGGATGTTCTACTAAACCCCATCATCCTTGAAGGGGAAGGCCACTGGGTGGTTGTTTTGAGGTAAGCTGCATGTTCTCATGCTTTGCGACTTATTTACGGGGGTATTTGTGTTCCCGCTTCTCACCTTAGGTTAAATCTCTAGCATGCTCTCCTTAACGTGAAATTGGCAAGTTTTTGGGTTCAGTGATACTTATCACTAGATCCGATGCCGCTAGTTGTCTCCTCATTAGTCACCGTAGGTAGGTTTAAGAGGTGTGTTCTACCATCCGGAGCATTTACGCCATTGAATGCCATTTTTCAAGAGGAAAACTTGTGGTTTAGATTTTAAAGCTAAATGAAGATCCGTCGAAAATGACTATATGTCATTGATGAGCTTAAAAGTTTATCTATTTTAATCATTTTTCGCTTGATTTATCCGAAAGGAATAATTAATATGCGTAAATATGAAGAAACTCTACCAATTTGTTAGCAGGAGTGTGAAAGAAAGAAGAAAAGCAAAGAGAAAACGCAAAGAATCGTGGAGTAAAAGTGCGTAAAATGGCAGGCGTAAATGAGCAATTGGTTAACTAATGTTGCGGTTTCGGGGTTTGCACAAATTAAGCTTATGATGTCGCGACATCGTGAAAATTCAAGGAAATTCACGCAGTCGCATGCGGGATCACAAGTTAGGCAAATGAGGATTAACCAGAGACTTAGAATGATGTCGCTGACAACATCGCGGATGTCGCGATAGTTGATGTCGCGGCTATGATGGAGGTCGCGACAAGAGAAGCGCTGGGTTATGACAGTTTGAAAGATGAAACTGATAGGATGGCCGTTGCCGCGATGCAGGACTGATGTCGCGACACCAGCAACCAAATAAGCCTCAGAGACATGTTGATGTCGCAACAAGAGATTAATGTCACGGCTACAAGACGCGTCTACCAAGGCTGCGCCTTAAGTTGATGTCGCTATTGAAGAGATTGATGTCGACATCGTGAACCATCATTGAAAGCCGAGAAAGACATGAGCCGATGTCGCGACAAGGATTGATGTCGCGACATCGTGAACGAACAGCTTGAAACCCGCAGGCAGTTAAAGTGATGCTGACAAGGATTGATGTCGCATAAGAAGCACATCGCTTGAAAGCTACAAAGACATGAGCTGATGTCGCGACAAGGATTGATGTCGCGACGCCGAACGGTCAGCTTGAAACCCGGCAGAGATAAAGTGATGTCGCTGACAAAGGATTGATGTCGCGACATAAGAAGACACCACTCAAAGCCGCGAGATTTAAGTTGATGTCGCGACAAGAGATCGAAGGTCGGGACATGGATGGATGTCGACATTGATTCCTTGTCACAACAAGATGCTCTTCAAGAAACAAAGGAATGTCATTACTTATTGATAAATGCCGCAACAAGTGCCAAACTAACTAATGTCGCGATGCGGATTTGAGGTTCGACCGAATGGGGCACACGGGCCGCCCACTTGAAATCCACAAAAGAATGCATCGAATTAAGGCCCAACTCGAGAAACCCTATAAATAAGCAAATACCCGTGAGAAAAAGAAGGAGGCAGCGCGGCGTAACGAAAGATCCGGTAGCCAAGGCTTCATTTATTTTTTCTTTTCTTTTCTTTCTTTCTTTTTATTTTCTTTTTCAAGCTCGCGTTATAGATTAGATTATTTTCATTTTTCATTATTTTGTTTATTTTTCTGGATCTCGGATGTTATCGCTTTGAGTAGAAGCCGAATGCGCACTCCATTCTTTCAAATTACCACCGGGAATGCTCGTTCGCACAAATTTCGAATTCGACTTTTCCAGCCTAAATTGCGCTTGTTCTTATGATCGATGAATGTTGTATCGTGTAATTCAAGAATTGAGAAACCCGCCTAAGTGAACGCCATAGGTCGTAATTTATCTTCCCCGTAGTTGTTTCCAACAGCCTTGTGAATTTCCCGGGGCTATGAATTTATCGTTGCTGGTTTAACGTTGGACCAATATCGCTTATACCCGCTTTAAGATTTGTTTCATTGCTCGATTTCAAGGAGGTCCTCCGAGGACACAGAGAAGATATCCCAGGGTTATGAACATTTCCTCAAGGTATATTAACCCGCTACGGCATCTAATGAGCTTTGTAAGTTTACTCGATAAATCCTCTCACTTTGAAATCAAGAAAGAGTTGAATGAGTTATCACCTAAACAAGGTGAGTTCACCTCAATTCACAGGCGGCTTCAACCTGTGTTAGCCGAGATCTAACTGGTTAGAGGGTGATCTATTCTAATTTGCAGAAGAGTAAATCAGAAGTCAGGATATCCTCGTTTGACCGATATAACTTGGGAGCTAAGGTTTGCACCATAAAATGGGTATGAAGTATTGCAAGAAAATACCCGATTAAGGAAATCCCTACAGTAGCGTCATCTAATTCCCCGAAAGAATCAGAAAATTAGATAACGAATCGTGGAGGTGCAGAGATCCAATTTACATCAAGCAAACGCCTTGGATGTATTTTTAAACCCGAAATACACAAGCAATTTTATCAATATTAACTACAAGAATTGATATCACAATAGCAAAGTACTGATGTGTCCTCTAAAAGATAACTATTCAGCTCCATTTATTTTCTTAACTATTCATTATTCTTATTCTTTAGATTCCAGCCATTTGATTGTTCATTCTTTCCTTTATACTTGTATATTTTACGCCTTCTAAGTCGGATCACAATGTCATGTTATAGTCCAAATAGTATGGAACTTGAGTAATCGTAGTTGATCTAGAATTCTTGAGATCTCCTCGTGATCGATATCTGACTTATATCCATTTTATTACTTGCTCCACCGTGCACTTCAGGGTGATATTAGGCCAAAACCAAAATTGAAAATGATTTACTCTAGGAGATTTTGGGTCTATATAGTATAAAGTTAACAAGTTTTATGGCGCCGTTGTCGGGGATTAGTTAATAGTCCTTTGGTAATAGTGTCATAACCTTGCATACATGACTGATACAATAAGCAGCATACTGTTGTCGGATTAGACAATAGTCCTTTGGTAATAGTGTCATAAATTCGTATATGTGTTTTGGTTCGATTAACAAGTTTTATGGCGCCGTTGCCGGGGATCGAAAGAATTTAATAAATCAATATTCAGATGAAAGAAGGAAATGCTAATTTGGACATTTTGAAGAAAAAAGAACAAAATAGTCACAAAGGGTTATTTTTAGCCACTAACCTTGCAACAAACCATATTGGAAAATATTTGTTAACCGCACTAATCCTATTAATGTAAGTGTGTTTTGATTTCAGGACAAAATTTAATGCATAGGAAATAATAATCGATCCGATTCCAACTGCATACGACTAGAGAGAACACTGTAAGTTTGGTGAAAGATAAAGAAGGCGTAAAACTCACCATGGCAGATGAAAGACAAGATCGTAATGAAGTACATAGAGAGCAGCCTAAAGGCCTCCAATCACCGATACTATGGAGGACCTGAAGCCTATTATTCAAGACGAGTACTGGGCAATCAGCACCACTGCACATGCAAATAATTTGAACTAAACCAAAGACTAATTACAATGGTCCAAGAGCATCGCTTACTTTCGGGTCATCCCACCGAGGACTCCAAACGAGCACTACTCAGATGGCTAATACAATGAAGTTGAATGGGGTGAGACCAAGTCATCAAACTGCATCTATTCCCATTCTCTCTAAGAGATACAGCAGCTACATGGTATGAATCTTTACCATATGGTTCATTGATACTTGGGAGGAGTTAGTAGAGGCCTACTTAGGTAGATTCTTCCCCCCAGCCCTCACCTCAGAGAGAAGGAGGGAAATCATTGCGGTTTCAAACAGGGGGAAGATGAAAGCCTCGTATGTAGCTTCGAAAGATTCAAACTACGCCGAGAAGATGTCCACTGATGATAGATCTCAAGACTGATGATAAATATTGTATATCATGCCTTGAATGATATATCAAAGGGATCATCGATGCTTCATGTCAGGAGCATTCAAACGAAAAAAGTGCTCAAGAGGCAAAAGAGCTTATCAAGACTGGGTTAATGCAATATGAAAACTCCTTCAGCTTTTTAAGAGGAAACAGCAGAGGAAAGGGATCATGGAGTCGAGCAAGATGAGACAGCCTATGGAGGCCAAGTCGATGCCATTATGCACGTGATGGACAAGCAAGAAAGGAAGACACACGCCCATGAGATAGAGCAATGAAAGAGAGCACAAGGGAAGCGTCGAGAGTAGCTACCGAAGAACAATTCTATGATGTCAAGAGATTCAAAGTGAGCCAAGAAACTACTTACTAAACCCAATATCACCTCGCCAAAGACATTATCACCCAAAGACCGAGGAACCATGAGAATTTTTATATGGTGGAGTGGGCTTCACAAGGCCCAAGGCATGGACGTAACCCTCCACAGTGGCTATCAACACCACTACGCTCCAGTTAAAGAAGATCATGAAACGAACACACAAATGAATGTGGTCGAGGAGGGCCCAATCTCAAGAACGTAGGAGGCCGCGCTCATGGGGGATAATAAGACGTTGAACCTCCATGAACAAAAAGTTTGCAGACTGGAAGCAACCGCTACCAATTCTCAAATTTTTCGCACCATCAATGCATCCTAACCTCGGAGACACAAGCAGACGGGGCCCTAACCCCGCAAAGCCGGGAGGAAAGATGCCTTCCCAAGTAACACAAAGAAGAATCCAAAAGACCGCATGGCCGTGTGCTCTGGGGAGGAAAGGAGTTAGAAAAGATGAAAGAAAAAATGACAAAGCAAGAAAGAAGAAGAAGTCTTAGTGCTGGGAAGAAGCAGACCGAGAAAAGAAAGAAGGAGCGTGGATGTGAAGGATATCTGGGCAAGGCTCTAGGATCAGTAGCCCCATTTGGCCGTAGATCGCAAATCAAAGATAGAGAGCACTTGCAAGGTTTTTGAAACCTTTCGTAAGCCAGAGATCGGCGATGCTCCTTTACGTATGGTGACTCGATGCCACTCTATGCAAAATTCGCTGACATACCGAAACAAGAAAAGAAAGATAGTGTAAGAAGGGATCGTGAATCTCACCGCTACTGCAAAGGTCAGCGGATAAAGAAAGAATTGCCGTAAAAGACGAAGGATCCAGGAGTTTTGCCAATTCCTTGCATCATTGAGGAGTCGACCGTAAAAGCTCTCTCGTGACTCAGAGCTAGTATAAACTTGATGCCTCTTCGTCGCAATTAAGTTCGGGAGTTTTATTCCCACCACTATTACTCTTCAAATGGCGTATGTGATCGATGGTAAACCCGAAGGAGTCTTAGAAGACGCGCTGGTCACCGTTGGGAAAATTTGTTTTCTAGTAGACTTCATCATTCGACATGGAAGAAGATCTCACAAGTACTCCCCCGCTATCAGAGACCATTCCTAGCTACCTGCGTGCCTGCCTGATCGACATGCAAAAGCGAGTTCTTACTCGAGGGTCGAGAGGAAGTCGCTTTCAACTTGATCAAAGCATGCGTAATATAGACATAGACAAGAGAAAATTGCAATGTAGTTGATGATGTCTATACCTAACAACCCTGATGTTCACAATGATCGTAATGCTTTCTTAAATTTTTATCAATGAAAGAGATAAATTCTCAAGATATTGAAGATGACTACTCCGATTGTCCATACAACGCTTTCATTCTATAGAAACCGTGGTTTCGAGCCCGGCTAAAACAAATGACAAAGGGGAAAATAATGAAAAGGGGAAATTCATTAAGAAACCAAAGAAGAGGGGCTAGTGTTGAAAGAGTTGCCAAGTCATTCAAGTATGCTTACTTAGAATCACCAAAGAGAAAACTGAAGGATTATCTCTCGCTAGACTCGCTGATGCCGAGGAACGTAGGTTATCGAAAATCTAAAGAAGCATAAAGAGTCTATAGTTTGGTCCATTGAAGAGTTGAAGGGTATCACCATCAATTTGCATGCACAAATTTCGCTAAGAAACTTCAAACATACGAGAACATCAAAGGAGATCGAATCCAAAGTGATGAAGGAAGTGGGGCTGTGAAGGAGGTACTCAACCACAACGTCGGTTTTATCTATAATTTCAAAGATAGTCTCGTGAGCTCCACCCATGGTTCCAAAGAAGGGTGGGCTTATCGTGATCCGCAATGAGAAAATGAATTGATCTCCAACAAGAACAAAGGGATGTGACGGAGGGTATGTATCGACATGAGTCGAACGCAGCCAATTAAAAGATCATTTCCTTGCCCTTCATTGATCGTATGTTGGACATATTACAGGACAATCTTTCATTTTTGTTTCTTGGATGGGTATTCAGATACAATCGATTAAGCATCGTGACCGAGACCAAGAGAAGACCACATTCACATGCCCCTACGGTACCTTTGCCTTTCTCGGAAGGATGCCATTTGGCCGTGGTAATGCTCCCGCTACATTCCGCAGGTGTTCGATGTCCGCGTTCTCGCACTTGGTCAAGATGTTATGGAAATTTTTATGGATGACTTACTGCGGTATGGATCCAGCTTTGATTAGTGTTCAAGAACCCGAAATGCTTCAAAGATGCCAAGACAAACAACTAGCATCGACCGGGAAAAAATGCCATTTTATGGTAATGTATATTGTTCTGGCATAAAATTCATGGATTATTTATAGTGATAATTAGTAGAATGATGACAAATCTGCACCACCTACCACAAAGAAAAGGAGTAAGAAGCTTCGGGGCATGTCGATTTATAGGAGATTCATCAAAGACTTCTCAAAATAAATGCATTCACTATGCGTGACATCGGAGAAGGGATACAAGGTTTAATTTCTTTATGATCGCAAGGGGTCAAGTTAAGAAATCAAGATCAAATTGGTTCACCTATAATGGCCGCACTGTAATGGGATCGTGGATTTGAAATAACGTGTGATGCCGTTGATTTTGCAATGGGAGCCGTCCTAAAGCAAAGAAAGGAGAAAATATTCAGACCATATACTATGCTAGTGTAACCTTTTCAATGAAGCACAAGAAAATTACTCAACAACTCGAAAAAGGAGATGCTAGCCATAGTATTTTCTGTGAGAAATTCAGCAATACATTTTGGGATCCCATGTTATTATTCATACCGATCATGCAAGAATCAAGTACCGATGTCAAAGCATGGCTTGCCAAGATTGATAAGGTGGGTGTCATGTATTGCAAGAGTTTCTGACTCGAGATCAAGGATAAAGTGGTCAGTGACAATGTGGATAGCCGATCACTATTAAGAGTAGAAAGAAGCACTCAAGAAGAAAAAGTAATATTAACAGAGAACTTCCCAGATGAGCAACTGTTTAAAGTTTCCTTCCAACTTCCATGGTATGTTGATATTGTGAACTATTTAGCTTGTGGAGTAGTTCCTTCAGAATTCAGCTACCAACAGAAGAGGAAACTCAGAACTGACAGCAGGTATTATATTTGGGATGATCCACTATTATTTAAAAGAGCCGACATGATAATAAGAAGACGTGGTGCCGTAAAATGAACAAGTAAAATTTCGAATGAATGCCATGCATCACATATGGGGGTATTGCCAGAGAAAGAACAGCCATAAGATACTCCAATCTGACTTTATCACCCACTATCTTCGTAGATCGTGCCGAAGGGTTAAATTGTGTGATAGGGATGCCAAAAGATTGGAAATATCACAAAGATAAATGAAATGCCCTAAGAGGTATGATGGTGGTGCAAATCTTTGATGTATGGGGGAATAGATTTTATTGGACCATTCCCACCATCATTGGGAACTTTATATTACCTGCCAGCGCTGATTATGTTTCCAATGGGTGGAAGCAGTGGCTTGTCCAAGGAATGATGCTACAGCAGCCGCAGTAAAATATTTTCAGCAGATTCGGGAACACCCGCAACTATCATTAGTGATAGGAAGCCATTTTAGTAAACAAAATATTTGGCAAACTCATGAGCGTGTATGGGATCAAGCATGTAATGAGTCTAGCTTATCATCCCCGCACCAATGGACAAGCGTAAATTTCCAAATTGTGGAGATTAAAAGAATACTGAAAAGACCGTATTCAAGCAGAAGGATCGGGTCTTTCCAAACTTTTGATGACGACTGGGCCTTACAGATCAGATACAAACTCCCATTGAATGTCCCCATACAGAATTGTTTTCGCAAACCATGTCACCTACCTTCCGAATCGGGAATACAAGGCAATGGGCCATCAAGAAGTTGAACTGATTTAAATCGCAAGGGAAGAGAGATCGCTTCCAACTGCCTCGAACTGGAAGAATTTGAAATGAAGCCTAAGTGATAATGCTAGAACTCCAAAGGAGTAAGAGCAAGAAATGGCATGATCAAAGCGGGATCAGTGAGGAAAGAGTTTGTATAGGGAACAGTTCTACTGCTTAATTGTGATCAAAATTATTTCCTGTGAAAGAATCCAAATGGAGTGGGCTATACATTAATACATTTGGAGCAAGGACATTAAGGACTGGAGCATCGAGAAGAATTCAAAGTCAATGGACAAAGATCAAGCACTATCTAAGCAGGAGGAAGGAATGGAAGAGCTCCAAAGAGGTTATCTAGAAAGAAGAAGAACCAAAACAACAAGTCTAAATTTAAGGACTCAAAACTTAGCAATGGGATGGGAGGCAACCCATAGAAAATTTGGGCCGCTTAGATTTTGAACTTCGTTTTGGATTAGTTCTTATAAAGAGATTTAATTTCGGTAGTTAATCGTAGTTTAATTAAATTTTCTTGAATCATGCAAGATAAGGCTCAAGGCCGAAGGACAAGGAGTGCAGGAGAAAAAGCAACCTGTGACACCTGAAGAATCAGAAATGTCACTGGCGCGAAATGCTGGGTAACTTTCTCCCTAAACCAAGCCCGTGAAATATGAGTGAATTGCTCGTTGAATTTGGTCGAGATGCCTGGAATAAATGTCTAAAGGAGTATAGGATTAATAAAGGAATTCAGTTTTGAGATCATTAAACTAAGGGCATAGGTCATGGCTTAAAAACAAAACTTGAAAATGAAATGTCACGACATGGGACAACGCATTTATCTAAAAAATCTATTTATGTCGCGACAAACTTAGTATGTCGCGACATGTTGTCCTTCACAAATTACTCACCCTCTTAAATGCCCTAAAATTAATGTTCTTAAATAAAAGTGAGGCGAACTTGATGTCGCGATGCTTCGAATTTAATGAAATAATAATTAGCCCACAAAAACTGATTGAATTGGTAATCGTCGAGAACCTCTTCCACTTCCGCCTCCAATTTCCAAAAACTGCTCATCCTCCCTTCGATTCTCAATCTCGAAACTCCAGCTCTCAAAATCTTCGTAGTAAACTTTCCTTCCGCTTCAAATGGCTGAACCTCAAACCTTGTCCCTAACCCGAAGAGATCATGGAGGAATATGTGCAACCGTAAGAGAACCGACAGAAGAACCGCCCGATGAAGAGATGCCAAGGTATGTTCTCAGAGCACCAAAGAAGCTCAAGAAAGAAGACAAGGGAAAGGGAAAAGCAAGAGAAGAAGAAGAAGTAGAAGATTTTGTGTCGAGGAAGCTTATTCCAACCTGGAAGAAGTACCAGCCAACAAGGGTTCGTACTCGTGAAGAAGATCTCGTAAAACCCTATTACCCCTTTCAAGGAGATGATCAACAAAGAGGTCAGCTTTCGCGCACATCAAAAAAGTCGCTACACAAAGCAAAGGTGAAAGCGGATTTTATTCAAATCTGGTAGGCGTGAAAGACATCAATGTGTTCGCCAGAGGAGTGTGGGTACTATACGGAGCCAAGGCCATTAACGAAGCCTATGGAATGGCAGTGGTACAAGAAGGGTCCAAGTTCAAAAAGTTTGGAAAAACCTAAATTTTTATAGATTACAAAAGCTTCACTGGACGGAAAAGCACAATCTAGACAAGGGGCACCAAAACCCGAACAGGAAGCCTCACCGAGGAGGCTAAGATGGCTCCATTGCCTCTCGTTGGGTCCCAACCAAGCATGTGCATTAAAGGAGAGAGCAAGAAGCAATTATGCTCTATGCTATTCCTAAGGCGCTCAACGAGGGGAATAGTAATTGAAAATTTATAATGAGGTACCATGAAGGAAATAAGAGAGGGTCGATCCTCACCCGAAGAACAACAACTGCTTTATGTTTAAAGGTCAGTGAAGGGAGTCCGAAGAAAGAAGAAGTCCCGATGACATCACCAATTCCTACCGACAGGAGTGGCTGGCGGACCCGTAAAACCAAAAGAAAAAAGGGGTGTTGATTGAAACAAGAGAAGAAGCTCCAACTACAAGACAAGAAGAGGAGACTTTGAGGGTTGGCCGCCAAGCAGTTAAGAGAACCCGTAAACTCCTCCCGAAAAATAATACTTCTACACATTTGGCACAATGAAGGGCAGGATGAAAGAAGCCCTCAGATTTCTCCATCCCCTTAGCTAGTTCTCCCCTAAAACAAAACATTCAGAGAGTGAGAAAGCTCAAGGGGAGCACAAGAGAACACCCAATAATGGAGGTCCTCAATGCCATCCGTAAGAAGATGGAAGAAAGGGAAAAGAGGAATTTGCAACAAGAATTCAGGAAGGAGTTTTGTGAAAAAGAGTTAAGAAGAAGAGATCAAAGAATGGGAAGAAGAACTAAAAGAAGAGAAGAATGTATGAAGAGGTTCTTCAAGAAGAAAGAGAGGACTTCAAGAAAGAAATGAAGGAAAGAGATCGCGATCTTCTACAGAAACTCAAGCTGAAATATGAATCTTTTATAACAATCGGCCAAGTGATTTCGCCTCCTAACCATCGCGAAGAAAAAGGAGGTAGAACAGAAGCCAAATCGGGAGAACAGATCAAGGATTCAATTTTTATACAAGTCTCTACAAAGATTTTGAGAATAAACTGGATGATAGAGACAAAAAGAAAAAGGATGCTGAATCTAAAGGTGCAGAGAGATCGGCTAGAAAATTGATTTGAATAACAACAATCTTCCAAATTTTCGAAGTAATGACCGAAATGGAAAACAGAATGGTTTGGGAAGAGACAAGATGAGCTAAACAAGAAGGTTGATCTCTCCAATGAGATCTTCACTGAAGATCAAGTTGAGCAGGAAACTAAGAAGAGAAAGGAAAGAAGGGAAATGAAATTCTCCCATTCCCTGTACCATTCGGGTACCCTAGACTGATCCCCTAATATCTTGTCGCCTTCCAAAAGAAAAAGATAGACTTCTTCCCTGTTTGATCTTCCATTTCAAAGCCTAGTACTTCATTGCACTCAACATTTGCAATTGAATCAGAAATAAAATGATAAAATTTGAATTGAAATTTGTTTGCGGTTACTTTGGTTTGTTAAATTCAGGTCGCTTGCGGGTCGCATAGTCAGGGAAAATAAAAGTAGAATTGGGCCAAGAATAAACCACGAGATGTAATAAGTCGAATTGAATGAAAGAATAGATTAGGAATAAGCTGAAATGCAGACAAAATGCAGAATAAGGGCCAAATGAATACAGTTTAATTGAAACACAAAGTGCAAAAGTGACTTAAGTCTAACTGATAAGTCTAGAATAGAGGAAGGTAATACAATAAAGAAAATTAAACATATTTTTGAGTTTGTGGTACAACAAAGAAGTCAAGGAACCCGTTTGAATATCAATTAATTTAACTACTCATCAACAAAATGAGTCATGAAACTCTATGGGTTAGTCACAACTATTCAATCCAAATTCTAGAATTTGTTAGATTACTCGATTGAGGCGAAACTTGTGGTGATACAAATTTGACAAGAGATGATGTGCCATTCTTGGATAGTTTGAGCCATTCTAGCCATCCCTATTCATATGCCGATGCATATACCTTAGTTCCGTAAATTAGCCAAAAATGTTTATTTTTCAAAAAATAAGCAAATGAACCCCAACCCATCCTAAAAATCAATCCTTCAAGAAGAACCCATGATTACCTGTAGAATTCAAGGAGGAAGAAAGAGAAATGAAGTTTGGGGAGTATATGTTTTCGAGGAACTCAAGGAGAAAACATAGAAAAAGGGAATGAAAAAAGGCAAAGAGCAGAAAATGCAATAGAAAAGAAAGCTTATAGGGATAAGTTTTATCTGCGGGCTTAACTTTCGAACAATTAAGTTCTTAGGGGTGTTTCAACACCTAGTACCCTAATGCCATCTAGTATGGGAGCTACTAACCCAAAGTTCGCTAAGAGTGTTAGAAAGCCTAAAAAGGTAAAACATTGCACTATCCCTGAATAGTGACAAACAAAGGAAATTTCCCCAGTTGAATTACAAGTGAGAAATAGTACAGTTCTGAATTGAAGCAATCAAAGAGATGTCCCAGTTTGGGGGAGTTTATTAAAGAAACTACAAGAAAGAAAGGGCAAGAGGAAAAAAAAAAAAGAGGAGAGAAAGGGTTCAGGGTATCTTAACCTAAAATTCTTCCATCCTACCCATTACCCAAGCCTAACAATATAGCTCAGTAAGACCTGATTGATCTGGAAGATGGAATTACCTACATTAGGCGGAGATCAATATGAACAACAAACCTATGGAATTTGGAAAATATGGAAACAATCAAAACTGTGAAGGACTTTAGGGAGTTAAGTGACTCATTATGAAGATGAGAAAGGAAAATAATTTATTATTCAACAGGATCTAATGATTATGTTGTTTGTAAAACAATTTCAATAGTTTAGTTTTGTATACTATAAGGATTAAAACTAACTCTCGAACTGACTCGGCTGTATGCATCGAAACAATGCATTCCTTGTATTTCAATCAAATTGACTGCTACTGTAAGACATAACAGAAAAATGTCCTTTTTGTTTGAGGATAAACAATTCTTTCTTTCCTTTGCTTGAGGACAAGCAAAACTTTAAGTTTGGGGGAGTTTGATGAGCTTAAAAGTCATCTATTTTTAATCCATTTTTCTGTTTGATTTTCATCTGAAAAGGAATAATTAATATGCAGAAATATGAAGAAACTCACCAATTTGTTATTAGCAGGGAGTGTGAAAGAAAGAAGAAAAAGCAGTAGAAAAATGCAGCAATTGGTGGAGTAAAAGTGCAGAAAATGGCAGGCGTAAATGAAAGCAACTGGTTAACTAATGTCATGGGTTTCTGGGGTTTGCATACTCATTATGATGTCATGACATCGTGAAAATTGAAGGAAATTTGATGCGTGTCATGACAGTGGATCACAAGTTAGGCAAATTCGAGGATTAACCAGACTTATGTAGACGATGTCGCGACAACATCGCGGATGTCGCGACAAAGGTTGATGTCGCGATAAGGATGGAGGTCGCGACAAGAGAAGCGCCAAGCTATGACAAAGTTTGAAAGATGAAACTGGAGCAGACTTAGTCGCTTGTCGCTGACAGAGGACCGGTGTCGCTAAGACACCAAAAGCAACCAGTTAAAGCCTTCCAGACGCGCTGATGTCAGAACACAGATTAATGTCGCGACAAGACGTGCTCGCTTGAAGGTCAAGTAGCCTTTGCGCTGATGTCGCGACAAGAGATTGATGTCGACAAGAGATTGATGTCGCGACATCGAACCACGCTTGAAAGTCGCAGCGACACGGTCATGTCGCTGACAAGGGATTGATGTCGCTACACGCTAACTAACAGCTTGAAACCTACGAGGCGCGGGGGCGGCGCTCGCGACAGCGATTGATGTCGCTGACATAAGAAGACATCGCCGAAGTTACAAGACATTTGTGTCGACGCCGCGGCTGCGGATCGATGTCACACGCCGTGAACGCATCTGAAACCTCGGCAGATATGCAGCGATAACGCGACAAAGGATTGATGTCTCGGCGATAAGAAGACCCACCAAAGTCAGCAGAGACTGTTGATGTCGCCGACAAGAGATCGGCGTCATGACATGGATGATGTCGACATTGATTCCTTGTCGCGACATAAGATGTCACAAACAAAGGAATGTCATTACTTATTGATAAATACGCAACAAGTGCCAAACTAACTAATGTCGCGATTAAGGGATTTGAGGCCACCGGTCAAGAATACGCTACCCACTTGAAATCCACGTGAATGCATTGGAATTGGGTGGCCCACCGGTGAAACCCTATAAATATTGTTTACCCAGAGAAAAGAAGGAGGCAGCCATTTAAGGTAACTAGTATCCTGGTAGCCGAAGGCTTCATTTTATTTTTCTTTTCTTTTCTTTTCTTTTTATTTTCTTTCGTTAGATTAGATTATTTTCATTCATTATTTTGTTTTATTTTCTCGATCCGGATGTGCACGCTTGAAAGGTAAGCCGAATGCGTAATTCCATTCTTTCAAATTACCACCGAATGTTCAAGTTCGCGACAAATTTCCGGGAATCACTTTCAGCTTCAAATTGCACTTGTTCTATGATCGCAGGAATGTCAGATGTGTAATTCAAGAATTGAGAAACCCAGCCTTCCATTAAGTGAATGCTATAGTCGAATTTATCTTTCCCTGTAGTTGTTTCCCCAACAGCCTTGTAACTCTCAGCTATGAATTTACTTCGGTTACTGGTTTAACGTTGGACCAATATCGCTTCTTATACCCGCTTTAAGATTTGTTTCATTGCTCATTTCAAGGAGGTCCTCGAGGAGACAGAAGACATTCCTGAGGGTTATGAACATTTCCTTGAAGGTATATTAACCTGCTATTAGAGATCTAATGAGCTTTGTAAGTTTACTTAGATAAATCCTCTTCTCACTTGAAATCAAGAAAGAGTTGAATGAGTTATCAATTTAAATGCTGTGAGAGTCTACCTCTACAATTCGAATAGTGAAGCCAATCCCGTGTGTTAGCCGAGATCTAATCAAGGAGAGGGTGATCTATTCTAATTCTGGGAGGAAGAGTAACTGAAGTCAGATATCCCTGTTTAATCGATAACTCGGGAGCTAAGGTTTACAACCATAAATGGGTAAGGAAGTATCAGAAAAGAAAAATACCCATTAAGGAAACCCTATTAAAGTAGTCATCTAATTCCCTGCCTTCGAAAGAATCAGAAAATTAGATAATGAACTGTGGAGGAGAGATCCAATTGCATCATAAATGCCGACGATTTTAAACTCCGAAATACACAAGCAATTTTATCAAGATAACTGGCAGAATCGATACTCACAATAGCAAAGGTTCTTGATGTGTCCTCTCTAAAAAGATAACTATTCGCTTCATTTATTTTCTTAACTATTCATTATTCTTTATTCTTTAGATTCCAGCTTTATTTGATTATTCATTCTTTTCCCTTATATTTGTGATATTTTGCACTCTTCTGTCGATCACAATGTCATGTTATAGTCCAAATAGTATGGAACTTGAGAATGTGGCAAATTGATCTAGAATTCTCAGATCTCGTGGATCGATTTATCCGACTTATATCCATTTTATTACTTGTCTAATTCGTGCACTTCATAGGATATTAAATAAAACCAAAATTGAAAATGATTTACTTAGAGATTTTGTCTATATAAGATAAAGTTAATGTTTTATTTAGCGCCGTCACGGATTAGTTATCAAATTCTGCACAGTGTCATAACCTTGCATACATGACCGGGTTAACAAGTTTATTACGCACAATGATTGTACAATAGTCCTTTGGTAATAGTGTCATAAATTCGTATATGTGTTTTGGTTCGATTAACAGTCATCCTCCCCAACGCGAGGAAAAAGACCCGAGCACATGTTAGCTTACTTAGAACCCTAAGCCCAGTGGCCCGAGACTTCAAGGAGTTCTCCTTTAACTTTTATTTTAATTTGTTTTCAGTTTCAAACATTCACACACTGTTTTTACACAAATCCTAAAATCCAAAGAGTAAACACCATTTTCAATCCACTGTAACTCTTCTCTCACGAAGAAAACCCATCCCCTTGTTCGACCTCGCACCACTATACCGCAAAGAGCTTTGCTACGTAGTAGGGAACTTGTGATAAAAATTTTGTTGATTCTGCACAATCTACTTAGCTCGCCACGAATCACCATGCCTAAGTAAGCGTGCAATCGCTTTATTATGTTTTCTTAACAATCTTTCAAATATCAAAACACATATCCCATATACATGAAGAATTACTGATATCCTGTATAAATATAGGATATTCACTATCAATTATTCTCTTAAACATGTGAGATGCTTTCACATATTTCTTATGATCATTTGATTGTATTCTGTGCTTATTCATATAACAAAAATACATGTACTCTTCTTCACACGATCAGGGTTCATATCCTTTCGTATCTTAATCATCTCAATATATTAATCCTATATCATGTAACATTAATTCATATAACTTTTATAAGGCTCATTATTACATACCCATAACTAGGCAATATTATCTCTTTTATTCGTCTTCTATAATCATTTAAGAGACATCTAAGTGTCTCAGGGTCACATAGGAGAAGACAAAGAAGTCTTCTCACAAACAGGGATTCGTCGTGCCGAACCTTAGTTGACTAAAAACAAAGCTCCCTTTTTGTGAATTTTTTGGGCATAATAGGGTCTAAATCTAATTACACTTTCTTCATGGAAGTTGTTCTCCTAGAAGTCTAGTTTACCCAGAAATTGGAATCACAATATTTGGATCAACCTATACCAAGATATGACTCAAACACTCAAGACTGGTTTGGACGAACCTTAACTGACAGAAAATAGAGCTCCATTTTGATGAATTTTTTGGTATAATGGGGTCCAAATATGAATATAATTCCTTCATGGAAGTTATTCTTCAAGACGTCTAGTTTACCCAAAAATTGGAATCACTCAATTTGGATCAACCTAACCCAAGATATGACTCAAACACTCAAGGCTAGTCTGGTTGCCTGTTAAAACCGAGAACTAGAATTGAATTCCAAATGCAGGGCTCATAGTACCATAATCGACTTGGTGGTCTTCCGAATATTTAAAGCTACGGGTCTTAGGATTATCCTCCAATTAGAATCATTCCATTTGGAGGCCTCTAGGCCAAGATATGGCCAAAACAAAAATAGGGTTTTTGAAAAATTTTGACAGTAAATCCCTTAAAATACCTACATGTTTCTTTACACATTTTTTCACAATCTAAACTCCTCCATCGGCGATCCAAACAAAAATCACAACACCAACAAACACAAAATAGAAGAGGGAAATCCCAAACCTTAACCAAACTTCAAACCTTAGCTCTCTTCTTCTTCTCTTTCTCCTCTTCATTTCTCCTTCTTCTTCCTTCTCACTTGAACAAGTAGATCTCCAAAGAAATTGAAGAGAAAGCAACCAAAAATGGCCTTTCTCCTCAAGAACCCTCGTAGTTCCCAGCTCTCTTTCTCCAAACACCCAAATGAGAACTCCCTCTTCATAAGACCACTTTGCCTTATCCCCTTTTTTTACAAGGCCATGTTTGGCAAAAAAATTTCATTTTTGGTTAAACTTTTCTTCAGATTTTAGTCCCTCTTCATTTTATGATTTGCAAATCACTGATCACAAATTCTATATGGCATAACATCATTTAACTTAATGTCTCTTAAGTCCTTAATTTGAAATTGACCATGATACCCTTAACTCTTGATTATCACTGGTTTACTATTTTTCACTCTATACTTAAATTTAAAAATACAAATTTTACTTTTATTATATCCCTAAACTGTAATAAACTACTAGGGTATAATTTGGGATGTTACATCACAGTACCGTGGTTTTAAACCACACGTGATAGCCCATGGCCTGAGCCACCCTAAGGCCCGCTTGGCCCACGATGCGAAGCGATCCAAGCCCACCTACCATACTAAAACCAAGGGGCACGGATCTAAGCCTACTGGCACCTCCCAAAAGACCAGACTGTGGCTCTAAGCCTACTGGCACTTCCAAAAAGAGAAACCAGACAAGGCCTCCAGCCTATTAGTACATGACCAAGCCCTACGATGGTCCTTGGCCTGTTGGCTACAACCAAGGCCCAAAGATGGTGCCTTGCTTGTTGGCATAAGGGCAAACCCTGCCAACTCTTAACTTAATGCTGGTGTCCTAAAACGACCATCCTAACCCATAATTAAGGAAAAGGGTTGCACAATGAAAGGAATCAATAACTTAAGTAAACTAGAAATTATAAGAGCGCCAATGGCGTCGGGATGAGAAATAAAAATAAACAATAGTCGAAGTAGACAAAAAAGGTGTATTTCATTAAAGCGCTAATAGCATCCAGAGAGTACACAAATGATGGTGGTCAGACAAGGCCCCTTTACAAAAATAAATAAATTTACAAAATAAGAAAGGAAAAATAAGGGCTAGAGTCTGCTTCCGTCCCGCGATGCAAAGAATCTCCAGGTTCCTTACATTTCCGCTGAGGTGCTCACTGCCAAGGCTCTATAACGCTTCTTTACCTTTTAAAGACCTGCTCATTTAAACACATTTCATATACCCATTTCTAATATGAATAATTAATATTCATTTAAAACATAATTATTTATGGGTATATGATTTCATGACCTAAACACATTCTTGACATAAAGAATATATATACATTCCTTTAATTCAACAGGCCTATAATCGTTGAATAACGCATTATACAAATCGTATTCTATGCCTTTTCAAATACATTTACAAAATGATATTCTTAGAGTTCACCTCTCTTTAAAACGCATTTCATAAATATCCAAAACAAAATTTGTAAAAACTATATTCTTCTCATGAAGACTTTTACATCATTGAATTCAATGCAAAATAATTACAAAATATCATGAATTAAATGATATGCATGGGACAGAGCATTTACTTATACTCCGTCCGTTTTGATCTAAGTGACTCGTCACGATCTTTTGGTCCTACTACTTTCTACTTGGTACACCGTTGATGAAAAATTAAATTCACCAAGCATTTTCATGCTTAGTGGTTCACAATTCTCTTCATTTCATTTAAATCAACCATGCAATGTTTATAAACAATGCTTTTGTGACATTTTTCAATGACCAATG
Organism: Tetrastigma voinierianum; assembly: GCA_016808115.1. Taxonomy (NCBI): domain Eukaryota; kingdom Viridiplantae; phylum Streptophyta; class Magnoliopsida; order Vitales; family Vitaceae; genus Tetrastigma; species Tetrastigma voinierianum. The sequence goes on along the minus strand of JAEQBH010005781.1, from coordinate 169,502 downwards.
CAAGACAATATATATGTATATATATATATTTCATTTACATTCAATTACAATTCATTGGTTATTTCAAGTTATGCAATTTCATATGAACTAAATCATTCAAATCACAAATCATATACTTTTCAATCTCATTATCATTTTACTCCATCGAATTTTTAACCTATAAGCCATGTACGATAACTAATCACAAGCACGGCCTGGGCTGGTCAGCAGCCGCATATATATATATATATATATGGTATATATATATATATATATATATATATATATATATATATATATATATATATATATATATATATATATATAAAGTAATGTACTCGCCAGGTGTACACTATCGATACTGCCCCGCTACGACCCAGATACAACAATAAGACGCTTTGTTCGACTCTTTACTGTATACCAATTTATCCTTAACTTGGAATTTAACGGTTAACATTTTAAGGGCATTAAAATCAATCAATACAATTTACAATAGTATATATATATATATATATATATATATATATACATTTGTATGCAAATAGAATATTTTCACATTCATGCAATTTTTTTATGCAAATTTGTTTCACAAACAATTGTCCCAAATCACTTAAAACAAATCATTTCAAACACAAATCAATATGCTTTTTTTTGTCAATCATTTCCAAAATTCAAATCATTTCGTAATTATTCAAATATTTTATAAATAGAGAGAGCTTGAGAACAAACCAAAATCGCCGCTTGATTCCACCTTCTGACCCGATTTCAATGCGGGCTTCTCCTCACAGTCCCTATTCAAATAAAATGACAATCACATATTAGTCATTTATTCTAGGAGTTCCATTTTTAGTGGGAAATGGAATCATCTCATTTGGATAACCCAAACTCAAGTTACGACATTTCAATGCCAAACTAGTCGATACGCCTGTACTTCACTCTGATCACTCCACTGCTTTTTTTTTTTATTTATAGTCTTAATCTATAAATTAGTAATGGTTCCTTCTACTCATTTGAAGCTATATTTCTAAGGTTTCTTCTCCAATTGAATCATCCAATTTGATCACCAAACTCGCTATTGCATTTTACATCCGTATTCACTTAATTTGCAAAGCGTAATCAGATCGTTTACACATACCCACTTTGACAGATTTCTAGGCACTTTAGAGTAACAATTTGCATACACTTCCTTCAAGTTAATTATTCCCCTATAAGTCTATTTTACCCATAATTTTGAATCACTCAATTTGGATGAGTGAAACTCAACTTATGGCCAAAACACCATAACAACACCCAAAACATAGCATACCCATGAGCTACCCAAACTCACCTTTAAGCCCATTTTCAAGAGCCTTAGAGCTACAATTTTCTCCTATTCCCTTCTATAAATTTGTAACCTTATCTCTTATGGTTCTTTACCAATTTCAATCACTTCATTTGGATGATTATAAGTTAATCTATAGCCAAAACAAGAACGGTGGTTTTGACAAATTTTTGACAATAGTTCCTTTGAAAACCCAACATTTCCCTTTTACAAACATTACACAAAACCAATCTAACCAACAATACTCTTCAAAACTCAACCCAAATCAGCTAGTGGTTTGCTGTCTAAACCCCTTTTACTTAAGTTAGGGCTTTTCCCCAAAATAAAAATCACAAAAAGATGAAGTTAGGGTTTGATTTCTTACCTTGAACCTCTTCAAATCTTCTCTTGTAGGTTGCTTGATCTCTTAGAAGCAAGAAATGGGAAAGATTATACCAAAAACTTGACCTCTCTCTTTGCCTAAGCTTCTCCCCTTTTTCTCCTCTTTCTCTCAACGTTTTTGCTCTTAATGAGCTTCTAGACGAAATTGGCCTTTAAACCCTTATTTCCTCGAGGCCTCGTTTGGCTCACCAAAACCCATTTTTGGGTTAAGTTCTTAATTTACTATATAGCCCATGTTTCATTTTATTTCGCTAAATCTCGATAATCACACTTAGACATATAACTTAGTCTCAAATGACCCTTAAGTCCTCATTTTCCTCCTTAAGCCTTGTTTGGCTTTTCTCATTATTTCATTTCTCATTTTTCTCATTTTAGCATTTAAGTCCATTTTCATTAGACCCTTAGGTCCTTATTTCACATTTTTACCAAATTTGTTTGGCTCCTGTAAAATTTCTAGGTTGTAAAATTTTTTCATTCTTAGGATTTAAATTCCATAAAATTTTCATTTACTTTATTTTATACCCTAAACATGTTAAGCGGTAGGGTATTTTTAAGCGTTATAGCCTCGGCGGTAGCTTGAATGAGGGCGTGGGGGTTCTAAAACGGTCGGCGGAGTCATGCATACCTTCTGGGACCTCTGGATGGTCTCCATAGATGTTGTGTTTGAACACACAACACAGGTACCCATAGGCAAAGATCACCTTTAGAGCCTTCTGATACTCTTCCTCCATGGCTTCCTTGTCCCTGCCTACCTAAGAATGGAGGGAGGACACCTCATCTTTGGTCGCCCTGAGCTCTAGTAGGAGAGATGTTCTCTTAACCTCTAAGCGGGCAGTCTCAGCCTCCACCTTGCGCACACTTGCTCGCGGCCTTAGGGGCTTCCTGAGACACTAACCCGAGGTCCTCACTCCCCGCCCTACTTGCTAGCATCGCTCTTGCTTGAGCGCGAGCGAACACCTTAGCCTCTGCTTGGCTTCATCCATCTCTTCTTTGCTCCATCAGGTGCAATCCTCTCTCCCACCAGGCCTTAGCCTCCACTCCTGATGGCCGACTTATACTTCGCCTTAGCCAGGGAAGCATCTAAAGCCTGGTGCTTGGAGACAATCGATTGGGCATGGATCCGTAGCTTCTCAACATCATCCAACTGGGATTGGAATTCCCTATACTAGCAAGCCATGTTACAAATGGCCATCACAGCCTAGAAAAAAGATGTTAGAAGAAAATAAAAACAAAAAATTAACAATCAGGTACTAAAAATCAAAACTTACCAGCTCAACCAACTGTAAAAGTTATGATTGCGAATGAGCATCCCGTCCTTGGCCACGCGTTGGAAGGTCTCCCTATCCAGGTAGATGGGAAACGAGATGGAATACTACTCAACACGAGTCGTCGCCGGCACCCGAAGGAGAGTGGGGTAGAGGTTGCGCATGTGCGTGATCGAAGACTCCCTATTGTTGAAAGGGCTTCAACGATCAATGATTTCCAGGGTGCCCTCTAGGCGAGGAGCCACTATATCCACTGAAGGATGGACCCACTCTTATGGGGGAACACTCTGACTTAGTAGCAAGCGGTCGAAGCATCCTCGGCTGCGGCGGCCGCTGGCAGCAGTCGAAAACGACCGAAGCGGCGACTCTTATAACTTGAGCCTCGCCAAACTCTTAGAAGTATGGAGAGATGCATTAGGATTCCATCGCTCCGAGTGGTGCATAAGCCTCTTTAAGGGGGGCATCACGTGGAGCACCCTCAAAGCTAGGCCCGGGCATTGGAAGCTGGTCACGGGGAGTCCGTTCACTACCATAGGACTCTTTTAAGCCTCCTCATGCAGGTCGGTCGACTTTTGGCTTCAGCCCAGTACTTCGTGGGCATTCGGCCAGCAAGGCGCAGCTCAACTGCGCATCATCTCGGCAAACCGAAACAAGACCCGAGCATCTCGGCCTCCTCCCCTCCAGCCAGGCTACATTAACTCCGGATTTGTCCAGTCCATGAACCCCTCTAATCCCGCGCTGGAAGCCTTTGCTTGCTCGGTCTTCTTTTTCTTTTTTCTCTTCACTTTGGGAGACGAGGCTTGGTGTCTGCATGACCAAGGTAGATGAAGCGAAGTGCGGGACCTGAAGGTCGCAAACAAGTGCTCACCCTTGATGACCTCGGCCCCGGGCGGGACGAAAGAATAAACTGATATATAAGGGAAGGGCCAGGCTGACTCTTCCAGGTTCTTCACGACCGAAGGAGCTGTGATGGCGCTCCTGCCATGATCTCGAAGTCGACGGATGCGGTCTAGCCTCGCCTTCTCTGCTTAAGCTACCGGCCCATTGCTTACTGCACTACCTCTGAATCATTAAGAAGATAGGTACGTCAACAAACCAACAACCTAGGGAAATGTGAGACATACCAAAACGAGATACATCAAAATAGAGACAAACCTAGGAATGAAAGGGACTGGTTCAAATCAAATGGAAGCCCTAAAAAGCCAAAGGTCTCATACCACAGGCCCTTAACTAAGATGAACCCCTTGAGCCTCCATCTTAGAGGGGGGAGTTAAGAGAGCACAGCACAAATCGCGGCCCAGGGGACTATGGTAGACATGAGACCAGTGGCCCACAATCACCCAACTAGTATAAATGAAACATATCTCCACCAGCGAGATATCTAGCTGGTATAGAGAGCTCAACACATTGTAACCCATCAAAATCCAAAAAACGTTTGAATGTATGAGTGCAAGAGATGCCTGGGTGAAATGAAGGCAGCTCTGATGATGGAGCAGGGGAGGTGGAAGCTCGGTAGAAAAAACTACTCATAGTGTAAAGTAGATGGCATTATGCGCCTCCCTACCGGTTATGGTGAGTACGTGCGAGTCAACATCTCGGACTAATTTCGGCAGGAATTTGGTTGTATAACTTCAATTCCTCTATAGACATAGCGTGACAGATTGCTTACACGATGGGAGTTTCTAGGGGTACCCCTCCTACATCCAATCTGACTAGTCGAAACCTCTTCGTGACCTCTTTCCATTCTACATGAAAATAAAAAAAGAGAGAAGAAAAGGGGGTCAAATTGAGGTCCATAAAAAAAACCCCACAAAAGGAGAAAGAAATCTTCCTTGAAAATCTTACGACTCACTAGGGACAAAACCTAAGGAACCTGAGCAAACCGAATCCTGAAACCGATGGGACGTACTCGCGAGCAAAGACACTAAAGCGAGCACGTGATGCAGGTTTGAGTTGCGAGCTGCTCACCGAGAAAATCAAAAGTTATCGAAGCGTTAAGAGTCTCTGATTGCATAAGCATAGAGGAGGATGGAATACAGAGTCAAAGAAAAAATCTTTTGAGAAGACGTAAAAGAAACATCTCTTGAGACCCACTTATCACATTTATAGGGGTAGAACATCGTCAGCGCGTTAAATCTTGGCCAGGTCGAGCGAATCTGCAAGATGCATATTAGGATGTGCATCTCTCATGTACTTAAACACGTGAGCATCGCCTGAATCACGTTTAATGCGCTAATCATTTCTCGAACCACTTTGACTCTAAACATCCAACGTTTGAAAACATGATATTTTCCCAGAAGCTAAAAAGCATTTCAAAAAACTCGGTCGAAGGAAAATGGGGGCATTATGAGTACCATGATCTTTAATATCCACTATTTAATGGGCCTCGTGGCCCGGTTGGCCCGTGTTAAGAAACTGCCCCGATTCCACTCGCCCCACCAAAACCATGCGAACACTTCCCAAACAGGATAGTCTAAAGAGGCCACTTGGGAAAGTCAGGTCAAACTTTTTCAAGGCTTGCTTGAGGCGGTCTGTTTGGGATTTCAAGTCTGCCAATCGGCCATTCTACCCCATATGGGAATTATATCCCATATGGAAAGTTTGTTCCGAATAAGCACCTAGAAGCGGAAAATCCGCGAAAGCAATATTATCAATGAAATATTCCAGCTTCTGAATCCTTTACTCCTCGAAGAGATAATCTTGGATAAGGGAAGGATAATCCCTGATAAGGAAGAATTAGTCTTTGATAAGGAAAAACATATTTATCCCTAAAAATAGGAGATTCCTTCCCAAGATAGGAGGGAGATTCGGAAAACCATTGTCTATAAATCATGAAAGATCCTTTGAGGGAAGGTAAGCATTCAGTGCGCTTCATTCTCTTCCTCCCTCTCCATGTTTTGCTAAATTAATCATCGAAAAGAGGCGGCGGGTTATAGTCGTTGGGCCCACGCTCCTTTTGTAGAATTTGCTCGCGTCGATGCCCGTGAAGTCATATGTCGAGGTTCACATTGTGATCTTGATGGTCGGAATAATCAACGATCAAGGCCCCTACAACTTGGCACTCAGGGGATCCGACGTTCAAAGCCCCAATAGGACATTTTATAAATAACATTTAGATTCAGAACTTGACATGGTAACTTACTTCCTCCATATGAAGCTCCAACGACGATGATAGGCGGAATTCTCGACCAAGCAAGCGCCTACGGCTGTGTATATGAGCACCTCGCATAATCTCTGAAGCTTGAGTAAGGGTTGAAATACCCTTGAATTCTCATGTTTGATGGCTCTCTCTTGATCTAAATGGAGCGATTCCCATGTAGTACTATCTTTGAGTTTATGGAAAGAAAGGAACTTTAGTTTATATATTCATGTGATGTTAATATTAATGTAATTCAACGATTAAATGGTAATGATACTAACCTTAATATAAAAGCCCAGGAAAACAGCTATCAACATTATCATTGAGAAATCCTGTAGCAGGCATCGCATAATCGGATCTCATACGCACGAGATAATCAAATTAATATGGGAGCACTAGAATTTTCACCACCCCAGTACTTAAAATTCGTCACATGTCTTTGTTGGAAAGTTGTGTAGCTTTTTGGCCTATAGTTGAAGTGATCCAATGTTTGGTTGTAGTAAAAGGTTTGAAAGTCTTGAGAATTTGATTTCGAAAATGTGGTCGAAGACTCTCTCATAAATTTTGTATCCCCAGCTACACTCGGCAAGAAATGACATTTTTAGGTTATTAATTGTCGTTTAGTATCGCTCCTTCTGGTTATAGTGACATATAATTCATTATGGGTTAGTGGAGCCGTCGAGCGTGGTGAAAGTTGGTATAATGAGCAGCGGAGAGTCATAGTCGAGAATGTATTGCCACAGGGGTGAAGAGAGAGTATCATTTGGTGCGTGAATTAAAATTTGCAGACGGAATATAAACGTTGGCCTTATACGAGCGGGATGTACATGCGTGTGGTGGCATCATGCGGTGGAAGAGTATCTGGGGTGTATCGTACAACGAGCCCGATCTTGACATGTTCCCAAGGGCCTGAACTAGTTGGTTCTACCTCCTGCCTACCTTTCTCCTTACCCTGTTGGATGCACCACTAACGGCATCATTGAAGGCAAGGTGATGCGAAGGCCTCTTTTTTTGATTTAGTCTTTATGCTCCCTTGAGCATCCTTTAGTGGGCTCAGATGACTACTGCCAGAATGACTCATCATCTCTTTGGGGAGTGTCGACATCGCGAAGGCGATGGGCTCCTTCCTTTATTGCGGACGGTTAGATCTTGTATTTGGCCATTGTCGTATCTTTTCAAAGATCGAGACTTTTTTCTATTTGAACCTGCAACTGGTCATTCTCCTGCTACAAGCATTCAACGTGGCCTTGCGGTTCAACCATCCCCATCTGCTTGCTCCTCTGTTTTTCCTCTCCATGTCATGGCGCTAATGGAGGAATTTATCTTCTTGTGATTAGATCATCGGATTGCTTGACATTGCCTTCACGCCTGGATGAATCAGGGATGTGGAAGGAGACCAGCAGGTATTATTGGAGGTGATGGAGCTGTAGACTGATTGTTGAGAATCAAACACTGACACTATGGGCAGAACTTTCTATTAGCTGCTATGACAGGCATAATTAATGGGATGATGAAGTGGATCTTTGTTGTCAAGCAAACTAATGTGTTCAACAGGTTTGAGCCAGTTCTGAAATCTTGATGCCTCTAGAATCTGACAAAGTGGTAGCAAATGGAGAAGAAAAAACAGAGAGTTTTTGCATAGTTTCGAATGCCTTACCTCTTGGGAGATCTTCCTAATTTATAGGGCATGGTTTACTAAGCTTCCCTTAATTTTAGGAATAAAATCTCTTAATTTTAGGGATAATTTTAGGGATAAAATCTCTTACTTCCAATCAAGGATTAACCTTCCGAGAAATAAGAGATTTAGGCCCCGGGAGAAATCAGCTAAAAAATACCTCTTACGTGTGTTTTCGCCTTCATATACTTATCCATAACGAACTTCCCATACACAGTAGAGTGGCCGGCTGGGGGACTTGAAACCCTAGATGGGCTACCATGAAGTGAGTCTTTAACAGGACACCCTGTCTTTCTCAAATGGGCTTTAAGACTCTCGAAGATCTTATTAGTTTGCACTTTGGTTTTAATCACGGTAAGTGGGCTTGAAGTGGTTTCATTATATGTTGAAAGAATACTGGACTCTTCAAGTAGTGGGTCTAGGTCTAATGACTACGGTACTTACAATTTTGTAATATTTCATAAGATAGTTTCTGGTGATCATAAGCATGACAAAGAAAAAGAATACCATGAACGATACATTCTGTATAGAGAAGGGATCAAAAAACATGCTCTGTTTTTTTGTATTCTTTTTATCAAACAGAAACAACACATTGATGACACTTCTTATAATAATTAAACAGGCTTTATTTTTTCATGGCATGGAGATCAGCATTGTACTGAGAGATCCAACTTTCAATAATATCAACCTCAACCTTTCTCTGCATCACCAACCATTCCGGATCAGTTGACTACTTGAGGACTATATCAAGCAATGAAGTGCGATAAGCGAGCCTTCTATTAGAGTTGAATATGCATATATATATATATATATATATATATATATATATATATATATATATATATATATATATATATATATATATATATTTGAAAATATAGATCTAGATGCTTGTGATAACTCAACTAATAAAACCCAATAGCTGGAAGTAAGTATTTGATTTGTTTTTTCGTATTGAACTAATTGCTTGTTTAGAGTTAAGCATGATTAGATCATTTTAAGGCTTTATTTGGAACTCGAAAAGTACTAAGGAAATAAAATAGAGAAAAAGAAAATTTGGAGGAAAGTAAAAAATATAGGTTTAAGCTTAAGAAATTAATTATGCTTATTTAAACTCATTTTACTTGTTTCTCTATTATATAAATACTAAGAAATTTAAAAATATGTAAAAATTTTGAGGAATTTTTATTATATTTAATTTTCTTCTATACTTTTCACTGTAAAATCAAACATGAGAAAATCATTTTCCTTAGTATTTTTTTTCTTTCCCTAGTACTTTTTGGGTTCGAAATGGAGCACAAGTGTTTATTACATATTTATATACTCTTCCAATTAACAATTGGGAACATACCATTGACTGTGGGAATGGCAACAATAGTTTGGGATATATTCTTCAATACCCTACAATCTAAAGACAGAAAATCAAACTCAGAACTCAGCTAGACCAGTTACAAAAACTAGAACAAAAAATCGATGTGCTCTTCCATTTGCATAATGCTATAAGGATCTCTTAGCCCGTTAGAGAAGATGATGTTGCTGCCAAACCTACTGAGAATCAATTCTCTATCCTGCCATTGGCAAAAAAAAAGAACAGAGTGGGTATCTTGGACTTGAAGTTAGAAGTGCTAATTAATATATTGGAAAGGTAGGTAGGTATTTAGAAAAAAAAAACACAAGTACATGTCCTCCATAATAAGTTGTAACCCAATGAGGCCGAGGCGAGACGCCGTAGGAGGTTGTGCAGTAATGGATGAAGGTTGTTAGATCAAAAGGCGCCGGTGGAAACATGGTGTCGTTTTCGCCACGCCCTATTGGCATTACCATCTCACTGCATCTCTGTATGTGCATAAAAGAATTAGTACCAATGGAACCTTTTTTTCTTTTTTTTGACATCTATTCACTTTACATTATATCTTTGTAGTATGGGCAAAGTACGTTATGAGGTCCCCATTTCAATTTCTTTGGTTAAGACAAAAGACTTGAAAGCCGTGTGTCACTGATTTCAAAAATATTTGATAAAAGATGCCACAGACATGAAGGTCCGACAAATCCTGTCTGACCTCGATAAACCTTGGAGTGCTTCTTATTATGTGTTAAGAATCTGTGTATGTACCTAACGTTTGTTGGACCCTTTTATCAAATATTTGGCCACATATCAGAGACGTCTTGGGTTTCAAGTTTTTTGGTCATAATTTTTCAAATAAATTGGAATACCAACCTATAATATAGTTTTCCCTTACAATATTATATTTTTATAGGAACTCTAGCCTGAGACCTCCCATACACCTACCCCTCCTTTACCACTTGAGTCAGGCCTCAAGGATAATGAAACTTAATAATTTAACTGCCTCTTGAGACCAATGCCTTTCTCAATGGAATTTGTCTTCAAAATCTTGTCCTTACAATTTTGTTACCATATAGGGGGTTATAAGGTTACCTGCCATGCCCATCCCTCAACTGTTTCAACTGAAAGATCAGGACTATTTGTGTCCCCAACAGTTTGAATTGAAAAACCAGCAGCATTTATGCTATAGCAAGACATGTTTCCTCTAAGAGCAACAACACCTGCAAATATTCGACTTAAAACATCGCTGCCTTCTGGTGCTCCATCAATTCCACTGCATATCATCGTAACGGGACGGTGGATCATCAAATTGAGCTGCCATGGTATATCCCCTCTCCAAGTAGTACTTGAGTTCATAAGCATTGTTTAATTGACTGAAATAACATAGGAAAAAAATTTAATGTTTGAATCTGTGTTTGAGAATAAGGAAAGAAGACTATCAGCCAGCTGTTACAATTACTTGCAGTTCTGAATTTTTGGCTGAGGATTGAAGGATCCATTGGGCTCCAGAAGCAACTATCGATTTCAGACCATGATTCTCGTATAGTTTCACTAGCAACTCACTAGCTTCCTGCAGTTAAAAATAATCAATCAACTATAAAGCTCATACGTAGGAGAAAATTTTAAAAGAAAAGAAAAAGAATTTAGGGGCATTACCTGAAATCATGTGACAATGGAATAATATCCATTTTGGGGGGTAATATCATCAAAATAGAGTATGGGAGTAGAGGAGACCAGAGCTCCAAGGGCAACATGGGGATATTTTAGTCGAAACCGTGAAGCAAGCACTAAAATTAGGCAAAAAATAGATAACAACAAAGATTTAGGACATTTTATAAATAACATCGAGATTCAGAACTTGACATGGTAACTTACTTCCTCCATATGAAGCTCCAACCACGATGATATGCGAATTCTCAGCAAGCAACTGCTTCTTTATGTATATGAGAACCTCTGCATAATCTGCAAGAGCTTGAGCAGAGTTGAAATACCCTCGAATGCTCGCGTTTTCTGAGGCCTCCTCTCTTGATCCAAATGGAACTGATTCCCCATAGTACCTATGCTGAATTTATGGAAAAGAACTTTAGCTATATATATTCATCTTGATGTTAATATTAATGTAATTCAATAATTAAATGGTAATGATACTAACCTCAATATAAACTAAGACAGCTTTAAACTGATAAGCATTATCAGTGAGAAATCCTATAACAGGCATCTCATAATCCAGATCTCCTTCTGCCAAGATAAGCAAATATGAGCACTGGAATTTGCACCACCCAGTATAAAATTCATCACATATCTTTGTTGGAAAGTTGTGCTGAAAGCTTTCTGGCCTATAGTTGAAGTGATCCAATGTTTGGTTGTAGTAAAGGTCTAGAGATCTTGGGAGTGATTCAAATGTGGTCGAAGACTCTCTCAGCAATTTTGTGCGTCCCAGCACACACTCAACGAGCAACATTTTTAGGCTGTGCACTTATGTAAATAGTGCTGAAGAAGGATCCTGAAATGCAAGTGAAATAAGCCATTGCAATGACACCTTAAGAGAGGATGAATCCATGGCAGCTTAGTGAACAAAACGTTTTGTGATTTGGTTTCTTGTCTCACGATCCACTTGCTGCTATAACATCTGCATATTTACATGCCATAAAATTAATTAAATTGAATCTTCAGATCTAAGTTAATTAGTGGTTCCGGAAACCATATTTTCCTGCTGTAGTTGATTTAGAGAAGTCGAGGATAAAATGCATTCACCTTATGAGATTTGAGAACACGTTTGGGCTGAAAAGTATTAAGGAAATATTAATAATACTAAGGCTCCGTTTGGAACCTGGAAAATAGTAAGGAAAGAAAACAATAAGGAAAAAGTGGAAGGAAAGAGAATTTGTAGAAAAATAAAAAAAATAAAAAAATTGGCTTTAAATTTAATAAATTAATTATATTTGTTTATTCAAACTCATTTTATTTGTTTCTATCTATTATATAAGACTAAGAAATTTTAACATATGTAAATTTTGATGAATTTCAGTGTTATTCTACTTTCTTTATATTTTTCATTATTGGAACCAAACATGAAAAATAATTTTCCTTAACATTTTTTATTTCTTTAGTACTCGGGTTCCAAATAAACCTAAGAAAAAGTATTTTCTCATGTTTGGTTTCATCATGGAAAATATTAAAAAATAATAATAAATTAAATAAATTTTTTTCAAAAAGTTACGCTTTTGATTCTTAATCATATATAATAGTGAGAAACGAATAAAATGAATTGAATAAACATATAAAATTAATTTATTTAGTTTAAACATTTTTTTATTTTCCTCCAAATTTTATTTTCTTGCACTTTTCCTCACCATTTTCCTCTTTATCTTGTTTCCTTAATACTTTTCAGGTTCCAAACGGAGCCTCGCAATCTTTCGAACACCTATGTCATATATTTGGGTGCTAATCTGAAGAAATAAAAGAGTACTGCAGATTTGAAGATACACTTGCCTCTATGTATGACAGAATACCATTGAAATGAGAAGCAAGCTCAACTATGAATCCAGCAAAGCGCCCCTGCGAGGATTACTGCCCTCGTTACATCACCTGCTAATGAGATGGAGACTCAAATTAGTCCCACCTGAACTCTGTTGGAATAGCTTTCTGGCTTGTAATTGAAATCAGCACAACAATATGGAGGAAGAAATAAACAGAAACCAATAGTGTAATAAATATTATATTCTTCTCCCACTGTTTGGCCGGCATTCTTGTTCCCTGTACGTGACTTTCTATGTTAATTTTGGATAACCATAGGCAGCTTCTACAGCCCACTTCTCCCCTTGCTTACTGGGCACTGGGTGTGTTGGGTTATGGGCATGGGTCGCCCATATGGGTTTGACCCGATGAACATGTCTTATAGCCCTTATATTGTTATGATCAATGGCACAATAAAAAAATACGAAAATAAAGAAAAATACAAGATTTGCATTAGGAAGCCGCTTGCGGGGAAAAATCACGAGCGAAGAGAAGGCTTGCTATGAATGCGAGAATTACAAAGTGCGGTTCATAAGAAAATGCAGAGCAGAAAAGTCCATCAATTGTGGGCCATAGCCTGGGCCTAACGGCCCGACCCGCCTGCTCTGCACATGATTAACTTTTCACCGACTTCTTTTCGCAAAAAAGTCGAATCTGTGACCTTTAAATTCGAACATAAGCCCCGAACAAATTCGGGTCTAAAAAACAACATATATAATGGGAGAATTCAATTATTTGAGATAGAGAATGAGTAAGAATAACACTGGGTGTGTTCGTGTGTGTTTCTATGTCTGAGGTTCTAATGATGAGCGAATGCGCGTGATCTTCATTGTAAAATGTATAAAGCTTTACGTGCGCCAAATCTGCGTGTCGTTCAAAATAATATAGAGAAGGAAGACAAAACACAAGCTTTATTTATTTTAGTTCATTTTGTTATACATAAACACATGTGTAATAATTAAACAGGGTTCTATTTTTTCATGGCATGAAGATCAACATAATACTGAGCTATCCAACTTTCAATGATCTCAACCTCAGCCTTTCTCTGCATCACCAACCAGTCCGGATCAGTTGACGTTGCCAAGAGTATATCTAAGCAATGAGACCCTGCAATAACCAGCCAAATAATTGACTTAGGCCTTTTTGTTTACACGTTTTGAAAACTTGTTCTTTGTTCTGAAAAACAAGATGAATAAGGAAAACATAGAGAACATGTTTGGTTCTCGGTTTTTTTTTTTCATTCTGAAAAACACAAAAAACAGAGAAAAAACTAAATTCAAATAACAAGAACAGTTTTAAGAAAAAACCAGATTGGTGTTTTCTATGAAAACATTGCTATAGATGCTTGTGATTACTGAATCAATTTATATTTATGCACCCTTCCAATCAATATAGTTGGGAACATACCATTGACTGTGTTAATGGCAAGAACAGTTTGAGATATGTCCTTCAATACCCTACAATCAAAGAGCCAGAAAATCAATTAACCAGGGTATTAAGCTAAAATGGGGAAAAATGTGTATGTTTGATACAGATACATCCCTACTAAAACTAAGACAGATCAAAGAATGTGCTTTTCCAATTACCCGCCACTGCTGTAAGGATCTCTTAACCCGTTAGAGAAGATGATGTTGCTAGCAAACCTACGGAGAATCAATTCTATATCCTGCATCAATTGGCATAAAGAATATATATTAATGACCATTTGGAAATTTATTACAAGTGCATGCTTAATATTTTGGAAAGAATCATTTAGAGAGAGAAAACAAGTATATACATAGCTCATAATAAGTTGTGACTGATAGGGAGGCCGAGGCGGAACGCCATAGAGGCTGTGCAGTCCTGCTGAAAGTGGTTGGGTGAGAGCGCCAGTGGAAACATGGTGTCGTTGTCTCCAAGCCCAATCGGTATTACCATCTCACTGCATTTCTGCATGCATGCTCACAAATAATAATAGACTACAATCTTCAAAAAAAAAATCTGTAATAGTTCTTATAATTTAATTTGTTGGGAAAAGGTGCATAAATGCTCTGGCATAGTCATATATCAGTTTAGCCCCCGGTTTTTTAAGCATGGCTGCACATTAAGCCGGATCCGGGTGACTTATGCAAAAGGAGGAAAAAGGGAAATCACCGACCACGGTGATATCGCAGATTGTTAGTATCTTGCCACTGGAGAGGGGAAGGATTCGCTGTTATTGTTTATGGGTTGATGGTCAGTTTGGTCTTTTCATAGTTCTAAAAGTTGTTGGTTAGGGTGGGGGAAAAGAATATATTGTGGGAGTGTCGGGTGGGGGGGATATTATTTTTTGGCTGGAAAATAGTGAGGGAGGGTGGAGGCCGACCTCAAATCACTCTGAGTGTGAATAAGCTGAGATTGAGCATGAATGAAATCTCCTTTCTATGGTTTGCATTACAATATTGTTCTATAGTGCAGCACCTTCAGTGTAGAAATTGGGTTATCCCATCATTGGTATCGGAGCCTTCTTTCTCGGACCATAGTTCTGAAGTAAGACTTAGTAGCTCGGGTTGAAGGCATGGAAAAGCCGCCGGGTGTCATTTACATTGAGTGTGAATTAGATGGGATCAATTTCACAGTCCAACAGCTGAATCCAAAAGAATTAGCGGTGGGAATGGCTAAGATATCTCACCTCGAGAATACGGTATGCCATGATGAAGAGGTCGGGAAATCGGCGCCTACTCTTAGAAAGGTAAGACACTGTCTCCTCGTTGGCCAGTGCTTGACTCAGGCACTTCGAAACATCATCACTACGGCTAGGGATGAGGTTGGAAGAACTTCACGCGTTGAACCACAGCATATCGTCGGTATCGAGCACCTCCCTCGACGCCTTAGGCCCATCTTTGAAGCGGTGACCACAGATGGGTGGATTTTTTAAAGTCGAAAGGTATTTTGAGATCAGCAATAGTAGCCTACTTCTTGTAGATGAAAAATTGCGAGCCATGTTGGTTTGTATGAAGGGCGAAGCCCTAGCATGGTATAGCTGGGAAGAAGGGCATCATCGGATTGATGGGTGGGAGTTTAGGAGCGTTTATTGCTTAGGTTTCGATCCGGCCAAGATAGAATCTCCACGAGCAAGCGATGTCCTTCTTGGGACCTCCACTTTGTCTGAAATAAGACGACAATTGAGATGTTGTCATCTCCCCCTCCAGAGAATTACCCGTCGATCTTTAGGCACGCCTTTGTGAGCGATTACGGCCAGGATATCGGTAACTCATGGCTGGATCCAACGGGTTTAGTGGGGAAGATGAGGGCAGCGCAGAGGATAGAGGAGAAATAGGGACAGCGGGCTTATCACGGCGGACTACGCCTCGGTGGCGAAACTTCTTTCCCGAGCCGGTGCGACTCCACGTGTGGATTGGCCCGCATTTGCGCATAGAGCAGCCCGCGACCACTTGCCACCCGGTGTCGACTTACCAATCCGTTTGGGATTCCACGGCACTACTCCACTTGGGTCGAACTCCGCCCGCTAGCCACAACAGATCTCCGCTACCCCATTCAAAAAGACTCACATATCGGAAATGCGGAGAAAGAGAAGAAGGAGCGGCCAATTCGATGCGATGAATTTTCGTTGGGCCCACTTATTATGAACAAAGAACGCTACAAGTTTTGTGGGTCACGAGATGATGTGAGGAAGAGGATGGAATGCGACCCTCGGATTATGTAGAGCAGCGGAGTGGGTGGGGTTGAGCTCGGTGATGGCACGACTACGACGGTCACGCATCTCCTCCATGGAAGGGTTCTGCCCTCCACATTCGATGAAGGTTCGCGGCAAGATTAAGGCACGAGAGGTGATTGTGTTGATCAACTCAAGCGCCTCCCATAATTTTATCTCTGAACATATTGTGTGAGGCTCGGCTAAGATGCGTCAGGCCGAAGTTCGGGGTTCAAATGGGAAATGGGGATGAAGTGAGACCGGTGTCTTGGGGCTGCGCACAACTTCTTGAGATGAGGTCATGGCTGATTTTTTTTTCCCCTTGAGTTGGGCTCTCAGTGTAGTCTTGGGTTTTCAATGGATTTAGCAGCGTTGGAGTGATTCGATGAATTGGGGGAAATCTACGCTAAGTCACTTTAGGAGGGTAAAGGTTAAGATCGAGAGGCCGGCTTTGTCAAATCTCAGTATCCTTGAGCAGTTTGGTTCGTACACTAAGCATAAGGTGAGCTTTTGGTGGAGTTGTAGATGACCACAGAAAGTGAGACACCAGCCACAACAACCTTGACTTACCCCCTTTCCTCTTGATACTTTATTTAGCAAAGTATCATAGTGCTTTATATTTGAAGTGCAGATGGGTTTGCCTCCCGCATCCAGATCAAAGAACGACCATAATCCTTCCAACGGGAACATTGCCCATCTCGATGCGACCTGCCCAGATACCCATTTATGGCGAAATTGAACGGTGGTGGCGAGAGGAAATGTTACAAGCGGGAATTTATTCGACCAATGACCAGTCCACTACTCGGCCCGGTGTTGTTAGTGAAGAAAAAGGATGGCAGTTGGAGATTTTGTGTAGACTACCGTGCCCTTAACAAGGTCACCGTAGCAGATAAGTTTCCCATCCCTGTCATTGAAGAACTCTTGGATGAGCTGCACGGGGCGAAGGTATTCAGCAAGATAGATTTAAAGTCCGGGTACCACGGATCGGGGTCATTCTGGAGTGTGCTAGCAGTGTTCGGGACCGCATGGCAGATAATTCCCCAGTGATGCCTTTTGACTCTTACTTGTAAACAACATTCGGAGTCTCTTATGAATGATATTTTAGAAACACCTTCATCGTTTAAATCTAGTATTCTTCCGGCGACGATACGGTATATAGCAACGAATCGAGCATCTACACCATTCTGGCTTGATTTTTGAATTCTTCGAAACTCAGTTATTTGTTAACGTAAAAAATGTGTTTTTCGCGCTGACATCGGATTAATTATCTGGGGCACATTATTCACGGGAATGTGTCTCTGGGCCACTGGCAAAATCTGAGCGATGATAGACTAGCCCGATCCACTAAGTCACTCAAAGCTCACGAGAGGATTCCTCGGCACCTAGGAGTGTATATCATTGTTTTGTTGCTAATTGCATAGTCGCCTTGCTTGGCCGTGACTCAGCGGTTAAGATGCCTTCTATGGGCGGAGGCTATGAAGGCTGATCGGTGAAGGTGTTATGGCTTCCTTGCCGTCTTGCCTCTTGGATTTCTCCTAAGCCCTTCGTGGTAGGCTCGTAGCTTGAGGGGTCGATTACGGGTGCGATGTTGATCTGGGAGGAGAAGCCAGCTGGTACAGCCACAAACTCAGCCCACATGCCAGGGAATCGGTGTATGAAAGAGAGTTGATGGCCATGGTGTTAGTAATAAAGAAGTGGAGACCTTATCTATTGGGGCGAAAATTTTTGGTACGTACTGATCAGAAAAGCCTTAAATATTTGTTGGAGCAACGGGTTGTGGAAGGGGAACACCATAAATGGCTATTGAAGCTTCTTAGCTACAACTTAGCATTCGGTATAGCCCGAGGAAAAACCAATCACGGCGATGCTCTCTCGAACTCAGGCGGAGATGACTTTTGCCACCATCTCAGCCCCCTTTGTTCTGGATTTTGAGGATATCGCCCGATCAATTGGCGAAGACCCTGTTTGACCCGACATCATTAAGGTATCGTCGAAAACCTGTACGCATATCCTCCCTTACAGCGATGGAGTACCATAGCATTCTGAGGCGGGTGGTCTCTGACCTCACAGTTCATTCCATCATTTGCTCGAGAATTATTGCAATCCCATGGGGTGAGCATGAGGTGTCAGAGCGACTTATGTCGTCTTTCTTCGAGTTTCATTAGAGAGGCATCAGAGAGACGTCGAAATTTTGTTTCCTAAGCATGATGTATGCAGCGCCATAAGTATGACTCCACTTCCCATTTGGGTTAATGCAGCCGTACTTTTTATTCTATCAAGTTTGGGATGACATTTTCTATGGACTTCATGGAGGGTTGCCCAAGTCGAAGGGACGCGACACTATTTTAGTTGTGGTGGATAGACTGTCCAAGTACGCGCATTTCTTGTCCCTATCACATCCTTTCTCAGCTCCACAAGTGGCTCAGTTGTTCCTTACAGAGATTATCAAGTTACACGGCATTCCCCGTAGCATTGTGTCAGATCGGGACAAGATTTTCTTGAGCACTTTTTGGTCCGAGCTATTCAGATTGTTGGGGTCGGACCTTGGCGCGGTTGCTACCATCCTGAAAGCGGATGCTTGGCGAGTAGTCGACCAATGTGTGAAGCGAGATGTTTTTCGATGGGTCAACCTTCCACGTTGGTTGAAGCGATTTGGCATGGGCGAATCTGACTCTGACACATCCTTATCACGGCCGACAAATATGACTCCCTTTAAGGTAGTACATGGCGTGGAATCCACCTCTGTGATCCGTATGAATGGGGATCACTTGACAGAGGTGGAGTCGGTTTTTGTCGATGCTATCTCATGACTCAAGTGCCACCTATAGTGCACAACAAAAGATGAAAAACGAGCCAGACTCTACATCGAGAGGAGTACGATAGATTCGGTTGGGGAATTTGTATATGTCGAGTTGCGCCCTTATCAAACCAATCGTCCTAGCACGAAGGGTGAATGAGAAGCTTTCCCCCCATTTCTATGGTCCATTTAAATTCTTCAGAAAATTGGTCAGTGGCTTATAAGTGGAGCTACGACCGCAGCTCAGCATTGCGTCCAATTTTTTTCATGTTTCACTCCTCAAGAGCGTGGGTTCTGACGAGTTTCACCGTCTATTCCTACATCTCTATCGTGAAACTATGGAACTTATAGTGCAACCCACTTGTTTGTCTTGGGTATTCGCCCTTCCACAGTTCCAGGTGCAGCCGGGACGGAAGTTCTTATCCATTGGCATGACTTACCAGTCTGGGAAGACTCATGGGAACTCTTTGAGAGGTAATCGGTCAGTTTCCTAATTTTAGTATGAGAACCGAAAGGTTAATGTTTGAGTGGCGGGTAATGATAAGCCGGGATCGGGTGACTTATGCGAGAGGAAAAAGGAAATCACCGGCCACGGGTGATATATTGTTAGTATCTTGCCTACAGAGGAAGGACTGCTGTTATTGTTTAGGTTGATGGTCGGTTTGGTCTTTTCATAGTTAAAAGTTGTTGGTTAGGGTGGGAAAAAGAATATATTATTGGGAGTGTCGGGTGGGAGATGTCTTTTTTAATTTGGAAAATAGTGAGGGAGGTGGAAGCGACCTCAATCTGCTCTTGAGTGTGAATAACATAAATTGAGCATGAATGAAATCTTTACAGCACCATGGTTTGCATTATGATATTGTTCTATAATTATGCTTACACGGTATAAAGACTTGGGTTTATCCCATCAGGCCACTACCATGCAAACTGAATGAGCGTGTGGAAGCTACCAGCGTGGTGCTCCATGTCGATGATATTTAAGCGACCCAGACATCCATTTGTACGAGGTTCATGGCGAGCGAGGACATGAAGATAGTTATGACCTTTAAACATGAGAACACTTGTGGGGCCAGAAAAAAAAAAACTCATGGGCTCGAAGAAATTACACAATAAATAAAATAAAGGGCGGCAATAATTCAAAGTAGCAAAGTGACATATGGTATAAGTCGAGGCATTTATCGCGAACATCCTTAATTTGTTCTAATAGGGTATGCATGTGGTTACACCGCCATCCCACGTCCACAATAGTTTGTGAATCATGATGGCATATGTGTAATATGAAGACATATTTCCTTCGTAAGCAACGAAGACACGCAAATATACGGACATCTTCAGCAGAACATTTCTCCCCGAATAAAGGTAAACTTTGATGGTTGAAGGGTTCATAATAATGGTGTTTTAGGATAGTTTATTAGAGATTAGCTCTAATGGAATTATTAAAATGGTTGCCTGTAGACATATAGGCAAATCCTCAATTATTGTTGCAAAATGTTTTAAGAGATGTTATATTAGCAACCAAGAATAAAGGTTTTTTAGACCTAGAGATTGAAGGTGACTCAAAAATAATTATGGATTGCTATAATAAGAAGATTAACCCCCATAGTTCTATTATGTTATTAATGGTGGATATTTGGAAATTGTCTTTGGAGCTAAATATTTATGATTGTCAACATGTTATAGAAAGGCAAATAGAACTGTTGATTGTCTAGCAAAAAAAAAAGAATTGGTTTTTAGATTCAAGTGTTTGGTATTCAAATTTTCCTAAGGATGTTACAAACATTAGTTTTGAATATTGTAGTTCCTCTGTCAATCCATATTTGTAAGATCTTTATTTCGTAATCTTCTTTTACAAAAAGAAAAAAAAAAAAAAACAAGACCTGCATATATTCGACTTAGAATATCGCTTCCTTTGGGTGCTCCGTCGATGCCACCGCACACCATGGTAACCGGGTACAGTGGTGGATCATTATATTGAGCTGCAACAGCATACAGGATCCTCAAGTAGTCCTTGAGCTCATCAGAATTATTTAATTGACTGAAATAACAGAGGAAAAAAAAATATAAAGTCCTCAAATTTAGTCTAAGCTTTTGAATCAGTGAATGAGAACTAGAAAAAGACCATTAATAGTCATTTTAATTACTTGCAGTTTTGAATTTTTGCTAAGGACTGAAAAGGCCGTTAGGGCTCATAACAACTCGATTTCAGACCATGATTCTCGTATAGTTTTATAGCAACTCTCACTAGCTTCCTGCAGTTCAAAATTAATAATCCTTAATTATGACCTTTGAACTGCTTTCATCTCCAAATTAAGCTCATAGGTATGAAAAAAAAGAAAAAAATTTGAGAGGCATTACCCTGAAATCCTTCGTGACAACGGAATAGTATCCATTTTGGGGGGTAATATCATCAAAATAGAGTATGGGAGCAGAGGAGGCCAGAGCTCCAAGGGTAACATGGGGATATTTCAGCCGAAACCAAGAAGCAAGCACTAGAATTAGGAAAAATGATACAGCAACAAAGTTTTAGAACATTTTATAAAAAAATATTTGGTTAAAAGACATCAAATAATCCAAAATTCCCATATATAACATTTCTCATATTTTTTCTTTAAAATGATTCATTATAAACAAAAATACCCTACGTTCTTTTAAGTATTTCCATGTGTCTTATGAAAGAAAGAGTTATTTTTACAATAAAACAATAAAAGGTATTTTTGTCAAAATATGGTCAAAAATTAATGGAGGATTAGATTTCTGAAATTCATGTTTGTTGATCTTTTTGTCAATTAAATGACCCATTTATAAATAACATTGAGATTCAGAACTTGACATGGTAACTTACTTCCCCCATAAGAAGCTCCAACCACGATGACTGGGGAATTCTCAGCAAATAATTTCTTCTTTATGTATATTATCACCTCTGCATAATCTGCAATAGCTTGGGCGAGAGCACTGAAATACCCTCGAATGTTTGCATTTTCTAGGGCTTCCTCCTCTGTTAATCCAAATGGAATTGATTTCCCATAGTACCTATGCTGATTTTTTGTAAAAAAACAGTTGAGTCATTAAACCTCATGTTAAAGGTAAAAAGGGAAAATTATGTTATACGTCTGCTTCAATTTATTTGAAAATTTTTGATCAAAGACTTGAAAAAATGCGAGGCTCCTTGATTTAAAAAATATTTGATAAAAAAGATAAAATATTTGATAAATGGTCCAACAAACCTTAAGTATAATCTCAGCAAACCTTGGGTACTATCATATATGTTAGGCACAACTTTGTGCCTAAAGTTAACTGAGGTCATACTTAAAATTTGTTAGATTCTTTTATCAAATATTTTGCCTCTTTATCAAATACTTTTAAAATCTAGGGACTTAACCTTAGTTTAAGGTCTTTTGGTCCTAATTTTTTGAATAAATTGAAATGGGACCCATAACAAAGTTTTCTCAAGGTAAAATATGATATCATTCTTAACCTTCTTCACATGTTGGCAAAAGCAATGTCTATCGATATGCAAATGAGAACAAATACCCAAGTATTAGACGAATTGGCACAGACATGACCTCGCGGTAAGATTCTAGTGTCATGTTAAACAATCAATTTTTATTTTAAATCATTAGTAAGATTTAGGATGTGGTTATTTCACGGTTTTGAAAGCGATTTTGTTACGAAAAACAAGGAAAACATAGATAACATGTTTGATGTCCATTGTATGTTCACAAAAGCACGTAAAGCAGTAAGTGAATAATACGAACAGAATTTTTTGAAGAACACAAAAACTAAGCTCCCAAATATACCAACCTCAATATACACCTGAAGAGCCTTAAACCGATGAGCGTTATCGTTTGAAATCAACACCAGCATGTCCAGAATCGGATATAGCTGCACCAAGATAAACAAATATGGGGGCACTGGCATTTGCCCCACCCCAGTACTTGAAATTCATCACATATCTTTGCTCGAAAGTTGTGTAGCTTTCTGGCCTGTAGTTGAAGTGATCTAATGTTTGGTTGTAATAGAAAGTTTGAAAGTCTTCAGAAACAGGCTCAGAGAATTTTGCAGGCTCTCCCAGAAATGGGGGTCTCTTCACACTCAGCCTAGGCAATATTTTAGCCTGCCAGCACCATAAGTAGTATCAAGAAGAGCACAATGATGGCCAATATTAGGAAATATAAGCCATTGCTGTGACTGTATTAGAAGGGGATCTGTTCATGCAATATGGTCAACAAAAAGGTTTTTTGGTATTTGCTATGCATCTCCATATTTATTTATATACAACTCAATTATAAAGTTTTCTTTTTTATAGGTTTTAGTTTGGAAGCCCAAAATACTAAAAAAGAAAGAAAATATGAGGAAAATTGGAATGAAATAAAATTTGGAGAAAAAAAAATTTAAACTTAATAAAGTAATTTTATATATTTATTCAAACTCATTTTATCTATTTTTCTCTATTATATAAAAACTAAGAAATTTAAAAATATGAAAACTTTTGAAGAATTTTTATTATATTTGATTTTTTTACATTTTTCATGGTGAAACCAAACATGATAATATCATTTTCTTAAGTTTTTATTATTATTTTTATTTTTTTTTACCTTGTACTTTCTGGGGTCCAAATGGAGGCTAAATGAAAATACATATACTAATGGATGAAAATGTTGAATTAAGCTACATAAGCAATCTAAACCATTAATCATAAGCCAAAGTTAATAATGGGTTGTTGGATCCCACGCTAACTAGTTGGTGACAAAGTCGTACTTTGTAATTGTTTGAGAAGTAAAAAACCCTATAAGGCAAGGCAAGTGTTAAGTTGCTTGAGGGACAAAAAATCTAAAAATCTAGTGTGTGGAGTCTCTGAATATACCTGCTCTCTTTTGAGGCAAAATACACTTAAGCTCTCTTTAGAGGCAAAATACACTTAAGCGAGTTTATCTCCTCTTGTTTCTAACATTTAACCTTATGGATGATGACACTAGTTTGTCACACACTTTATTTAATCTTGATTCAGGCTGTCAAATAGGTGTGTTAATTAATTAGTACAAGAGACTTAGACTAAGAATTTGCCAAAGGTGAAGGCCAACAAGGTTTTTCAATTGGCCCACTGGAAAATTAATGAATCAATACTAGTCTAATTTCAGTGACGTTTGAGAAAAAGACATACAGAGTCTCAAGTTGACGAGTTGGAAATTCTAGAGCCGCCCAATATTGAATTTTTCAAAGAGTGCAAATTCAATATTGAAAATTTGATTTTTGAAATCATATAATAATAATAATAATAATAATCTAATCCCCCCTCCACCATCTATTCTCTCTTTGAGGTCCTTGTTCATTAGAGAAAAGGTGATTTTTTGGTCATTTTTTTGCCTAAAATAACTTTTTCCATCGTTTTCTAAACCAGATCTAGGTTTTTTTTTTCCAATAAAATGGTTTCTTCCACATGCACCTATATGGATTTGTCTTTATTTTTCCTTTGCTTTCATGTTTTTGTTGTAGACTTATTTGTGAGCACCATGACTTTTGGACCCAAATCATACTATTCACTAGGCCCAGTGTTGGCACGGGCCCATTGCCTAATTCAAGCCTTAGAGACTGAAAACAACTTTGTTATCTGAAACCATGCGGGGGTTGCTTAGACGGAAAAATCATAGCGTCACAGGCCTGAGTTCCTAGCGCAATGAGTCTCTAGTCTACAAGATATTCATCAACGGATCTCTTAATTTACTACGTCTCAAAATGATAATCCTAAATAAAGGAATTGGTCTTTAACAAGGAAAGTCAAATTTTATCATTGGGTGGGAATGTGTCATAAAATAACGAAGAAATTGGTCTCACGATAGGAAGGAGAGATTACATTGCTTGAGCATGACGGGATTATCTTTCGAAAATCAGGAGAAATTCAAGTATAAACCCCCTCCCCCCTGTAAAGGAAAGGTGCGCGAATTCTCTACACGCGATTGGCTTCTGATCTTCTCCATCCTTTTAGCTAAATTAAGCATCGAGAAGGCGACCCGGCCCTGCAAGTTGTTGTATACTTTTTTTTTTTTTTTTTTTTTTGCGGGTTCACGGCCAGATCTTTGTTGATGCCTTGAAGACGGGCAGTCAGTGACATTTGGCGCCGTTTGTGGGAATCGAACAAAGTCTCATTGACGGCGTCACGGGGCTTGGCACCGGCGATTATCAGATGCCGGCGGTCGGGAAGATCGACGGTTCCCCTCCCCCCGCGTCGATTCATCACAACATCGGTTGCGTGGCTAGCGAACCGGTGATCATTAACCCGAGAAGATCAATTTCTTCATTGGCACCAAGATATGGAGAAGAAACAGGACGAGTAAGCAAGACAAATGAAGGAATTGCAAGAACATGTCGGCGGTACAGCATCAAAACAATGAATCTACGGGCACAAGTGGAGCAAATGCATGATCTTGGCGAAGGCGGCGCCCAGATAGCGGTCATGAAAGCATCCGTTAGTTCAAAATAAAGGAAAAAAGCCTATAAGCCCTCGTATGTGGATACCCAGCCAGACGATGGTATCCTCGAAGCGGTTCGCAATCCCTCTCCGGTAAAGCAAAAGCAACAAGATAGAACGTGCCATAAGTATCATCACACGCATTCGGTGATTCCTAACGATTGGTATGTCTTATTTGGAGCAACGTCTTAGAAGTCGAGAATCCTTAAGTCAAAGCGCTGGGCAGCATTTGTTTCACCAGCGGGCGATACTCGTTACTGCTTAGGTTCACCCTTTCAGAACAAGGCTCGCCTCTATGCCACCCTACGACAACGATCAGGAGTCCCAATGGCATACTTTCTTCACCGCAGGGCAACATATCTTTGGAATATGAACCTGTGGGGGTTGTTATCTTGGAGCCTTTGCTATGTTCAGCGTCGGCGACCCTTGTGATCCGCATGCTTTACTTGATCGGGCGATGAGTCTAGCGTATGGGAAAGCGATGCTACTATGTAAAACCTTCGGTAGTCTCGAGGGCGAATCTAGCTTGGTTCCACAGGCTTCCATGTAATTTAGTGAATTCGTTTAGCGAGCTTTGGACCATATTCATGTCCTAGTACCTTTGCTCAATGCAGCAGAAGATGAATATTAGTTCTTTGCATACCATAATAAAACAAGATGAGGAAACCATATGGGACTTCACACCCGAGATTAGAATGAGCCCAGTCCGGCGGGTAGAAGTTCTGACATGGATAGTCTTATAGAACTTCAGGAGGAGCTTCGCGCCATCTACTATGTTTTTTCACTCATTGTCTTTAGGCCCAACCCCTTCTGATGGAAGTGTTGTATAGGCGAGCAAAAAATATTGACGCTTGGAAGATAACATCGTAGCGACTCAGACAACTCATGTGATCCACGAAGCGAGCGTAAGGAAATCCAAAAACCATAAGGGAAAAAGCAACTTGAGTCCAACCAAGGACAGGGCAAAATCGAAAGCAGCCCCGAGACTAACCGCATAAGAAGAGAGAGCCCCCACAGTTCACTCCTTGGAATATCACCTATGAGAGGTTGTTGCCCCTCATTAGCGACTTACCATATTTCAAATGGCTCGCGCCAATCCAAACGGACCCCTCTTAGAGAAACCCTTCCATGCGATGCGACTATCACAAGGATCATGGGCAATAGACCAATAGATATTGAAGCCTAAATATCCTGATAGAAAGACTGATTCGCGAGGCGCCTCGGGAGATATGTCGAGGAAGTTGGCCGTAGGAAGAACTCAGCACCTCTGACGAGGCGGAGTCTGGCCCAAGCGATGTATACCCCGAATCTAGGCGTATAAACTATATCTTGGGAGAGGCTGCTTGGCGATCAATACCCGGTCAGCAGCTAACAAAAGCTCTTAAGAGTAGCCACGATTAAAAAGCGTGAACGTTGTCCCACCTGACATTAGCCAGAAGAGACGAAACTGTCGCACCCGTAATCGTTCCCCAAGTAAACCCAATAGGATAATAGTACCCCATTACAATGCACTTGTACTCACCTTTGTATTAATGGCTTTGATATTGCCTGAGGTGCTAGTAGATCTGTTGCGCATATTTGATGCGACGCATCATCCCGGCCCGAATGAAGCTTTCCCGTAAATGCTGAATTATGCAGAAACGAATCCTCTGCGGTTTTCGACGATTGTGACGGTGCGACAACGGGAGACATCACACTTCTGTACAAGTAAGGCGGTAACTTCGGCAAAGTTTTATTCTCAATTGTCGGCGATCTAGGACCATCTGATTGCATGATAAGCGGCTAACTACGATGAAGGTCGTCTTGACATATCATTAAATGGTCGGTTATTTAGCTAGTACGAGCGGTCGATCTTAGCAACCCGGCTAGCGCCGCGACAATGGTACTAATTGTCGGAGTGAGACGAGAGAGGAAAAGATTAGGGCGTTTTTCCCTCGAGGATGACATTCGCCTGATAGCTGCAACTCGCTGGCAGGTAAGGGCGGACGAAAAAGATCCGTTAGTAGTGGATCCCTTGGAGGCAGTAGATCTGGACGAGCCGGAGAAACTCACTTATATCAGCACTCTATTAGCCAACGAAGAAAAAGAATAGCTACGACATGTATTGTTAGGGAATAAGGATATATTGCCTTAAGTCATTCAGACATGGCCAGGATCGACCCAACATTGGCCTCTCATAAAGGCGAATGTGATTGCCCACGGCAAGCTAGTGAGGCGAGTGGGCGTTTTCACCAAATAAGCCATCAGATTATCAACGAGAGATAAACTTGACACATTGAGTGTAGGTTTATTAAGTAAAGAATCAAGATGGCTTGCAAATGTAGTAGTCGTCCCGAATAAGGGTGGTAAATGGAGGGTATGTGTGGACTACTGGTTTCTCAAATGGCTGTGCCCGAAAAACTGACTTTCGTGCCATAAATAGAACATATCGTTGGTACTCAGGACGAATGGAATGTTGTCGTTCTAACGCCTTCTCGTGAATATCACCCGATTCAATGCACCGCGATGCGAGAAAATGGCCTTCATTACGCCACCACGGGCCTATCTTTAGCGTCTTTGCCTTTTGGTTTGAAGAATGCAGTGACAGCTCGAGAGACTAGTAACAGTGTACGGCCATTGATTGGCGGGACCGACATATTGATGATATGTAACGTCGAACGAAGAATTCTAGATTATCTGAGCACACGAAACTTTTGACGCTACGCACCCGCAGTATGAAACTCAATCCCCCAAAATGTGCGGTTAGGTCGGTTCAGTAAGTTCTAGGCTTCATGGTGACACGAGATGGGAGTTGAAGCGATCGTTCAACTCCCGAGATCCATTATGGAATCTCGGCCTCACCCTTTAGAAGGCCGATACGACGGTGGCGGCTGGTCGGTTAGCGCCACAGGAGGTTCATTTCTCGCTTTATAAGCCAGGTCGCAGTTTTCACCACCACAAAGGGCGAGCGTGCGGGATGGGATACGAATGCGACCGAGCCATATAGAAATCAAACGGTACCTCGCCGAATCGCTCATTCCTAGCTAATAGCGGGAGGCAGGGTGGGGAAACACTTTCTACACCTTTAGTTGTGTCGATGTTTCGATAAGTGCATCTTTATTGAAGACGAGCATCGATCGCGAGAAGGCAGAGTATTCTTCATAAGAAAATCCACATCGGCGAAACTAGATATACCCATCGGGCGGCTTGCCCTCGGGCGGCCTCGAAAAACTCCGCCTCTACTTCCAAGTGCACGTATCCAGCGTGGCTCCCACCCGACCTCCTAGAAGCACTATGCATAAGCCTTGGGCACATTGGGACCGAGATGAGCCCGATGGGAAATCGGGCGGAGTGAGTTCGACATTCGAGTTTAAGCCACAGTATGGAACTAGAGGATGGAGTGCGGCGATTTCCTAGTAGAGATTCCTCAAGAAGAGATGGAACCAGACGGCTCCGACTGGTGGACCATGAATATGGATGGTGCTTCACGACAGACGGGAGCCGGCCTATGGTTACAACTTAAAGCTGTGGGAGAGGTCGCCAAACGAGCCATGCGTCTCGTTCCTCTAAAGCTGGCACAAGGAAGCCATCATAGCTAGGCTCGACCTAGCAATCTTCGTGTCCTCAGAAAAAATCTGCATACGAAGTGATTCAGCCCGGTGGTCGGGCGAGATCGCGAGGAGAGTATGAAGCGAAAGAGGTAGCGCATAGCCCAGTATGTGAGTTTGATTAACTACGGTTGGGAAGTTTTTAACAGCGGTTGGAAGCATATCTGGCTTCTAATAGAAAAGAACGCCTTAGGCTGTAGTATTTGCGTCCTACTTGATAAAAGAGACGGTGCTTCTCCACATCTTATCAACGAGTCTTCAATCACTACCAACTTGGTAAATGAAGTAGATGAATCAACTCCTTCATGGATGACTCCGATAATCCGCTATTTAAGTTCAAGGGAACCATCGGATGACAAAGCTGAGGCCCATAAGATCCAAGTCTAGGCAGCATGATTCTCCCTCGTTAACGAATAGTTGTATAAAGTCACACAGGCGAGACCACATCTTAAATGCCTCACTCGACAACCGGGGATAATAGATCTTGTGAGAACATGAAGGGATATCACGAAAACCACCGAGGCGGTAAGACCTGGCACATAAAGTCCTATACCAGGAGTTACTCTTGGGTGACCATCGGGATAGATGTCGCGCTACGTAATAATGATCGCTACCAGCAGCGGGCTCAGTATCAAAACTCAGGTGAGTTGACTCATGTAAGCCCACGACCCTTATCTTAGTAGGGTATTAACATAGTTGGGCCATTCCTTACCACCTCGGCTTAGAAGAAGTCATTGTTAGTTGCCATCGACTGCTTCAGCAAATGGATAGATGCTGAAGCCTTTGCGTCCATCAAAGACAAGGAGATTGTTTAGTTCATGTGGAAAAACATTGTGTGTAGGTTTGGAATACCACAGTCAATTGTAACAGACAATGGGCCGCAGTTCGATAGTTGGGTATATAGGAACTTCTGTAGTGAATTGAAGATAAAAAACCTATACTCCACCCTGCAGTACCCGTAAAGCAATGGCTAGGCAGAAGCATTTAACAAAACACTCCTTATGGCTCTGAAAAAATTCCTACGTTCAGCTAAAGGAAAATAGGTAGAGGAGTTACCAAGAATGTTATAGGCCTACAGAATGACCAGTCGGAAGCCAATAGGAGAATCACCATTAGCCCTCACATACGGGATGGAGGCTATCATCTCCACATAAATCGGGATGCCCACTATTAAAACAGGAATTTCTAAAGCGAAGCAAGCCGTGCCTCGAGACTTGGGCCGCGGTGGCGAACCGGTAGCGGCCGTACACATGGCTTCATACCCGACGAGAGGTTAGCAAGTTAGCCTGTCGGCGTGTAAAGCGCGCTCGTGAAATCGAGGAGATTGGCAGATCACGAGAAAGGTTTTGGAAACCCGCGGTCGACCAATGGCGAGAAGTTCGGCCAATGGGAAGGACCACATTATGGTCAGAAGTAGAGACCAGCCGGTTCTTACGCATTAAAGCAGACCCGGGCCAGGACATTGTTCACCAGAATGTGGAATGCCATGCACCTCAAGAAATATTATCAGTAGTGTATTTATTGGGAAGTTATCATCAATAAAGAAGTGCTCACTGCGTATTTCCTTTTAAAACCTCTGATCACTTGTTCGAGAGATCTAGATCGTTTGTTGTCCGGATGGCATCTAAAAGTCCAAATATGGTTGTTGTCCACTTGGCCTCTAAAAGTCCAAATACGGTTGTTGTCCGGCTGTCATCTAAAAGTCCAGATACGGTTGTTGTCCGGCTATCATCTAAAAGTCCAGATCCGGTTGTTATCTGGCTGGTATCATCTAGGCATGGTTTCTATCTTGCTAGAGTTCTTAACAAACAATGCTACCTTTGGTTGACCTTTAAATTTTGTCAAATCGTAAGTGTCACGGAAATTATAAATAACGTTTATGTATGGCCAAAGCGGCGCCACTTGCAAAGTTTTCCAACATAGCTAAAGCTAACACAAAAAAAAAGGGACCTATTCCTTAGCAACGACACCCCCCTCTTAGTCTCCAACTGCCCCGCCTTGACTTACTTTAGCATCTATGGCCTTATCGGCTGCTAGGGCAGGGGCACCTCAGGTTGTCAAAGAACTCTGGAGGAAGTCGGATAGTGGAGTCAAGCATGCCATTTGGGATGTCTGGCCGATCCCCGCAGATGTTGTTCTTGAACGTGCAACACCCATAGCCGTAAGGAAAGATAAGATCTAGAGACCCCTGGTAATCCTCCGCCATGTCTTCCCTATCCTTGCTTGATCGGGCATGAAGGGAAGACACCTCCACTTTAGCAGATGCCTCGAGCTCAGGCGAAGCGACTCGAGCAGCCTCCGTGCGGGCGGGAACTCAGCGTAGCCTTTAAGTGGGTGATCTTAAAGCTAACACACTCGCCCTCTTCAGGTAGCCACCAAAGAATTTAGGGCCTTGGTCAAATCGACTTCCACCTGGGCGTTGGAATCTTCTGCTACCGCAGCTACCAGCTAGGCCATCCAGGCTTCTTGCTTAGCCTCGTCTCTTTCTTTCTTTGCCCGGATAACGCTTGTCGTGCCATCTCTGGCCTCATTTTCCCAACGTTCCGATGAAGCTTCCACCTTGGCCAGAGAAGCAGTTAAGGTTTGATGATCTTGAAGCTGACTAGCTGGGCTTATCTGGCCGCGGTTTCGACATCATTCATGCGGGATCGGCGAACTCCGATGATGGTAGGCGTGTTACGGGTGTCCATCACGGTATGGTGAAGTTAGAAAATATTTTTATACAAAGCTGGAAGTCTAATGCTTAGACTACGCCCATGACTCGGCCGTGGTTGGGAGTTGTGATTGCGGATGAACATCCCATCTTGACCCACGAATTTGGATATTCTTTATCAACATAAATGGGAAGCGAATGGAGTATTGCTCACGGTGGCGGAGTCATAGGCATCCCAAATAATTTGGATACCGGTCGGTGCATCGCGTGTAGCAGGGATTCCTCGTTGAGGAGGTTCGATGATGGGTAGATTTCGGCAAGTCCTTAGGATCACAGAGCCTCCATATCAGATAAGGGCGAACCACGTCGATAGTGGAACATACATACTTCTGATCACACCGTCCGGGGAACATTTTCTTGCTTGGTCGACGGCCGTGAAATCTTGGGCGAGGAGTCTTTGAAGTAATAACTACCCACGATGGGGCACCTTGTTCCAACCTCTTCAACACTTGGAGGACTCATAGCCGGAACCTCCCCCTCCAGAGGTATATTAGCCTCGTTAAATGACCCGAGCCAGTATTGGTCATTGGAGGCGAGATCTGGGATCCCATCGGGACTATGGCCATGTCTATTTGAGCCACCTCGTATGGGGAGGCCGCCCAGGTCGCTTCTCCCACAAAAGCCAAAGATGTGCACCCTCGAGGTCGCATCTCTTATTTATGCCTTTGCGCCGACAAACCCGGCGGTAGGCTAAGCGCTCTTCTCTCGGCCGGGTTGATATCGGCTACTCTTGTCAAAAATCTTCCAGCCAGTGCCGGCGTACTTTATGCATCGCGCCTTGTCTCTTCTTGAGTCCCGAAGGGGGTGCGACCCGTGGACTACGAGGTGGCTAACACGGAGCATACCTCGGCTGAGGTCACTTGTAATGGCCTCCGTTTGGTTCTCTTGAGCAGGAATTGGTTAAGAGGAGCTGTCCGGGACCAACTTCAAGAGATCGACGAGAAAGAAATGCTCCCCCTCAATGACCACCACGGGTGACGAGCGGGGAACGATGGGGATAATATAAGGAAAAGGGCTACCACCCAACTCTCACAAATTCTTCATCGTGAGTAGAAGCTCATGATTGCACTCTGTACTCAGATTATCTCGAAATAAACGATGTTCTCTAAACCCCTGACCTTCTCGATCGATTTACTAGCAGGGCTACGCTGCGGCAATAAGCGGCTTGAGAGAAAGCAGAGGTGCGTTAATTTATAATCAGTAGAAGAACATAAGCGGCGACCTGGCTAAATATTTGGGAACAGGGTAGTTCACATTTAAAGGAAGCTGACGGCCCAGGAGTGTCTCATACCGGGGCCTGGCAAGACAACCCCCTTTGCCTCGGTCTTGGGAATTAGAAGCTTGGGTTACAAGCGAAGCTTTGGATTATGGGCGGATATGTGTCCCACATCCCGGAGTCTTGAAAGCGGCTTATAAACAAAACAAATCTCCACCCAGTGGATATCGGCCGGGTATAGAAAGGTTGAGCCTGCTTCTGACCATCGAGAATGCGAATAGCGTTCGGATGGTTAGCGCGAGAGGTGTTCGGGGAAGCAAAGCTGTTTCTGATGACGACCTGAGGAAAGCGAGTCGACCTGGCGCTCGGGTAAAATAGATGACGCTATACGCTTCTCTATCGTCAAAGCGGTCGGTAGTCGACACTTCTAAACTAATGCTATCGGGGATTTGTGAGGATCTCAATTCATCCGGGGACATGGAAGAAACCGAAGTACGCTTCTGGTGATCTGACGGCCCTTTCACATTACTTGACCTAAGCGGTGGAAGTCTCCCTCTGACCTCTCACGATCTGAAGCGACGATAAAAAAGGGAGGAATCAGCTCGACAAATAACTGCCAAAGTGATCACGGGGCCCAGAAGGCTCGAAACTTTATAAAACTGTTGAAAGCGGGCCTGGTGCATCTGAAAAACTCCATGCCCAGTCGGTCCTCGAGAAGCTGCGGCGGTTGAAAGGCATGAGCAACAATAGAACTATCGAAGCAATCCCGCATGAAGTGAAAGCATAAAAAACCGGGCAAAGAATCCAGGATCCTTGACGGCTCCTTCATAAAAAACGTCAAGGGTGTTACAAAAAAGTGGAATACTTTTGAACAAAGAAGCGAAGCAAAGAAACGCCTTAGGACCTACTCTTATATAGGGTAATGCGTACACGAGGCATTAATGGCAGATGGATCATCCCGCAAATATCCGGGCGTCTTGGTCCCCCGACATTTCATATTCACAAAACACTTCACCTTAGGGCCTGAAACAAAACAAGTAAGACATGTGGGCCCGGCAGGTCGATTGCGAGGCCCTTGGACTTGTTCATGAGAGCTTGGGCTGTCGATAAGCGGGCTGATGATCGACCACATCTAAGAAGTGCGGTAAATCATCTTCATGAACCCGATAGCATACGCCGAGTAACATAACCATACGGAAAGGACCGCAAAACATATTGGGAAATTAAAATTCAATGCAACGGTATGCCTAAAAACCAATTTTTATTAAAGTATGCCAAATAGTTACATTCTGACGAAACCAAACATAATGAATAACATGGTGGATTTATCAAAATATCGAATGATATGCAAGACAGCAATAAAGGAGATAAAAAGTGAGGGTTGGAAAGGTAGATGAAAGGAGGAGTGGGGAAGGAGAAGGAAGAGACGAGAGGAGGACGAAGAGGAAGAGGGGGAAAATCAGACAAAGAATGCGCATTAACCCACTTGAAATTTCCCCTCCTCGACTTTGCACCTCGGCCAGGTCGGGGACTCTAATGTAGGGGGCACGTAATACTGCCTGGGAACTCAAAATAGGGGTGCGGCATATCGGGCCCCTCGTCCACGACTCCCAGGCGATCATAAGCGACGAAGAGTTCTGAAAAGGTGATATTGGCGTAGGTAGGCCTCCCATATGGAGCGTCCATTGGTTGACACAGATGTCATCTTCAAACGCACAATATCCATAAGTAGCAAGCAATTGTAGAGGCTTCTGGAAGTCCCCACCCATCATTGTTCCAGCTTCCTTGTCCCAGAGAAGAACTCTTAGTAGGGAGATGAGCTAACGGAAGACAAATCCGTTATGAATCTTATAAATTTCGCTAGCCTCTCCATCATATATAAAGGGGTCAGTTCCTAAGGCGCAGTAAATGCATCATTGGGAACACAATATTTCCTGGTAACATGTGCCTCGGGACTAATTCACATTAATCACTTCCCCATACACGGGGTCGATAA
This sequence comes from Tetrastigma voinierianum, assembly GCA_016808115.1. Classification (NCBI taxonomy): domain Eukaryota; kingdom Viridiplantae; phylum Streptophyta; class Magnoliopsida; order Vitales; family Vitaceae; genus Tetrastigma; species Tetrastigma voinierianum. Next base: position 134,433 of record JAEQBH010005781.1, on the reverse strand, counting down.
ACAAATATTTTCCCATCCTTGAAGACCATGATATTCTAGAAAAACAGGCGCCGTGAGTACCGTGGCTTTGAATCCAAATCATACCATCAAATAAGCCCGCCGTGATGGGGCCGCCCATCGGGGCTCGATTCAAACCCAACAGGGCCCAAGACAACTTGCTACCTCAAAACCATATGGGGTTGCCAGACTGAAAATCCTCACCCCGTCCTCAAGCCCCGAGTTCCCAAATAGCCGTATCAGCTGCCTACAAGATATTCTTCCACCGGGACTTTAATTCACTACGCTCCCCAAAAATGATAATCCTAACATGGAAACTGATCTAACAAGGACAGTCAAATTTTATCATTAGATCGGAGATATTATCCCTCCAAAAATAATGGAGAATTGGTCTTTGATAAGGAATGAGAGATTCCATCGCCGACATGACAAGATTATCTTTCCAAAAATGAAGGAGAAATTCAAGTATAAATGAAAAACCCCCCACAAGGAAAAGGTATGCAATTCGCTACACCCAATTGGTCATCTTCCTATCCATAATTCATGCTACCTGAGAGCAACTTTACACCGCCACCGCACTCTCTTTCTTTCTTTGCAGGTTCACGCCATTATGTTGACTCGCGCCGACGGTCGTGCAATCGACATTTTTGTGATGTTTGTGCTGTCAACTTGTTGCGGCGGATAGTTGTGTTGTCATCAATTAACTTTTGTGGTTTTATGGCAATGTTCGATTGACAAAGTTATCAGATCAAATCTTATTCGTCGGTATGCTGCAGATATCGAATCTTAGGTATTCTAGGACTTTTTTTTTATTATCAAATTTGTAGGCCTAGATAATGCGTCGTCTTCTAAGGTTTTTATCATTTTTTATTTTATGTTTTTATCGATTGTATTGTTAACATAAACCAATAAATTTTTCTTTTTTCAAAATAATAATAATAATAATAATATTCTTATTGTTTGGTATTTAAAAAGTTAAAATAAAGTAAAAATGAAAAGTTAAAAAATAAAAATAAAAAAGGGGAAAATATAAATTTAAGATCAAAAAATTATTTTATTTTTATATGTAATTTAAAATTTATGAAATAGATAACGGTGTGGAATGTGTTCACGTCATCTTTTTGGCATCCATTTAATTTCGACAAGTCCATCGACACAGTTGTCGGATGGTCATTAATACATATGAAATTGACCAGTCAACTCATACATGTTTAGTCGGTTTAAGCATGCAATCCCAACTAAGGTGTACAACCATAACAATATGTAGATATTTGAACATTTAATTTATTTGATTTTGTAAAAGTATTTAAATGTACTGCCTTTCATCTTTATTAGATAATAAAATTTGTCCGTCTGAGATCACAAAAAGGCTAATAATTGAAGACAATTTCCATGCATGTGTCAAGTCAATTGAGAATGGTGACGAGTGTGTATACAATCTATTTCGAATCTAATCCTCCATTTTCGGCATAATTAAACGCTGAAAGTAACAAGTCAAGTAGTCAATACGTGTTTAGCATGCTGGTCTCAATTATATATAGATTAAGATAATGTTCCCAATGGGGTTTTAATATTGGGAAAAGTATGTATCAAATCACCGATTTATAAATAAAGGCTAATGATATATAAAGAATAAGAAATACATGATTCATAACATGTCACGAAAAATAATTAAACAGGCTTTATTTTTTTCATGGCATGAAGATCAGCATAGTACTGAGAGATCCAACTTTCACAATATCAACCTCAAATTCTTCTCAAGATCACCAACCATTCGATCAATTGACTTTGACTATATCCAAGCAACGCCAACCCTTATCACGGCTAATTCTCCAACTGCCATAAACAATCGGCACTCTACCGCTCAAAATCATCAACATATGGGCGCCCGTCCTCCAACACGGGTCATCATCCAAGTGCCTCACTACCAAATCGACCGCCACCAAAACCTTATCTTATCGGGCCATAGGCGTGTGGTGTTCAAGGGACATATCACAAACGCTACACACCCATCGATCGCCAATATTCAACAATCACCATCATCTCGACCACAAGGACCACGCCCATCATCATCACAAGAACCACGGCTAACTTAGAAATATCGCATACAACACGCCCACTCCAACTTGGTTGCTAGGTAGTGGGGCATCTCACCATGTTACTTATGATTTGAACAATCTCTCACTCCATAGCCTATACAGTGGTTATTGATGATGTCATGATTGGTGACAACTCGGGTCTCCAGATAACTCATTCTTGTTCTACAACTCTATCCACTCCCTCTAAAGCCTTTCAACCACACAATGTTCTTTGTGTTCCTTCCATGGAAAAGAACCTTATTTACATTTATAAATTTTCCAATCATAATCATGTTTGTATAGAATTCTTACCATATGTTTTTCATGTGAAGGATTTACGCACGGGGGCAATTCATTTGAAAGGGCAACCCAAGAATAGCATATATGAGTGGCTGAAACCTTCTCCAAGTTTCTTTGCTCTGTTAATTGCTTTCTCAAGTGTCAAAACATTCTCCTCAGCCTGGCACTCCAGATTAGGTCATCCATCTTTTGCTATTTTAAACCATTGTTTCAAGTTCTTATTACCATTATCGAGTCCTTTGTCTCCGACAACTTTTTGTAATGCATGTCATTGCAATGAAAGTCGTAAAATTCCGTTTTCATCATCTTCCATTGTCTCCACTCACCCTCTTGAAATTATCTTCTCTGATGTGTATCTCCTATTCCCTATGTTGATGACTTTAAGTACTATGTTATTTTTGTAGACCATTACACCAAGTACACATGGTATCCACTAAAACGGAAGTCACATGTCCATGAAACTTTTGTGTGTTTCAAAGCAATAGTGGAGCATCAATTCCAACAACGCATTGTTTGTCTGTACTCTGATAATGGTGGTGAATACCAAGCACTTGATCCATTCTTATCCACTAATGGTATCTCTCACCTTACCACACCCCCCCATACTCCAGAACACAACGGTATTTCTGAACGTCGCCATCATCATATTATTGAAATAGATCTCTTCCTTCTTACTTATTCATCCATGCCTCTTACATATTGGACCTATGCATTTGCCACTGCCATATATCTAATAAACCGCATGCCCACATCCACTCTACATCTCTCATCTCCATATGAACAACATTTTGGCTTTCCTCCCAACTACACCAAACTCCATGTCTTTGGCTCCTTATGCTACCCTTGGCTTCGTCCCTACACTACTCACAAACTTGACTCTCGCCTAGTACCTTGTGTGTTCCTTCGATATTCTCTTACTCAAAGTGCATACCTTTGTCTTGATCCATCCACATTGAAAATATATATTTCTCGCCATATCAAGTTTGTAGAGACATCTTTTCCATTCACCTCTCATCAAACACAACTCTCTCGTCCCACCCCAGACGTCACCATCACTTGGTTTCCACCAGTGTCAATTATTCCCACCATAGGTCAGCCACTTAGTACGTCATCATCCATGGTGCCCCCATTGCGAAGTCCGGTACATCATTCATCGTAAAATATGTCCAAGAGCCCATCTCATACCCCAAATTCCCCACCCGCACTTCCCCAACCTGTCTACAACACAATACCCCCACCTCTACACCCTACAAACAACCATCCCATGGTTACCAGGGCCAAGAATAACATCCACAAAACCCAATACAAAATGAACCTTATAGCCACCCTTAATCACTCCTCAAACCTTGAACCTAACACTATGACCCAGGCTCTCAAAGATCCTAAATGGCGATAGGCTATGTCCGAGGAATTTGATGCTCTTATATGAAAGAGTTATTTTACTCAAATCACCCAAATGGGAAAAGGTAGGAGAGGGTTTAGTTTGTTTACCCTCCACCATTGCATAAATCTCGAAGGCCATCAAGAAAATGATGTTGTCGGGCAAAATTTCTCAAAGACATTTTATATCCTAAAATAAGAAAAGCGAGTACTAATTTTGTGTTGATCAAATGGCAGTACTAATGATTAATGAAGTAAGTATTTAATTAGTATTTAGAATAGAAATGAACTTACTCACATGGCCACCAAATTATGTCAGGATCCAATGAGGTCTTGGAGTAACACTAACACCAGAGACATCTTGGCAATTCTTTGTGTAGTCGTTCAAATTGAATGGCGCGACTCGAACATCAGGAAATCAGAAGGCGACCCCGAGCCCGCCCGACTGGACATAGTCCGAACCAAACCCCGGACGCCGGTTTTATTTCCTCATATTTCCCAGGTTATTAAATTTTCGTTTTCAAAAGTGTCGCGACCCGAATCCCCGGCCCGACCAAAATGGCGGATCCGAACCGGAGCCCGGTTTACTCCGACGTTTTCATTTATCTTATCAAAACATTTTATTAATTCATTTAGTTATGGAAGCGGTTTCAGTTTTGGGCAAGCCCATAATCATTTACAAATTCAAAGCAATTCTAAGAGCTCCATAAACATTAACAAAATACATTTACAAGGAAAGGCATTATACTCTTTCAAACGATATACAAAAATCAAGCTTCGTGGTTTAACCCTTTGTTTACAAAACTCCACTTGTTCAATAGATGATATGCAAAAATTACGGAGTATACACTTATACGCCGTACTCCTCTCTATGGACTTCCATACGCGCGATCTCGCCTTCTTCTTGCTTACTCGACAATTCGGCGCATAGTTAAAATCATACGCCTAAGCATTTTCATGCTAGTGGTTCTATACAGTTCTATTCCAATATTCAATTTAACTCGACATGCATTTATCATTAAACCATGCCTAATATATCAACATATACTCATGCTATTCATTTTCGCATGCTTTCAATATATAAATCATTTACCATATCATATCATGCATTTTCAATGCAACAATTCATTTTCACAATCAATTCGCAGAGATTTAAGCATATTCATAAAAATCCTAATTACACTCGGGCTAATGTTGGCTATTTCACCTTGACTATTCAATTCACCATTTCCGTGATTCCATTTGGTGAATCCTTACTTATTATCATTCTAATGTGCATATACATTTAACACCCTATCTCCCATCATGACGGATGCCGCTTAAAAGATCCTGACACGTTGGTATCACTTATTCGGTCTCCCATCATGCCGGATGACGTTTGGTGCATCCCGACACGTGGTATCAATTAAATGTCATATTTCATCACGACGGATCCAACAGAATCCCGCTGACATTTCTTCAATGCCATATCATCATGACTGATGCCGACGGCATCCCCGCTAAGCTGGACATCGATTAATCTTCGGCGCCTTCCATGATGGATGCCGACAGTGCATCCCGTCAGCGGTTACTGATATCACCACTCTTCATTTATGACTCGATCCGCTTTTGATGAATCCCGGGCCCTTATCATCATTCACATTTATTCGCTCACTATCAAATTTCATATTCCTTTCGTATTATCTTTCAAAGATATACTCCACCCACGTAATTATATCACATACTCATTCATGTACTCGATTCATGTACTCATTCATAGTTAATTGCAAACTACCAAAATACTAATTGCTGGATAAGTCGAGAACAAACCGGTCGTTGAATGTAGCTTCCTTCTTCGATCTCACCCTAGGCCAGCGATCACACCGTCCCTAGTCAATAACATTCATGTCACTCTTAGTGAATAACAATTTTAGTGAATTACAATTTTATTTTTGTTAAAAGTCTTGGGTTAAGACACTAAGTCTGCCCGAAGACGAACTCGCTTCGCCTCGGCGGCGAGGTACGATACATTTTTCACCTAGCTCTAACCTTAATTGAACCCCCATTAATCGCTTCTTAGGGTCCCTAGACACCCGTGACACCCATCACGGACCTAACGACGCGAAAACATGTCAAACTAGGGCTGGCTCGGAACCACCAGACGCAAGAGCTGCCTCTGACCTCAGACCGGAGACAAAGCTGCTCACCGCCGGGTGTACTCGCAAGATGCCCAACCTCGCACCGATACAGTTGCACAATCGGCCTATTTTTAGACATAAAATTCTGCATGTGCCTTGACTTGTACCGCACAGTGCTCGCTTTTCTCGCCGGATGTTCGGATTCCTTGCAATTTTTTCCACATTTTCATCTACCAATCTCCTCCAATACATCCCATATCAAAATCCACCATGGAATCACTTCAAAACAACTCCAAAAGTGGTTTAAAATCAATGAAAATCCATTTTCCTCGTTAAGATATTTCTCCCAAAACTAAATCATAGAAGACGCAGGTTGTGGTTTGATCGACACTCGAACCTCTTTCCAATCTCTTCCTTTGTATGGTGTTTGATCCTTAGAGCAAGAAGTGGGGAAGAAATCACACCAAAGCCCATTCTCCTTGCAAACCCTAGCTTTTCTCCTCCATTTCTCCTCCCCTTCTCCAAAAACGGGATGGCTCAATAAAATGAGCTCCCTAAGACCAAGCTTGGTCTTTTATCAATCCACTTAAGTGTAAGGCCTTGTTTGGCCTACACACTTTTTATCATTTCTCATTTTTCCCCCTTGCTCTTAAGTCACTTAATTCTCATAAGGCCTTGTTGGCCATACAATAAATCCAATTCTCCATTTTTGGTCTCCTATTATACTGGGCCATTCATTTATCAATTTCACTTAAATATCTATTCTTTATAACAATTGACCCTTAGGTCCCCACATAAATTTTCCACATTTTTCCTTTCACTCTTGGGCTTATTTTCGGGTTCAATATATTTTCAATTTAGCATATAATATTCAATCATATGCCCACGCTTTATATTTACATTTCACAATTTACTTCATTTTATCCAATTACCCTCGAAACCCAAGTTTGATCTAATTCATACCTGCATTATATAATAAATTTATTATAAAAATTCTAGGGTATTTTTGGGGCATTACAGTGTCGTTGTCACCCCGTCCAAATGGCATTACAATTTCGGTGCATGTCAATTGTCATACATGAAAGATTTTGTCTAACATGACTATCATTTTCTTAATATCGATCCTCTCCCATGTGCAGTCTCATACCGACATAAAAAGAGGTAAAACAAACTACGCATCATCATGCAAATGAACAAATATTCAAATTATAAAGATGTGGCTCAAATCTATGACCCTCCCTGAAATCGAAATTGAACTTCGATATCATGTTCATTTAATTTAAACAACCGTCGCAGGCTCAGGACTCATATCGATGTTTGATACTATATATGGAGAGAAAAATGGGCAAATGTCATAATGAAGCGGAGTGGGAGCCCGCAGAGTGAAGCGCCTCTCGAGCACAACATTTTCCCTTTAGGCTTGTATTCCTTTGTTGGGGGTAGAAGACTCGAAATAAGACTCGAAATAATAGGGGTATCAGTGTATGGGCATTTTTTTAATTTTGACATACCTAGGTTATTATAAATATAAATACCCTCTTATATAACCTTAATCAATGATAGTGAATTTTTTCAAGGTTGTTATTGTGGATGTAGGCTCATTGTAGAACCACCACTTATAGAAGTGAAGTGCATTATTCTTTTTCGTATTTGTTGCATGAATCACAACACAATCAATTTTTCTTAAAGCTCAAGCTTGTAGAATTTGGGTTCCACACACAAGTATCATGCTTCTTAACATGCGAAAGAGGGTGGGAGAGGGGATTAATTGAATGGAAGCAAGTAGAAGGAATACCTGCCAGAACCACTCATCCATGACTTGCTGGAAGACGTATATACCATGACAAGGGGGTCCGCACTGACAACGAGGTGAATTGCCAGGGTAACTCTCCCAAAACATTCTCTCGGGTCTTCCAAGATGAACTGCGATACCTCTCGGCGCGGCCTTCTGTAAAATCTCCTTGAAATCCATTTAGCAACCACGTTTCATGTCATGCACTTCACACCTATTATTCTAGGTTATCTCAAAGGTATATGAAATGCAGCTGAGCAAATTATTTCACAACAATTCATGTTAATATATTAACCATGCATATACTAATGTATTTCATACACAATCATCATGTTATTCATTCATACATAGCAATACATAAAAATTAGCTCACATGGCTAATATAAAGGATCCGTGAGTCTGGGTCTTAGATTGTCCATAGCATCACACAAATAACACAACATGTTATTTAATCAAACAATAACATATCCACACACAAACAGTCCACGGTCAGTTCAAGACTGTGAGAAACCACTATAGAGATTTCTTCATTCAGTCCAAATCTTTTGGAACAGAAACACGACCATCCAGGCCTCAAGATATCCCTACCTATTAACAAGGTCCTTAAACAAGGACTAAACGAAGTAGGAGAAAACCCCTACCTCTCGGAGTTGTCGAAACTCCACAAAATTGGTACCCACACGTAGCCCTTGCAGCGTAGACTAACTTTGCTTCTTGCCTCGCCGGAGTTTGTCGGACCGATCACCGGGAAATCTAGAGAGAAGTGAGAGCTTCTCACTCTAAAACTATCTTCTTTTCTCTTTCCTCTTTATTTTCTCTCTCTATTTTCCCTTTCTTTTCCCCCATCTAAACGGTTGGGTCAAGTTGGGGTCAAGAGACTTGTCCTCTCATGCCACATGTCAACCTCCCATTGGTTGAATTGGATTTCTCTATCCTCTTATCCATCTACCATGGATTTCCCTCCAATGACATGATGCCACATGTCACCTATGGCCCACACTTGAGCTCATGTTTGACTCATTCTGCGCATGACACGTGGCACCTCTTGAGCAACTCACAATGTGCCAAGTGTCCCGCACCACTCCCTCTGCCTCAAAAAACATGAAATTTCGACTGTCTCAAAATTAGACGTGGTAGCTAGATTTCTTGAGATGATTCCAATGGTGAAGTTTGTTTCGTCATCTGAGATCTAGAAAAATTCCGGATTTTGACCGAAATTACCATTTTGCCCTTTTTTAGAAAATTAGAATTTTCTCAGGTTTTACAACCTCAACTGAGTTGAAACTTCATAGGAAAATTCCAAGTATAACTTCCAAATTTCATAAGCTGTTGCGATGAGTTCAAAGGCCTAAACAAGAATTTGCAGGAAATTAATATCCAAAATCAGAGCATTTGAAACTGGATTAATTAGTTTTTTTTTCAAAGAGAGAGAGAGATTATCAAGATCTTGTTCTTAGCTTGAACTTGAAACAAGCTTAATCAATCAAGCCAAGACAGTCCTCCATTATTTACCATCTCTATGGCCATTCTATCTTGAATTTCACTGGACTTGATGAAGTCAAAAAATCGCTTTCTCATGTAAACATAGAGCTGTTTGAAAGTCTACAGGTAGTGTTTTCAAAATATAAACCAATATCAATTCCCAAAACCACAACCATCCTTACTCTAAGCAACCAAGGCCCCTGCTTCAAATCAAAGAGTTCACATGCCAATGGTCATATATTTTTCTTTGCTTTTGGTTTACATGATATAAGACAAATTCATTACCCACTTTCTAATTTCAAAAACCTAAACCATATGTTACTAATATGGTAAGAAAAAAAATTAATTTTATGGCTTACATAATTGTGATTCCCCTAAACAACTCTGTTTTCCCATTCTCCCATGAGCCTTACTAAGAAGCCTAACATTGTACTCTGCTAACCACAATCCAATGATTTTGATCTCTTTCTCTTGTTGGGAAACCAACTAGTAAGGGTCAGTAGCTATTGGGGTGCCTAAATCCAAGCAATGAGCACCTGATTGCCAAACAAACCACAATTAGAAATGTAAAACCCAAGAAAATTCTAATTTTATGAAAAGGGGTAAAATGGTAATTTTGGTCAAAATCAAAAATTTTTCTAGATCTTGAATGACGAAATGGACTTCACCGTTGGAATCGTCTCGTGAAATCTAGCTACCACGTGAGGCACTATAGTTATCAGGCATGGGAAGAACACTTGCCCTTAATGGAATTCGCCTACAACAATAGTTATCAGGCGAGTATACAGATGACACCCTGTGAGGCACTATATGGGAGGCCATGCAAATCACCGATATGTTGGACCGAGGTGGGAGAGAGCTCCATTACTGGTTCGGATCTGGTTAGAGACACCTCAAAGAAGGTGAGCTTGATACGACAACGTCTTCTCACGCCTCGTAGCCTACAGGTTGACCTACGCCGACGCACGACGAATCCCAGTGTTCGAGGCCTGAGATCACGCCTTCAAGGCGATGCCTAAGAGAGGAGCGGTCGCTCTGGCAAGCGTTGCGGCTATCGCCGAGTTCATCAAACCCTTCTCGAGATACCAGAGGGTAGGCACCGTAGCGCATCTAGCTCACGCCTAGCATGTCGTGTGTCCACGAGCTATTTCCACGTCCATGCTCCGTAGATACACTCCTCAATCCAAATTTCATGTAGTGGATTTGGGGAGAGAGATTGAGGTTGACACAAATGAGACCTTCGAGGAGGGACTGGTGTTCATTATGGATATTGGATCGTGTTTTGGCGACGCACACTGAGGTTAGCGAGGTGCTATGGCAAAGATCGTGGAGTAGAGGAGTCAATGTGGGAGCACGAGGACACGATGCTGTCCACCTATCCCTTCAGTTTAGGATGAAGGTACGTTTATTTAGTCATTTATCACTTGGGAATGACTAGTTTACATGCATGGCATAGTGCACATTGCATATGTATGTGATTTAATAGATTGTACCTGAATTTCGTGACGAAATTCTCAAAGGAGAGAATGTAAAACCCGGAAATCTTAAATTTTCAAAAGGGTAAAATGGTAATTTCAATCAAAATCGGGAAGTTTTCTAGATCTCGGATGACAAAACAGACTTTACCGTTGGAATCGTCTCGTGAAATCTAGCTACTACGTCGAATTTCGTCGATTTCCGAGACAGTCGAAATTTCACTTCTTCTAGGCACCGTGTGTCAAGTGCCGTATAACAGTTTGTGAGAGGCATGTGATGTAATAAGAGTCACTTACTACATGTACCCATGTGATACATGTTGCATGATTAGTGAGATGATAGAGATAAACGGCTTAGATTAAGCCAAGTGTCAAAAAGCCTTTAAAAGTCAAACTAAGGGACAAAAAGGGAATTAATTGAAAAGAAAAGAAAAATAAAGACATCATCTTCTTCTCCATTTTTGCTGGAACGTGCAGTGAAGGGAGAAAATAGGTTTTAGAGAGAGAAATTCCAACTTCTTTATAGATTTCCCTGCCTGAATTCATCCGCTCTCAGCCTCTGAGCAAGAGGAGAAGTTGATTTACGCTTACAATGGCTACGCTGCGGATACGATTGTGGAGTTTCGATAACTCTAAGAGGTAGGGGTCTTCCTACTTGATTTATTCTTTGCCAAGAGCCATTTTAATGGATGGGATTTTTAAGGCCTGACGTAGCTGTTTCGGCCCCAAAATAGCCTGGACCGAATGAAGAAAAATCCTTATGTGGTCGTGAACAAAGGTGTAGAACTCAGGTTTTACTCGCTCACGGATTTATGTGTGTGATTTCAGGTGTTGCTCTGGGTGATTCAAAATGAATTGCTTGAATTGGTTATTAACCCATATGAGCTCATTTTAGTGTTATTGCTATGAATTGAATAACATGATGTTGTGAGTTAAATTTTGTTAGTATATGCATGTTTAAAATATATTAACATGAATTGTTGGAAATAGCATAATGCATTCCATATGCACTGGGGCACCCTAGAATGGTAGGTGTGAGTGCATGACAAATAAAATCGGAGGGTTGTCCAAACGACACTTTTTTGTAAATGCTAAAATAATAATTTTATCGTAAAGTTGTCAAGAATTGTGTTGGGAAATTGTCCAACAATTCACGTCTAGGCCCATGAATTAAGTTTCGAGAGTTACCCAACAAGTTCACCTCGGAGGATTGTCTAACGTATTATATCGGAGGGTTGTCCTCAATTAAAACAAATATTTTGTTTGGAAAAGAAATGATTTTCATACATGGCTTAGGCATGTGTGAGGGAATCGGTGAGGAGTCGAGACATGGGATTTGGGCATGTAGACATTCAAGTAGGATCATGCATTTGCTTGAATGCATTTGGTTGTCATTACATGTCCACTTAGGTGGGGAATAACCCATTTAGGAGATTATCACTATCGCAGACGCTTCACTCCCGTTTATAAAAATTATTTCCAGTACGTGAGTGTTCGAAGATGACGCTACTGTGAGGCCGCTTTAAGAAGAAAGCTCTGGATTGGTGGCTTTGATGTTTTTGTATAACATGTATTAGAATTCTTAATTTTAATATATGTTTGTATTAAGAGTGAAATTAACTCTTGAACTATTGTAGTATAGTTGGTTGGATATATTTTGATGAGTATGATGTGCAGGCCAATGTGACCATTTTTACTCACTTATGGGTCTCATGATATGAGACATACAGGTTTTCAGTTGACGGCAATAGTCAATCTGACCCTGAAATGGAGCCGGTCATAAGAAAATTCCAAGAAATTGTAGCCCAAATTTCCAACACTTTTCACTCCGTGGAAAACAAATATAGCCTCATCTATATATCTTGCTACCACACTATTGGATATATCTTGTAGAACTCTGTGATTTAAGAAGAATTTTGTTAACTTAGAACTGTTTTGATGAGGACTACAAGTGTAAAAAGGTTGAGAAGTTTCAGTATTTTACCCTCCTGCACTATATGGGTCTTTAAGTCCATTGGAGAATATGATATATCTTGGAAATTATCATGGATTTTCTGACTTTTGATGTTGCAAATTGAACTGACAGTGATTAGTAGAAAAAGAAATAAACAAAAGCTTACACGACCATCAAATTCTGTTGTGATCCAATGAGGTCTTGGAGTAACACCAAATAGACCTTAACATGTCTTTGTATGATTGTTCAAATCGAAAGGCCATGCTTGGAACATTGTATCATTAGCTCCATGTCCAATAGGCATCACCATCTTTGTACACTGAGGCAAAATTTCAATGAATCTGAATTAAAAGGATGGTAAGAGAATGAAAATAGGCTCATTCTTATAGCAATCAAAATTAAAGTAGGAATGTGACAAAATATATAAATAGATTACAATTAGTACCCGCCATTTGAATTCACTCATGTTACTTGGTATGAAATAATATATAAAATGGCAAGGAGGTCCAACACTAGCATTGAGACCTGTAGCAACTTCTCCTATGACACATCTGCCTTCGCAACGCCAATCGTGTAACATACTTTTTTTAATCGGATAAGTCGAGTTGTCATATCGAGCCAAAACATAAATGCGCCAAGTAGTACTTGAGCTCTTGTGCTTAGTTCATAGGCCTTTAAAGAAAATCCAAAAGAGTAATGAGAATTTTCAATCGTAAAAATCTATGAATTTGAATGTAGAAGAGATGGAAGGTCTGATTGCATTACTCATGTGGGTACCATGGTCTTTAGACCTACTACTTAATAGGCCCAGGGGCCGTTTGGCCCATGTTGTGAAGCGGCCTAAGCCCACTTACCATATCAAAGCCAGGGGGCGCCACCTAGATGGGAGAATCCTAAAGAAAGTTAGGATGTCTTCATGGATTCAGCTTCCGTAGCCGCCCGTCTAGGAATTCTAAGTCCCCACGCCATCCTATCGCGATATGGGAAGTTCAAGTAGAATAAGTATATGAAGGCGGAAAATAAGCAAAAGATATTTATAAGCAGATTTCCCAGTTTCCAAATCCCTTATTTCCCAAAAAGATTAATCATTGATAAGGAAGAATTAATCCTTAATAAGGAAGAAGAGATTTTATCCTTAAAATTAAGAGATTTTCTTTCCAAAAATCAAGGAGAGATTTGTGAACCACTTTCTATAAATTAGAAGATCCCCTCACGAGGAGGGTAAGCAATTCCAATCACAAGATACTTTCTTCTTTCTTCTCCATCTTTACAATAATCATCAGAGGCGGCCGCCCACCCTCACCGGATCGCCCTCAGAGGTTCATCAGACGCGATGCCCGTAGGTTTTTAAACAATCAAGGTAACAAGAATTGGCACCGTTTGTGGGAATCGAACAGAGTTCCACAGCCGTAAGGGCTTGGCTCCACTGAGCCAGTTCTAGCAGCCCTTCACTACCTGTGACTGTCGATTCCCCCTTCCACGTCTGATTCATCCGAGGAAACTGCAATGTCAACCAATCTAATGATCCAATCACTAGAGGACCAATTCATGCATTGGCATTAGGACATGGAGAGGAAATAGGAGGAGCGAGCAAGTAAGGAAGTTGAAGGAGCTATAAGGCTGCTTTGCATAAATGCTTGCGTAGGAGAATGAATTTAATCATGGGGCCTAGATAGAGAAAAAGCCGGCAATCTCGAAAAAGACGACGAGATAGAGGGCCTGAAGCTATGCTTACAATCGACCGCAATAAAGGGAAGGAGTCCGCTGTTCCTGATGATGTCGATACCTTAGCAGACGATGAGCTGCCCTCAGGCAGTTCCCCATCTTTGAGTCTCACACCAACAAAGAATGCTCAGAGGGAAGTGGAAGGCCAAGTAAAGGCAAGAGGCCTCTCTACATCACCCTACCTTCAAATAGATGCCGTTAGTGACGCCATCCAAGGTAAGGAGGAAGGCAAGCAAGAGGCGTAACTGCAATTTCAAGCCAGCCCATGGGAATGAGTCAATATTGCCCGAAGGTGCGATGCCACCGGTATTGCCCACAAGCATGATGCCATATTGCCTGCAGACACGATGCCACCACTGCCACTAGTACATCCTGCCTTCAATATAGGACCAACGTTATACATGCCGCCAATAGCCTCAATTCGGGGACCTAACGACATGCTCTCTTTGCCCCTAGGGCAACACATTCTTGACTAAGAAGCCTCCCCGTGGGTTTGTCATACCAGCCTTTGCAACGTTTGATGGTTATGATGACCCTTACAATCATATGCTTCTGATGAGCTTAAAAGTCATCTATTTCTAGTCCATTTTTTTGTTTGATTTTAATGAAAAAAGGAATAATTAAGATGCAGAAATATGAAGAAACTCACCAAATTTGTTATTTGGTGGAGAGAAAGAAAGAAGAAAAATGCAAAGGAAAATGCAAAGAATGGTGGAATAAAAATGCAAGAAGTGGTCAAGCGGAATGGAAACAAATGGGATCAATTCATCGATGGCTATTCTGGCATTACCCGTATTATGAGGTCGCCACATCGTGATAAGTGAAGGAAATAAGCAACCGACGCTGGCGTGAATCAATGCATAAGCAAATGAGATTAACCAGGTTAGATCGATGTCGCGACAAGATCGCGGATGTCGCGATAAGGCTGATGCCTAACTCTGGACTGGTGGTCACACAAGAGAATCCGCTTGAAGCTATGACAAAGCATGATGAAGCCGAAGTTAATCGGAGCCGCGGTCGCGATGTAAGACTCCAAGTCGCGACAATCGGTGCAACCATGAAGCCTCTCCAAAGACATAAGCTGATGTCGCGACAAGAAATTGAGGTCGCGACATCATGAACAATCAGTTAAGGCTGCAGAAGACTTGAGCCGATGTCGCGATAAGATATCATGTCGCTACGCCAGGAGAAACAATTAAACCTGCAAAGGTAATAAGCGATGTCGCGACAAGGGATCGGGCTGTCACATCAAGACATCAATAAGGTCAGCTGAGAGTTAAGTCATGTCGCGACGGGAGATCTTATTGTCACATGGATGATGTCAATGGCCAAGGGAGTTGAGGTCGCGACTTGAACAAGAACTTGGGGCAACCACTGAATCCACAAAGATCGCATTGGAATTAGGGCCCAACCGAGAAACCCTTATAAATAAGCAAATATCCCGCATGAAAAGCAACATACGACAATGCACGAGAGGTTCGGTGAATAAGGCTCATTTTCTTATTTTCCTTTAGTTTTCTTTCTTTTTCTTTTCTTTTCTTCAATGTTGGTAGTTAGAGATTAGATTAGATTTACTCTGCCTAGTTTTCGCTTTATTTTCCTGGATCCGGTGTTATCGTTTTCAGCGTAATGAACGTTGCACTCTATTTTTTTTCAAATTACTACATGGAATGTTTGAAGTTCAGACAAATTTGAATTCGACTTCGCTCGACTGCGCTATTCTTATGATCGAGGAATGTCAGAGCGGTAATCTCAAAGAATTGGAGAACCAAACATTTAGCAATGCCACAAATGTGTACCACTCCTTCCCAGTCTTTTCAGCAAAAACTATGAATTTCCTGCAAATATAATTTACTGGGTTTCGGGGTTTAATTGTTTTCTCGGATCCGACATCGCTCTTGGCACCCGCTTAAGACGGTTTCATCAAGCCTCGATTTCCAGGAGGTCCTCCGAGTGACACAGAGAAGACATTCCTGAGAGTTGTGAACATTTCTTTGAAGGTATATTAACCTGCTATTAGAGATCTAATGAGCTTTGTAAGTTTACTTGGATAAATCCTCTTCTCACTTGAAATCAAGAACGAGTTGAACGAGTTATCAATTTAAACAAGCAGAGTTCAAATTTCTAATTCTGATAAGGAGGCCAATCCCGTGTTACCGAGATCTAATCAAGGAGAGGGCACTGGCTCTAATTTCGAGGAAGAGTAAACCCTAAGTCAGATATCCTCACACCGAGCACCCCCGGGAGCTAAGGTTTACAGTCCATAAAATGGGTATGAAGTATTGCGAAAGAAAAATACCCATATTAAGGAAATCCCTTTTAAAAGTAGTTATCTCATTCCCTGTCTTCGAAAGAATCAGAAAATTAGATAATGAAATGGAGTGTGAGAGATCCGGCACCATCGCTAAACGCCTTCGACAGATTTTAAAACCCGAAATATTCAAGAAGTTTTATCAAGATAATCACGTGAATTGGTACTTCACTATAGCAAAGATGCCACTGGCGTGTCCTCCGAAAGATAATTATTCTAAAGGTCCATTTATTTTCTTAATCATTCTTTATTCTTTATTCTTATATTCCAAATATTTTGATTGTTCATTTATTTTACCTCAAGGTTATACTTCAAATTTTTCTGTTTTAATCTCAATATCACTTTTATGGTCCAAATAAATTTTATAGCTTGAGTAGTCGGTAGTTGATTTAAAATTCCCTTTAGATCTCTCGTGATCGATATCTTGACTTATATCCATTTTATTATATTTGTTTAATTGCGGTAATTTGCAAGATATCCTGCCAAAACCAAAATTGAAAATGATTAACTCTAGGAGATTTTTGGTCTCAAACAAGTTTTATGGTGCTGTCTCCGGGGATTAGACAATAGTCCTTTGGTAATTGTGCAACTAAATTTGTATATGCTGCGATTTGGCCAATGCCATTATAATCAAGAGATTATACTAAATGCCTAGAATGATCGCCCTATTGCAAAGTGTTCCTACTAGTTTGTGGGCCCCGTGGTTACCGTTCCACAGTTCTCAGAATCCTCAATAAACTCGCTCAATGAACTATATGCAAGATTCGTATCGAGTAAATTTGTTCGGTCGCAAAGAAGAACTTCAGCCCTTACGCGACTCATTCTCAAGCAAGAAAAGAGACCATTCGAGACTTCATATGAGGCTCGAGGAAGCCATCCAAAGAGATGGGAGTCGCGATAAAGATGAATGCAATCCTCCAAAACTCGTATAAGCTCAAATATCTACTATTTTCTTTCAGTCACTATCTTTACACCCGCCAGTGACAATGGAAGACTTATACAAGCGGGCTGATAGGTAATTAACGCCGAGGGCAATATTCGAAAGCAAAGAACCCGTATTCATTAGCTAATGAAATAAGCCGACTTGGAAAAAGCCGTCCAAATCCAAGGATGGTCAGAGCAGAGATCGAAAGCAATGCCATGATTTGTCACAAAAGAAGAGAGAGCTCCTGTAATTCACTCGCCTAAACGTTTCTTATGAACGGTTGTTACCCATCATTCACAAGTTGCTAGAGTTTAAATGGCCAACACTGATCCAGACGGATCCCTCCCAAAGAAACAAATCCTTGTGGTGTGATTATCATAGAGATCATGGGCATGAGACCGATGTGCACCGGCTTCTCCGAAGTTTGCGGTGGAAAAGCTTATCAGCCGGACACCGGGAGGTATATTAGAGAAATCTGACCACTTGGGCGGTGAATCAGTAAGTGCCGTGAACGTAGTTACAACTCGCATGCGCATCATCTAATCTAGACCATCCATTAACTATATACTAGGCGGACTGTCTAACGACTAGTATCGGTCGAAGCGCCAACAGAAGAAGCTCTTGAGAGCTGTGTTAAGACCAAAATTATCCAAGTAATTAGCACTGCTACCAAAGACTATTTAGTCCCCTACAACGGCGCCAAAAACTTGTTAAGACCAAAGATATAAAATATGTCTTCTACCTTGTTTGTAAAATGCTTTATTTCAAAATTGGTTTGGTCTAAATCACTGCAAGTGCACAGGTCATACAAGTAATACAATGGATTTTAAGTCTAGATATCATTCCCACGAGGATCGATTAGAAAATTTTAAAGATTAACTACCATTACTACTAAAGATCCTTAATATTTGAATTTCCAAAGATCAAGATATATTTATCTTCGTAGATAAAAAGAAATAAAAAAAAACTAATGAAATTGCTAGAGTACATGATTAGAGAGCAATCATGAATTGAAACACATGGGAAGAAAAACAGTGTTGTGACCATTAATTTGCAAGTTCCAAATAAGATAAAGTAATGGATGTGACTCTTGGAGTTGTTCAAGAGCAAATTAGTGTAGAAATGGATCTCTCCTAACTCTACACGCTTCACTATCCAACTTACCACACTCTTATCTCTAGAAAGTGGGTTTGAAGAGCTACTTGTAGGATTTGTTCCTTTTTTTAAGATCTAACTACTTTTTCTTCTTAGTACTTCATAGTAATTTCTGAGGACTGAAAATTGCTTGCTCCCATGGATAGGTTGCAAGCCCTCTCCAAAATAAAAGGTACCTCAGCCATCAATTAGATAAGAATTTCCTCTTCCCTTCATTAGAATCTCAGCTAACACTGGGTTAAAGTTATTCTTCTCAATTGAGGTGAAACCTCTCAGAATTAAGTTGCTAGATCAGTAAGTGCATCTTATGCATCGAGCACACATTCCTGTTGTCACCCAGGAGAGAGCCTTGAAAGCAGAGGTTAGATCATTACTAGTGATATATTAAAGTAATCCTAAAATTCCATTAGTTCATATAATATTAGTGTAATTTTACCCACAAATGACTCCGCTCATCAAGCCTCGTGTAGTCTCAACTCGGTGTCACCGTAGGGATTCTTGAAAATCGAACAATGATACAAATTCAAGTACCAAACACTGATATTAAGAACAACTCAATGTTGGAGTAATACCAGTTAAATCACTCAAATTTTCTTACCCAAAAACAACATTAACTCTTACAATCAATAATCCCAACAAAATATTCTTCCCAAAAGGAGCTTAGCCTTTCAAATCTGGATCACAAATCACAATGACTAGTTGATTAAGAGAATTCATTTAGATTGCAATCAAAACTGAGGAAAAATGAGTTCCGAATAAATTCCAGATTTTCATTTAAGTTCAGACATAAATGAAATTTGATTTACATGAATACTAGCTTGGAATTCCAGTTCATATTACTGCTATAATCCTAAAAGAAACTTAATTTAGAAACAACTGGAGGAAAAATAAAAATAAAAATTAATAAATAAATACACACACACACACACACACACACACACACACACACACAATGAGACTTCAACTTTCCCAAAAAGCACAAAGACTTGATGAAAGCCACTGGAAGCTGCGCACTACTCCCCAAAAGCTTCTATTTATAGGGTCAGGTCTTGGGCCCTAAAAACAAGGCAAGAATCACGCACTTCGAAAAGCCTAAAATTTCTACCCTAGTTGCTTTTTGGGTGATGTCGTGATGATGTCGCGACATCGAGGTTGTAAATGTCGTGGGTTGCCACTGATGTCGTGAAATAAAAATATGTTTGGCCCTTCTTAGTTTCTAGTGTTGAGTCCATGTCATGACGATGTCATGACATTGAGATACATCATAGACACTTCATGCCGCCACACCGCATTCTGATGCTGCAACATTTAGTCAGCTGTGATATGTTGCCGTGATGTCACGACATAGCTAGCTAATGCCCTTGCTTCTACACACTTGCCTTAATGTCGCGACATTGTTGATCTAATGTTGTGACATTGGTGATTTAAGTTCATGGTGATAACTTCAGGCTGATGTCGCGACATTGTTGTGATGTTGCTGTAACACCTCGAAATATACCCTAATCGTTTTCGGCATATTTAGGGTATTTTGTAGGCATAATTTGAATTTTTTGTTATTTAAATGCGAAACATGGAAATTGAGAAACCTGGAAATTTTACGAGACACAAGGACAAATTTGTAATTTGTCAAAAAGGATATGGAAGTCATAATATAAGAAGAGGGTATGCTATTGTAGAAATAGCATAAAGTTGATATGAAAATGGTCAAGAGTTGGAGGACCCTATTGCAATAAAAGGAAAATTTTAATATAAAAGAAGATGAGACCAAAAATATCTCATTTTTGGTCTCACATTTGAGAGCTCCAACGTGAAGGCCAAGGAGAGAAGAAGGGAGAAAGGAAGAGAAGAAGAAGAAGAAGAAGAAGAAGAGAAGGAGAAATAAAGGTTTGGAAACTAAGATTTTAGTATGGAAGTAAGGATTCCTATGATTTTTGGTATAGAAGTCTAGTTTTGTATGGAATTAGTATGGTTTTGGGTATGGAACTAAGTAAGGATTTCTATGGATTTCTATGGTTTTCAAATCTAGGGTTTAGTTAGGAATATATCTTAACCCTATCATTAATATAAGCATGGAATCCCCCTTAATTCTATGTTTATGGTTTTTAAATGGTGGACTTTGGTATGGAATCTAACATCGAGTATGGAATTACTGGATGAGGATTTATGATTTTTAGTATGGATTCAAGTATGGAATTTGTCTAAAATGTATGGATACATGTTCGTTGTATGGATTCTTGTAGAAACCTAACCTTAACTTGGTATAGTTATGATGGTTGCTGGCTTTAGACCGCTTTGGGATGGTTTTATGCCGTGTTTTGGCATGTTTGGTGCCATGTTCAGGGTACGTTTTTCGCCTCAATTGGGAGGATATTGTGGCCAGTGGACAATGGCTGTTCCGGATGGTTTCGGTCAAAATTGGTGTGTACCTGAGTCGCCAAGGAGCTCTCCGCACTTGCGTGGAAGCCACGCTATTGCGTGGCTGGGCTCAAATTTGCAGCCCTCAGGTATGCAATTGCGTGGGTTTCCATGCAATTGCGTAGCCCCTGCATCCTCTGGTATGCAATTGCGTGGGTTTCCACGCAATTGCGTAGCCCCTGCACAATGTCAACCCTCCAAATTCGGACGACCATAACTTCTTCGTCTGAACTCCGTTTTGGGTGTTCTTGGACTCTATGGAAAGCCCTTTGAGTATAAAATCCATACATATATAGATTGATACAATATTGATCTTATAATAAGTCCGAAAACGACAAAACCAAAGTGGTTGCTAAGCATCGCTACAAGTGCCGCAAGTCACGATTTCTTCATGGCTTGCAATTTGCATAACCCTTCATTAGGACTCCGCTGGGGTGTTCGCGGACTCCTCTATGGAAAGCCCTTTGAGTCTAGAATCCACCCATATATATCTGATACAATATTGAGCTTATAATAAGTCCTCAAAAAGGACAAAACCAGTGGTCGCTGCCATCGCCGCAAGTGCTGCAAGTTGCTGATTTCTTCATGGCTTGCAATTTGCATAACTCCTTCGTTAGGACACCGTTATGGGTATTATTGGATTATATGGAAAGCTCATTGAGTCTAGAATCTAACCATATGATATTTAATGGCATTTGGTGCCCACACTTATCTGAAAATAGAATTGTTGTACTAAGTGTACTAATCGCTTGGTTAAAGTTAATTGGAATACATGGTAAGAAAGGATATAGATATGAACAAGAAATAGCACTATGTGTAGATTTGATATGTAAAAGGAGTATAGATAAGAAAAGTACCTACATTATCAAAGGAAGAGTCTCTCAAGCCTGCATCTCTACTGAGATAGGATACCGATAAAGAACAAGAAATGACAAGCATGGGGAATGTATGTATAGGTCATAAGATATGATAGTCTCGACAAGCACATAAAGATATGAGTTTACAAGATATAAGTGATGTTGGCAAAGTAGATGACATGATATGAATATAAGAGTGTAAGATATGAATATACGTATTGTAAAGAAATATGAGAACAAATGTCACGGTTAAGAAATATGTGAAGGTATTGTTAAGAAATAATACAGTGTATATCTTTACCGCATACATGATAACAATAGTTATTCATAATGATGAGATATGTACAACACAAACAGGCCTTCAGTCCATGCAGATGATGGCTGCTCACAGGAAAACAAAACAACGATATCAATCGCTGGTCTCAGTTATCATTATTATAACTTCACAAAGTCTTTATAGATGTCATTATTCGATAATGATAACAAATGCCTTCTGCCTTTATATTATTTGTCCACTTCAAGGTTTATGTGCATGAAACATAAAAGAAATGATTTGAATATGACATGTGAAAAGATATGATATGATCTGAGAAGCATAGCACTGCTATGTGATGATAAGTTCTGTAACATGAGATTATACGATCCAACATGATATATGAAAATGTATAAGAATGTAAAATGATCTGAAAAGTTAATATGAATATAGTATATGGAAAGTACAAAGTACAGTACATGAAAAGTATATGAACAAGTACAATACATGAAAGAGAAAGTAATATGAAAAGTATAATAGGAAAACAATAGCGAGGTATTAGTACATGAACAAAGATATGAAACAAGCACATGAAATACAATATATGAAAACAAGATATTAATTTATGACAAGACATGATAACAAAGACATGAAAATAGAACATAACAAATGGTATAGTATATAACCATGAAAGTAATATATGTATACGAATATGACATGCACAAAATAGGATATGTAATATGAACCATTAGAAAGATAATAGATCAAATGATAAGTACTAAAATAAGAAATAAATTATATGAAAGGTTATATGTCAAATGTCACATGATAGAAGTGTATGTTATATGAAAATAATAAGATAAGTGTATTTGTTGAGACGATCATAGTTATTTGGTCGCCCTCAGATATATGTTTCCCCACTCAAGCCGTAGTTTAGCATGGGTTTTTAATCCGTAGGCATGTATGTAAGACAAGGATAGAGACAGACACCCCACATCGCTAGAGCAGCCAAATTTCCTCGTAGATAGGTGCTTCACCGACTGCCTCCGCAATCTCTCGTATTTTTAAATAGGTATGTTTTGTATATTGAGAAGTAATGGGACCTCAAAGTGTATGGAACATGAATACCACTACGGTGGTACTTATGTATATGTAAAAGAATTTTGTTATTGGCGTAAATCAGGCATAAGGAATGGAGAAAAAACAGTACAGTGTCACCAGAAAGCAAAGGTTAAAGAGTCCCAAATTCCAAGTGTGACACTTTCGCCGACACCCCATCGGGTGGCATGGTTGGGGCGCGCCGCGCCTGCGACTACATCATAGCTAGTTGTTCTGAAGTCCTCTACTAATGTTTTGTCGCGACATTTATTATGTGTAGCGACATTTGACTTGTCTCATCACTCAGGCTGCTTTGATTGAATGTCGCAACATTACCTATCCAATGTCGCATATCGACGCTAGATCTCAGTTGTTCGCTTAGCTAATGTCGTGACATTTCTGAATCGATGTCGCGACATTTAAACAATTCAGCTTTCTCCTCTACAAGCAACGTCGTAGCCATGTTATTATGATGTCCCGACATTGAATTACTACCATAATTTGACTTCTGGAGTTGTTTATGATGTCACGACATTGCTGTATCTTTGCTTTCCCTTCTTTAGCTAATGTCGTGACATAGCCATAATTTCAAGACTTTCTACAGATAATGTTGTGACATTGAAACCTACTGAAGAGATGTCGCGACATTGGCCCTTTCCTTGCATCCATGCTTGTTTCTGCTGCTTTTTATGCTGAATTCTGCTTATTTTCTTTAAGTTTATGCAAAACATAAAATTTGGGTGAAAGCTCCATAATTATACATTAAACTGAACCTTTAACCTTGAAATGATTTAGAAAAATGGACTTAAAAATAGATGAGTTTGAGACTCATCAAACTCTCCCAAACTTAAAGTTTTGCTTGTCCTCAAGCAAAGAAAATGATATTTGTTTGTCCTCAAACAATAAAAATCAAATTTTGAGGTTATTTTTCAATTAACTCATCTTTTCAATCTGATTAGCATTTAAGCCTTTATATTATTTCAGTTGTTACATCAACTCTAATTAAGCTTCATTTTCATAATTCTGAAAATTTCAATTCAACTCATATAAAATAGCATGTAATTCATAGTTAATAAATTGTGATACACCCTGACTATGTGAGTGTGTCGTCTTCCTTTGTTATAACTAATTTGTAGATTAGGTAGCCTTATGAGAGTTACTTTGCAGAGTGATATTTTTTTAGAGTGATTTTAAGTCCCATAGGCTTGTTAGTCATATTATTCTCCACTAATGTGTATTATTAACACACCCTCGTAATCAAATAGGTCTTTTGAGCTTGTAATGTATGGCTAGGGTACTTGGTAGACAATTAGACATTTTAGGCTTAAGTTTACCAAAACTGCATTCATTTTCTCACCATTTGCCTTCACTGCTCCTCCTATTTTTCTGCTAAACTAGCCCTTTAAACATCTCTAAACCAGATCTAGTGCATTTTTCTACATTTCCTCCTTTGAAGCTTATCGTTGTTTTTATTTTCTTTTCCACTGTTATTTTCAATTATGCTCCAAAAGCCTCTTTCTGTCTTTTTGTTTCAGATTTGGAGTGATGCAATGTTTTACCTTTTTAAGCTTTCTATAACCCCTTAGCAAGCTTTGGGTTAGTAGCTCCCATACTAGTTGGAATTAGAGTACTAGGTATAGAACACCCCTAAGGACTTAATTGCTTAAGGTCAATAGGCTACAAAGTAAACTCACTTCTTGTTATAGTTCCTAATTCTCAAAGTCATGATCGTTTGGCATTCACTACCACCGCCTGGCCGTAACCTGTAAATAAAATGTGCTAAGATTAATATGGTGTTCCGTCGTCTTCCGATGGCAAAGTTAGCTTCTTTTTTTTCAAAATCAGCGTTAGGAACCGTAGTTATCTCAATCAAGAATGTCGCATTCTCACTGGCTGATTCTTTTCTCTTTGGCGAAGGAGAACGGGGATCCACCTTCCATGGAGAAAGGGACGATTTCTCTTCCCATAAAGGTAGGGGAAGGTGGCTCTCATTTCCTGAAGGATGACTTGTTCTTTTTTATGTAGTCAGCTTCCGAACTGCCATTGAGTTCCTTCCTATCTGCAGGCGGGGCGACTGACTCTTGGGAGAACATATACTTATCATGAAGAGCTCATGGCAATTTCCTGCTGATGAAGTCACCGACGAGAAAGGAAGCATCCAGTGAAGAGGCATTCCGCACTTCATGATTTAGAAGGTGATCGTCCCCGGTCGAAAAAAAGGACAAGCTTAATCATTATATCACTGGGAACAATAGAATCATCAATCCTATTGAATTTCAATGTGAATTTTGTAACTTTTTGAAACTCGCATTAGATGCTATACTTTATTGCTTGTTGCTCCTCGAGGATCGAGGTCGCTATAAAGGCCAGAGGCTACCAATTTCGCTGTTCTACTAGTTACCCATGTTCCTTCGGGCCGTATAGTTGATAATAACGCTGCCGAGACTGCATCACCAGATCAGCGGATGAAGGATGATTGTGATCATTGCTTGAGCGTGCTTTCCAAGCATGGATCGGGCCGTAGATCGCATGGCTCGAGTGAGCCCAATTATCCCCGCAGACCGCATGGTCGGAGTGGAGCTCAATTGTTCTCGGGTGGTCTTCAGTGGCCCCAAACTCGAATGGATCCGAGGACACCTCGTCAACTCGTGTGATCTCGCTTCCACTTCTTTTAGTCCCCAGATTCCATTCTTCTCCTTCTTAAATTCTTACGCGACTATCTCTGGCCCGCGGATGCTTACCGTTTTTCTTTATATTTCGGGTGTCTTGTAAGTTCTGAATGTTAGTTGGACGCATTGTAATATGATTTCTTGGTAACAAGCATCGATATGTAATGCCGAACACCTTTTTGGTGCAATTAATAAAATCTTAGTTCCTTGACGACTTAGTTTCTTATTGCAATTCTGTGTATGACATATTCTTACATTCTGCCTAATTGGGGCCGGTTGAATATTATATAACTTGTTAACGGGCCGACCATTAACTTAATCACCCAAGTGAAGGGCCCTTGGGCTTGGCCCACTTTCTTCTACTATGCCCTAGGGCGCGAAGAGTCGCGATGGTTGAAATCCCCGAACAGACGATTAGTCATCGACGCATTAAATACGATTGCAGGCCCTAGGCGTCGGTATATATAGATAGGCATCATTAAGTCATACTATAACATCCCGAAAAATACCCTAGTAGTTTTCGAACTTGTTTAGGGTATATTAAAAGCTAAATGGAATTTTTCGGAAATAAAATAAGAGACCCGGAATTTATAATAGAGACAAGGGTAAAGTGGTCATTTACCTTGAGGACTTAAGTGTCATAAGATGAAAAGATGGATGCCAAAATAGAAATTTAAGAAGAGATGGAATAGAGATAAAAGAGAAATGGGGGGACCAAAATGCAATTATGAAAACTTAAGTCAAAAATGAGTTTTGACTTGGCCAAACATGGCCTTAACTAAAAAGTTGGATTTAAGACCAAATTTGGTCTCCAAAGAGGGGGAGAAAAACGTGAAGGCCAAAAAGGAGAAGAAGAGGAAGAGAAAGAGAAGGAAGAAGAAGAAGAGGAAGAGGAAGAGGCCAAGATCAAGCTAAGGTATGGAAACCACATGGAATTAGAAAAAGTTTGCATGAATTTCCCATGTTTGTATAGTTATTAGTTTGTTCCCAAAACCTAGGTTTTGTTAGGATTTCTTTCCTAACCCTAGAATTCTTAAAAGCAAGCTTCTTTGGTAAACCTTGAATAGACAAGAGAAGTAATATGAAACTTCCTCTTCGAGGATGGATTCATACCAAGTGGGCAAGTAAATGAGTTAGGGTTTAGAACAAACCCTAAATTCAAACTTTATGTTAGGGTTATGTATGGATCATAACCCATATTGTGAGTGGGTTCGAGAGTAATTCATGCAAGGATTTTGAAATAAGAGAAATATTGAAAGAAGAATTAAGGGTAAACTGGTGGTTTATGGATGAACTGGGAATGGCTTTGAGGTGTTTATGGAGTATATGGTTGATGTGGGTATCAAAATATGGAAAAAAAGGAGAAAACACACATTCTCGATATTTTGTCAGTGTGTACCTATGACACCTTGAAAGTGTACTCTGACACTTTCCGTAATCCAAAGTGTAAATTTAAGATATCTTTAGGGGTGTACCAAGACACCCGTTGCTCCTGCCCCACTTCAACTAAGTTATTTTGGCCACATGAACTTGCTCATTTCTTATCCGATTTGAGTGATTCAAGTGGCCAAATAAAATAGACTTCAAGGAGAACCAAAAGTAATCTAATAGGTACTTCCAAAATCTAACTCTAGATAGCCCAAAAATTCACATTCACTAAAGTGGGCTATGCGCACATTTCGCATCGCTGATCATAGAGTAAATTGAGTCGCTTGCACAGAATTTGAGTTTCTGGGTGTTCAATTGAGTGATTTCACTGGAATAGAACCCTAGCACCTCTTAGCTTTAAATGAGCACAAAGATAAAAGCAATATGAAGTTAAGACCCCGAAAAGTGAGTTATTTCATCCGTCCCCGTAAAATCCCGTCAATGACTAGTTATATGAAAATGCTCAACTTTAGTTCGATAGATCCTCATCGATCGACTCACTTCCTGCAAAGCAGATTCAGAAGAACAAGAATCGTACGAATAAGGTGATTACATACCATCTTACTTACCACGATATGAAATATCGATCCGTCAAGAACACACGTGGCTATGAATGCCCATTATAGTACAGTAAGTTGGATGTAAACTCACATAATTATAATTAATGCTCAAGACCATTTATTAAACGATTTATCAAAGACTTCGACGTTATTTTCAAGACATTAAGACTTAAGACTTCCTGACAGTGCGACGGCACTCGATCAGGCTTCGCACATTAGTACTTTGGTATCTGATTAGTGCGACGGCACTCTCCTCGACGTTCTTCCAAGACAATAGTACTGGTACTCGACAATGATCGGCGATCGACCGTGGTCAAGACACAAGATTTCCTCGCACCGACAGCGCTTAATTGCGACTCTCCCCAGATCGCAAACGCCACAATTTCCAGACCGATTAGTGCGACGACACCCTCCCGATCGCGTCGCAGCCATTAGCATCGGTGCACTTTGACGCGCACATCACCGGGATCGTGTCAACATTAGCAATTTTTGCAGATCGATTAGCGCGATCAGACTGACTGCTCGCACATCAGTACCCGCACATTAGCACTTCCAAGACTGATTAGCGCGATCACACTCACGTTGTTTTGGCGACTCCCGCTGTGTTATTACGACACTTGGCATCAGAAGTATCTTCTGATACTCTATTAGCTGCGTCTTATCATTTATTATTAATGTGTCTAGTATTCTTTTAGTTATATGAAAATAACTTCCGAATGATGAATAAGAATAAATGAATGTATCGTTTCGATTCGTGAATAATCTAATGGGTACCCTAAGATCCAATAAGTTCCGTTTCTAATTAAGTTTATTCTAATTGCCCGTCCCCCATCAACCTGTCATTAAACCCCTTCAGAGTACCTGACGAGCAATTCCTGCATCGTAAAATGGGCGTATAAGTCCGTGAGTACCACGTGGTACTCTCGTGATAATGAATCAGAAGTACCTCATGGCACTTTGGTATACTAATAAGCTTGTAACTCCTATGGAGTCTCAATGAACATAAGCACTGCGCAGGCATATATTTGTTAAGGATCAGACTCGCTTATGAACTAATGTCCATACTCCGATAGGTATCTATATAAGTTCGATTTGTTCGACTTATTATACCTCTAATACGGGTACCTTCGCATCAGAATAAGAGATCCAAATATAAGAATCAATCATGGTAAATAACTCGGTATAAGTCTCGTAAGACCAGGATATACTTATAGTATGTTTAAGATTACTTAAGTACCAAAGATAGTTCAGAAAGCACTTATGGGTATTTCCGTATAAGGATAAGTTCTCGTAAACTCCCATCGGAGATCTGGTGATAGATTACAAATGTTTATCAATAATGCGTTTAAGTACCTGTGATAAGCATAAA
Organism: Tetrastigma voinierianum; assembly: GCA_016808115.1. Taxonomy (NCBI): domain Eukaryota; kingdom Viridiplantae; phylum Streptophyta; class Magnoliopsida; order Vitales; family Vitaceae; genus Tetrastigma; species Tetrastigma voinierianum. Next base: position 105,093 of record JAEQBH010005781.1, on the reverse strand, counting down.
GTTCAGAACTCATACCTGAGATCGGAATAAGTATAAAAGCTGAGATAAGATACATACATGATAAGCTCAGTTGATAAAGATAATGAGAATCAATAAGAATAAGATCCGACTCGCTTATAAGTATAAGACCGTATAAGAATAAGTTTTGTCATGAGTATAAGTTGCTCAAGATAAAACAAGACAAGAGATCTATAATTCACTTTAATAGTTAATTCATATAGTCACAATAAGACAAATGTATTAATCAGTAAACGATTACGAATTATGAAAACGACCTTGGAAACCATAAGAAAGTCACGACATATTGCATGGGATCTAATTGACGCCTTGTCACGGTATATGTCTAAGTTTGTTCTAAATATGATCCCACCGTTATAACATTTGGATTATATGAATGAAGATTCGAATATCCGCAATTGTTATCTATTATTCGTTTTCGGTATAAGACTAAGCTCTGACTGCCGAAAGTTGAAGCACCGTTTTAATCAGTATAGGTACAGGAGAAGACATCTGAAGACATCCGCACACACAAAATTCGGCCAACACATCGTAGAGAGGGGGTTCATCGCGAGGTCATGCGCCTCGATATGTAAAAGCCGTTTTTTGAATATGTGAGGCAACGACTCAAGTGTATGTATATCAGAACACCACTCACGGTGGTAGTGTTATTTTTGTATATGATTATTTGATTATGTTACAAGATGCAGCCCCATAAACCTGTCGGTGTACCAGTTCGGCCATAAAAAAACTTATAAAGAGTCCCAAGATAGGTCTCAAGGTCTAACTCTGCCGATCCGCCTAAAAGGGTCGCGTCAGATTCTGTGGGTTCACACACACTCTTTCTCCTTTCTTTGCCACTTTGGGTTTATTCGCCTTCACACCATTCGCGCTTGCAAATAGGTCAGGGTTCAACCTTGCATTCGTTCGCTGGCCATTGTTGCAAGCACTCTCACCCATTTCAGAAACAATCGCCCGTATGTCGATCAGTATGAAAGTGGACTACCATTCATTATAAAGACCGGAAGGGAGGAGATGTGGTTTAAAACTTATTCGCCGAAGTGTCTTTGCCCATTTGGGCATGGGCCTTCGACAATTCCAGGGTATATGGCTAGAGTCTTAATATTCGCTTTCTCCCCTTCCGATCTTCGCTTGTGACGGTATGGGTCATGAAGAAAACTTACTTATGGCGCCCCGAGGGCGACTCAAAGTGACACCTCTCAAGACAGCACTCATTTCACCCCACGGCGGAGGAGCACGGCCATCATGAGCTCATAAAGATTGACTCAGCCATGGAAAAGGACGGATGAGTCTACCTTGAAGGAGAAACATAACGGGGTGTTTTTTACCTGGAGACTTCAGAATGGGTCATACTTCTACATAAATTTAGTCACAATTTGCAGACACCTGAAAATTTTACTTTAATCCACCCCAACGCCATTTGTATTTTGATCTGGGTTATATTTGATCCACCTTTATACCCAACCCCGATCCTCAATGGGCTGAGTTTTTGTGATAATTTTATTTTCGAATAGGGTAAGGCCGATATTCCAGGCTGGTTCGAACCTCTGATTTCTGTGTTTGTTAATAGCTCCTAATCATTCTAAGAAGGAGGGAAAGGCAGAGCTATGCATGAGGGACCCTAGACGAGTCCCTGGCTCTGCGAATGATAACCTGTCTTAGTCTTTCCCAGTGTGTGGTCGGGTTACGGGACCGCTCCCACGGTCTTTTTCCTGATATTTAATGTGTTAGCGATGGACTCAACCTCGCTGCTCATGGAGGGGGCTTCAAGTGAGGCAGGCAGCGGAACGTGGAGGGTCGAGTCAGAAAATCTGCCACGATCAGAGGATTTCGGTGAGGAGCGCCACGAGGCGTTCTCCCTAACTTTAGATTAATATGACACCGTCACGAGAAGAACCCAGCTCCCCAGTCCTCCGGGTCATTCCCTCAATCGCTACTTCTTCGAAGACTGGGTAAGGGAGCATTCATTCCTCACTTAATTCCATGGTATCCTGATTTTTGAGCGTCGCCTGCTTCCTCCGGCAACCCAAGAGTTGAGTGCATCAAGTCGGTGCAGGCGCTGGAAGAGATTCGTTTGTCCACTTCCTGAAGAGAAGATTCAATTCTACCTATCCCGTCTCTTAAATGAGAACCAAAGAGTAATTATTCCGATCCGCCCTTCGCTGAAAGGAAGGGCCTGGATCACTTCTAGTGGCAAAGATTAAACGGATAGGCAGCCGCGATGAAACTCATCGGGTCCTGGGCAGAGGATTTCTTGTCTCCTGGTTTAGGCCAAACAATGGTGATTTCCGTGATTCGAGGGAGGAGGAACTGGAGAAAGCGGATGACGGGGTTAATAGACCGGTTACGCCACCCGCAAGAGGAAGCGTAAATGAAGTTTCGGGCAGCGGAGTCCAACATCGCCCGCCTAGGCTACGAGACTCAGTCAGCCCACCGGGCGGAGGAGGTTTGAAGGCGTCATTATCATCCTCGCTCAATCGGGGCCCACGATCAAACTGAGAGCAGCGGGGTCACCCGATAGAGTCGGCTGAGGCCGATCCGTTCTGAAAAAGAATTTTCGCATCCTTCCGACATTGGGATAAGGGTCAACCTAGTGTCGGGTTTATGTCAGTCAGGGCTACCACAAGGCCCACATTAAGCCGTGAGCTGATTATAACCAATCAGATGTTCTTCTCAGGGCCTTCGAAAGCCCAGAGGAAAGCATCGCCCCGGTCGACAGGTGGCAGACATGGCGCCATAGAGCCTTTCACCGCGGGAGAGTCCGCTGCCAATCGGTCAATTTGTATCCGCGACATGCTTCGGATAACGATAGATCGCCGTGGTATGGTTTCATGGAGGACTCATATTTGTGAGTGTTCCCAGGGACCTTGGCAAGACGATCCACGATATCAGAAGGCGACGGATACAAGTCTGCATCAGAATCACGTTTCAACAATTAATCGGTAAGATTGGCAGTTTCGTTGGCGCGGATATTAGTGGCTACCGCTGATTTTTGGTATTCCATCGGTTTCTTTGGCAGCCGTCATATTCTGAACATGGGCACTTAAACATCACGAGTTCGAGCCCAGTATGGACGCCGAACGGTCAGTGGATTTATATACGTCCAATGAATATTCTTCGAAAGGGATGCGTGAGGTCATTGGGGCGGAGGCCGATCATGGTCGCCTCAGAGCGAGGTTATTAATCATCGGTGCCGTCATGGTGAGGTCAGAGGACGCCGGGCACGCCATGAGGCAACAGATGGCCAAGCTGGAGGATTGAAGGGGTCACACACCCAGCACGTATGGATTCGAAATGTTCCGGTTCAACATGCCCTAGCTGTCATGGAGCGTCACCTCGGAGCATGGAGTCCGAGCGTGAAGTTGCTCAGAAGGCATTGTCCCTGGCGGGGGAGGCTCATGACACGCTGAGGAAGAAAATCAAAACGCTTGACTGATGAGTTTCATCCTTAATTTTGAGCTTGGGGACCATAAAGGATGACTTTCACGCCTTCCGTGGAAAGGCTACGGTCGATGAGAGGCGATAGCTTCAGCTCGATGCAAGCGGCATGGCATCTGACCAACCATATGGCTATGGTTGCCGCGCCTTTTTGGTTAATTACTAACATACATACCGGAGCAAGCCCTCGCATCCCGATGAATTTGAATCCTTCGGGCCCGTTAACCCAGTTCTTGCTAACCCTCGTTGTTCTTTCTGCCAATCTCTTATCCGCGTCAGTCTCTCGGGATCCACCATGCATAGAAGGTGGAGGACGCCCGAGGAATAAACTTTAACGTCACGGAGAGGAGGCGACTTCTTCCAATGGATCTCTCAGCTTCTCGGCTGACAACAGGTTAGACGCCACATGCAACTAGTGGGCCCAGCGGCTAGGGAGGCTAGACTTGTATTGTTTTATGTTTTTTCACCAAAACAATTTACATCCCTTCCTTTCTTCATGCATTTTTGTTTGATGTTTCTATTGCAGACGTTTTCTTTATCTTCCATACCACCTCGAGTTTGTATTGATTTGTTAAGCGCACCATTCGAGCCAGATGTAAGGTGGTAGAAATCATTCAGATGGAGCCTAATGGGCAGTCTGTCAGGTTACAATTATAGGTCATTCACTATGCCATCCCGGATTTCAGATTCGACAAGCTACAGATGTTATCTGGAGTGCTGGCCTGGAGCATGGTCGCTTTTATCACGCTCGATTCAGCTTTAAATTCATCATTGGATGTTATTCAGGCTGAGTCGCATAGGTCATTTTAACGCGCCTGCATCTGTGTTTTAACCGGGACCGTAAATAGATATTATTCAGCCGGGCCGGATGAAGCCATTTTTCTTCGCGCTATCCGGCTTTAAAATCGACTCACCGGATGTTACCTTACGTCACGGAGAGGTCATTTTACACGCCATCCCAAGCTTAAATTTGACCGGCTTAGATGTTATCTGCGCCGGCCGGATAGGTCATTTTACCGCCGCCATCCGGTTTTTAAATCGACCAGCTGGATGTTACCACGCCGTCTGACAGTCATTTTATCGCGCTATCCGGTTTTAAATTCTGACCAACAGATATATTCCATGTCGGGTCGACAGGTCATTCCATCGCGCCGATCCGGCTTTTAATTTGACCAGTTAGATGTTATCTGGCGTTCGGGCCGGGATAGTCGCCTTCCACTAATACATCCTGTTTTGGACTGACCAGCGCTAGATGTTATCTTATGTGTTTGGTCGGATTGTCATTTTATCGCGCCATCAAGCGTTTTTAAATTTCAATTAGCTAGATGTTATCTGCGCTGGCCTGACAGGTCATCATCATGGCCATCCGGCTTTAAATTTCACCAAATTAGATGTTATCTATGTCACGGATAGCTCATTTTATCAATATCCGGCTTTTTTAACCAATTCACTAGATTTTATTTTTCTGTCGGGCTGGATTGGTCATTTACCAGACTATCCTAAGCTTTAAATTCTTGACCTCAGATAATGAAAAAAATATGTGAAGACAAGCAAGTAGGCAAAAATAAAGATATTATTTTATCGATAATATCTTCCAGCGATGGCATTCCACACATTCTGTGTACAGGTTCCATCTCGCTATCTATAGCGAGGACCCGCTTCACCGCTTACGCTTCACGCACATAAGGTCCTTCCCGCCGCTGGAATCTCCTCACAGAGGGGTTTCAGATTCTAAAACCTTCCTCAATACCACCGCCTGGCAACACCTCGTGTGCGAGGCTTTACCCGTCTATAATAGTTCACCAAGTGGCGCTATGGCGACGCGCGGATTGTCGCGGCTTCCCCGCGAACTCATCACTCACGTCAACTCCTCATGGTTGATTCGTAAGATTTTCCGACTCCGCATAACCCGTCCAGACAGGGCAGACTAATTTTTGGGGATAACGGCCCATCCCGTAAGTGAGTGCAAAAGAAGAGATGTCAATGGATCTTTCGGCAAAGTGGTTCCAGAGGGCCCAGAGCACCCCTGTAAAGTTCTTTCACCATTTCCCTTTAGCGGAGTCTAATCGCTTTTTCAAGGCCAACAGGTCAGAGGCTTCTCGCCGCCATTGCTTTACTGACATCAAGGGCAGAGAGCATACCTATCTTCACCTCGAAACCTGAGACTTTACTATTAACCACGGCCCATTATCGTGACAATGATTGATCTTGGGATGCCAACCCAGACAAATGTTTTTCCAGATAAACCAGTAACATTCTATCTTGATCGATGAGAAGCTGGCCACTTCATCCATTTATCAAAATAATCGGTGGTTGACCAATAATAGTTTTTTGAGTTTATATAGTGGGAACCGGATCGACTACATCAATCCTCAACACTAATGGCCACGCGATGGAGACTAACTGTGGGATCACGATGATTTCCAAGATTGGGGACATTCACTGGTAAGGGTCACATTTGTCGACATCGATAGCGCCCGACCATACTGGGCAAATAATACCCTAAGTGTGAGCCCGGTGTACAGAGTTCTTCCCCGTGTGATTCTGAATGCCTTCATAATTCGGGGCCTAATACATACTGGCCTTTGCTCTGGGGTTAGACATTATCGTGGCGGCCCCCCATGACTACGCTTTATAGTTGCCGCCTATTATGGAGAATCTAAACAATCAATCAACTCAACTCTGTCTTCCGCCATTAGTAGTTCCGTGGCTATGTATAGTCGTGATGGGTCCATCCAGACCTGGAACTTCCCTTATCCGCTTTACATGGGTATATTGAGAGTTCGGGCGTGATAGTAGATGGCAGCCACGCTTCCTATCAACAATGAAGTCACATGTCAAGGCATCGCCCTCTCAGTTACACCCGGGATATGTTAAGTTTCCAGGCTTCAGAGGGTATTTAATTTCGGCTGACTAGGAAGCACATTTCTCTATTCGGGATCCCTAGACTCAATTCGAACCTGCTCGACAACTAGTTGTGAATCGCTCAAATGAAAGAGACTGCCAAGACCTACGGCGTAGTGCGCTTCATCCCACACGCGGCCTAGTACTCGACACATTGTGGCGGGGCTTCAATTGTATCACTTGTCAACTTTCCCTTGCTGGGGAGGTTAATTGGTGCATCATCGCCTCGCTTGGTTTTCGCGGTCCCATTCACGAGTGTCCACCAAATTTCTTTTATCTCTGGCAACGGTCTCGTCACGGGATTTCTTACATGATGAAGTCACTAAGACTTGCTCTTCTTCAAAAGCTCTCGCTTTGGTACGAGATGCCATATCCTAACTCATGCCTTAACGGGCCATCCTTCCGCATTATCGAAGCTTATGAATTTATGCCTGAGTGGAAGATCGCTTAGCACCACAACTGATGAGCCGGGCACGGCAGAGCTTTTGTATGGTCATCCGAGGGCTAAGGCAAAATTGTTCGAGATGGCGAGATTGTCTCGGCTGTTAAGGATTTTGGCGATTAAAGAACATAGGCCTCAACTTTTGAGTCCCTATTATCTCAAATTACGCGGTGCGCATCGCAACCGAGGCTGCCACGTGAGGGGAGTGTCACCGCTTCCGCTCGGCAAGAATCTGGCTCATTGGTCCAAGATTTCGATTGCCATGAATGTCCGGTCGCGACTCTCATTCCATTTTGGTTCGGTTGGTTCTCGTGGGCAGCGGTTGTGCCAAAACAATCATGGAACTGGAAATAAAACGCCTAAGAGTTAACTACGGCCACCGCCGATCCTTCGAGCTGGACCCATGATCAAGATGGCCTTAAGCTATGCAGAATTAGCCTCTCATTCTTTCGTTACCATAAAGCTAAGGAATTAGCCACGCTGACTACTAAGGCACATTTAAAGGTTTGGCTTGACACTGATGTATCGAGGAGGTCGATCACCCGCCCGGAAGACGCTACGATCCCGCGTGCTGATTTTTCAAGATATCATCAATATAGACTTCATCAGGTTAACGAGTAACGGTCTAAACATCTTCGTCACAACCTCTCGATAGGTGGTTCCAATAACATTCTTGGGTTTCTAAAGGCACCATTGTAATTAAGAGAGTCCGCCGGGAGTGATAAAAGATGTTTTTTCCGCGATCCGGGGCACGTATCCGTGATATCCCGGAGAAGGCATCCAAAAGATAGCATTATGCGCCCGGTCGGGCGATCCACTGGCCATGATCTACGCGGGGCAAGAGGGAAGTCGTTTTACAGCGTCATCGGCGTTTTAGTCCAAGATGATATCATTTTGCTTCCTCTTCTTTGATAACACTACGCGCCACCATTCGGTACTTAATCGCTATGATAACCGTTATAGAAGATTATCTAATTTCGCCCGATGACCTGGGCGGGCAACTGGATGAAAGCGCCGCGACTTTTTGTCTGTTAACTGCCATGACGGGCGGCATTTAGTCTCTGCGCAGGCGCGGCGCGGGGCTTATTCGGTCATATTCGCATGGGTCCAAGCAAATACATCGCTGGTTCAACCATAGCATTATGACATACCGACCTCCTCGAACAAGAGGGTACTAACATAATAGATTCGCCCAAATTTCACATGGGCGTGGATTCCAAGGATCAGCTTCCACGTCATCCTCCGAAGGCGGGCTCGGGCCGATGATCGTGGGATCGCTATTGCCGGCGGCTGACCGCGTTTCACTCAGGCACCGTTTCGCCCCTGGCATCGAGTTGATGCGACGCTTTTACGCTAATCGCTTCCTCAAGGTCACTTGCCCGGACGAGCGCACGTAGCAACGCCGGTGGTATCGGAGTGGAATCGCTTCGCGCGCGGTAGCCATGCCCGACCCAGATGGCATTGTATGGCTCCCAAGTCCTTCGTACCACCAAGAACGCGATTTAATGAGTTGGTCGAACCCGCCTCGACGGGAAGGGCTTATGTCCCCAACCGCCACCGTGGTAGTCTCATTAAACCCGTGACAAACCTCGCTGGCCGGAATTGAGATGATTGGATGACCTCATCCATAAAGGCCGGAGGTAGTAAACCCACGCGACGCCAGATCGAATATAACTGGTGGCACGATCAACCGAAGACATTACAAGAATGACGAAAGTGCATCGTGAATGAGGGTAATGTGATCCGTAAGCGCATTAGAGCGATATCGTGCCGCCAACCTGTAATGAGATGTGTGGTTTTCCCCAGTCACGTGGTTAATTTTGGCCTGATCAATCGTTCAAAGATTTTTCTCCTTATGCCTGGATCGATATCGCTGATCGCTCTATCCCCAGTATAAAGTCGATATCATTTATGTCCGAGGTATGATCACGATTTAAATAATCGATTAATTCATACTATATAGGAGCCGATCGCTACCCCGTAGCCTTTAGCATAACTTATGAGGTACCTAAATTTAATCGGGCTTTTCAGAAGACCAGAAAATCTAATTTTCTGGTGCGGTTGGAACGGTAATTTTGATCGTAATATGAAATTTTCTAGATCCTGACGACGAAACGGACTTCACTTATTGGAATCGCCCCGCAGAAATCTAGCTACCACGTTTAATTTCATTAATTCGGTGACAATCTTAATTTGCAATCGCATTTTCGGTGACATCGAAGATTCGACGCCGTGAAAACGCATACGCCACGCCGACAAAAGTCACCTCCATAAATACGACTTGTGACAGAAGGTTGTAAGAGGGAGAGAGATGGGAAACGACACCAGATAGGCTGAAGTACAAAAATAGGTGAAAACGGGACATACAATGCAATTTGTTAACAGAATATAAACTGAATAGTCATTTTCCAAAATTAAAAGAACACAATGCATGGCTGAAATTAAGATGCAATAATAGACGTTGGTGATTTTTAGAGAGAGAGCACCTCTCTTTAGAGGATTCATGAACTGACGGCTTGCTTGCCGCAGTAGCATGAAAGTCATTTCACGCAAGGACTACGCGGCGCCCACCTCAAGATGTCTGTTAACTCCAATGTACAGAGATCTTTCCTACTTGTGTTAATCCTTGTTTAAGAACCATGTAAATGGTTAGGAACGCTCGTTTGTTTCTTAGCCAAACTTTACCCACAAAATCTTGAACCGAGCTGGCAAAATTTATTTCATAATGTCACAAAGAACCCGAGGGTTTACTGTTTATGAAAAGAAGGTTAAGATATGGAATTGTAAAAGTTGATGATTCAAAATGAATTGCTTGTGTTTGTTAATTAGCCCATGAGCTAATTTTGTAATTTGTTGAAATTTATACACATGCTTTTATGATTGAATTAATAATATATACGTAATTTAATATATTACACGAATATATGATCGACATGTATCTTATATGATCAAAAAGAATCTTGTAATATTAGGAGTGGAGTAAGACATGAAATTTAAAGTTAAATGAAAATTGTTTGAAGGAATTTCGTTCTAAAGATTTTTTTAGAATGGTGCTGAGATTTGGCCTAATGCAGATATTTAAGAGACACTGCAGAAATTGCTTGGAAATTCTCCAATCCAATTTTGACTTGTGAGGGTAGTCCAATGATGGTTTAGACTGTAGTGAGTTTTCGAGAACAAAAAGCTTGGTTTTGAAAACTAGATATTTTAATTCGATCTCATTTTAGGTAGATGTAGAGGGGAGCTTGAGGACTCTGGGCGTGGGACAAAAATAAGGTACATACCCAGAGTGGTTCAAGAAATTGTTGAACGGATTGTTTTCTGGTAGTACCTGAAGGAGTAACCCAGGAAATTATTCCCACAGTTTTCTATGACACACCTCACGAGGGATCACCATTTTTGTGCACAGGAGCGATCGGGAAGGCGGCACCTGGCTGAGGCCATGTTAGAAGAAAGCTAACTCAGGAAATGAGACTGGCCCAAATGATCAATTTCTGACGAGGACCCAGGATCAAGCTGGAAGTTCTCCAACCAATCTTAACTCTCGGAGGGTAGTCCAACATTTTTACCTACCCGGTAGTGAGTTTTCTATAAACAAAAGATTTTGTTTTGAAATCGGGATATTTACTCACATTCGGCCAGGCATATGTGAGGAGTTAAGAGGACCGAGACATGGATCGCAGACATCTCGAAAGTCTTCACAATCGCCAATGTTATTGTTTGCCATGTTTAGCACTTAGCGGAGTAACCTGCAGGAAATTATCTCTTTACTAGGCTTGCCTCACTGGCTGTGAGATCACCATTTCAAAAAAGTAATAAATGGAGCGATCGTGGAAGGCACACTCACTAGAGAGGTCGGGTGTTAGAAGAAAAGTCAATTTTGTAGCTTTGCATTTCTATTCGTATACATGTAATAGAGTTTTATACCTTAATATATGCTGGAAGTAAAGCAGTAATGTAAAACTCTCAACCATGTAATATATCAATGATATATTTTAGAGTATTGATGCGGTGAGCCCAAGGGCTATTTATTTTGACTCGCATGGACCCTATGTGGCCATATTGAACTCCAGGTTTGGGACAGGTTTCAGACTGGGCAGAGCTCCCCATACAAAGGAGACTCCCCGCCCTGACATTTTGTGAGCGCCCATGCAGGTTATCCATGATCCATGAGTATTACGCCAACACTTCTGTTGTCAACTGACACCTTTGCCAAGGCCACAACTTGTGATCTTATACAGGTATAATGGCCTTAGTGGTTTGGGGACTTGGGCTGAAGGCCATTTCAGATGAACTAGGTGGAGAGAAAATTGATAGTGCCTGGGAAAAGTATTTAACTTATTAGATGAGGTTTGAGCGCTGAAAATTAATTATGAGTGAATCAACCCACTTGATTGTTCTGAGTCCCTATTATGACTCCCTAATTGCATCTTGAGGTCATAGTAGTTTTCTTGACAGAATCAGCCAAATTTATCATTAATCCAACTATAACCAAAGCTCTGGCTGATTTCCATCAATTCCCTACAGTATGGTTTTCATCAATCCAACAGTTTCTGAACGGAGAACAAAAGTTTCTAGCAGTGGAAATAGTCTCCAAAGTGGGAATGAGTAACCGCAGGAAGCAGTCGGAATTAAAGAGGCAGAATAGCATAAAATTCATGGCATTATGCACTCACATATGAATAAACTGTCAACACAGAGAAAGCATCACAGACAATGGTACCAATTCTTCGCTAGCTCGTGATTTTTCATGATGATATTCTTCGCATCATATTAATTTTTCATATGATAGCAAAAAACCAATATAAATAAATTCTTACTTATTTTTTTTTATCCAAACCACTGTTGGTTTTTCATTTTAATTTCACTCAGAACATCTAGCTCACATTTTATTTCATATGTTTGTAATAGAATAACACAAATTAATCGTTGACCCCAAGTTTTTGTTTTTAAATAAATTTAATGGGCCCCATGGCTCTCATTTTCTTCTCTCTCCTCTTCTCTCACTTTTCCTCGTCACAAACACCAAGGAGACAACTTGAGGATGTGGCAAAACATTCCTCTCCGGGTAGAAGGTTTGGCTTTGCTTGATAGATCTGGTTATCACGTGGTCTCCGTTTAACACAGGTTGAGATTTTGGTCTCCAAATTTCAAAACTAGTGGCCAGTCCTTCACTTATTTCAAACAACATTTGTGTTTTTAAGGCTCAACAGATTCTTAACTTGGGAGCACACTGAGATCCATTAGTCATTTTTAACAGCCAATTCGATAAGAGTGTTGGCAATATATTTTTCACTATAAACCTCTTTTGATCAACATTATAATCTTTAGTATCCAAGGATGTTTATTTTTAGATCCCATTAGATTCATGAGTCGCTGGTGAATCATCATGAGATGAGTCAAGATAGATTTTCACCATAAACCATGAATAATAAATGCTTTCGCATCAAAAAGAAAATGATAAATAGGGTTTCGTTCATTTAAAGTTAATGAAGATCCGTTCCAGAGATCAGTGTCATCCTCCCCCAACGCGAGAACAGAATCGGACCTCTCGTCTTAGACCTGCAAACCCAGCGGGGCCTTAATGCTCAAGGAGTTCTTTTATATATTTATTTCATTTATTTCAAGCCAGAAACCACCAACCCCTCGTTTATCACCACCTTAAAATCCAAAACCAAATTCACCACTGATTTAATTAACCATTTGTAAGAAGAAACCCCATCTCAGAATTTAACCTTAAATTACCATACTAAGAAATGACTCAAGGTAAGAGGAAGAGAGGATACAAATTTTGTTTGATTCCTGATCACTACCACTGTGGCACTGACCAAAAATGGCTCGTCGATCGTGGATGGTGCCCCAAGTACATTTGACGAGGTCAGGGAACACTTGTGATCCTATCACTGGCATATCGTGAATTGCTTATATTTCCACTGTCATTTTCTTTTAGCTCATAAAAAAAAAAAAAAAAAAAAAAGTTTGCCAGAAGACTGCTTCATATCTCGCTTTGGTCATGAAGAATCCATTTGGGTGATCAAAAATTGCAAGTGAAGCCTAAGATGTGTTCCTCAGGAAAATTGATCATGATCAAATGAACACCTGTGAGGGAGAACAATACAAAATAATACACCATGGAGGGTAACCTCTAGAGCATACACGTTCGCGAGGATTACGTGAACCATCACGCAAAGTTTCAATCTCAGAGAGAATCCAAATGAATATGGTGTCCATGAGGGACTATAGAGACCAATGACGGTTCACCACAGCATGGTAGGCATCTTTACAAACTAGCTCGGGGGAATCACACAAATTTCAATGGGAACCAAGACTTCATCGATGCATGCGACCTCCCGAACCCTCCTTATTATGCCCCCACTTCTCACCAAGAAGAACACCAACCCATCCCCATGACAAGCCATCCTAACTCGCAAAACTGGATGGGTAATTTCATGGTGGAGGCAAGGAAGGATCATTCCGTTAATCTGGAACTCGACACAAGAGAGAGCTCCCGAATAAGGAATCGATGGGTTCCAAAGCGAATTGATCAAAATCTCGACATCTGTAGGAATCCATCTCAAGCTCACCAATCACTTTTGTTCATCAAGAGGAGGGGAATTCGAGGAAGAGGCCCGATCGACACTACTTGGGGTAACATGCTCAAATCAGTTCTATAAATCTGGAAAGAGGAACTAGCAAGCTCCCCGAGGAAATGCAGATGCCCCTACAATTAATATGTGTAGTGTGTAGGCCATGGGAGAAGAACAAGAAAAACCTCCCACTCACCGAGGAGGCAAAAAGAAGGATGAGCCCAAAGAGCTATTTCAAAACCACATTTCCCATATAGAATCAACCTCTACTACTGACCGCCTCAAGCTACCAAAAGCCTATCATGGTAGCCTCCACTCACCAAGGAGATCTCGTTTTCACTCCACCACAACTAACCTCTCAGACTTGCCCAAACCCAGCCCCAATCACTACCGTCGCCATGAAACTTTCAAGAGATTAGGGCCTTTTATTTGGCACTTTGGCTACCATAAAAAACAGTCGGCAATATTCACTAACCGATGGTAAGTTTGGTTGTCTGGTATGGTCTGGATTTGGAGTTAACCCAACCCAGACTTCGAGTCCCACAAATTCTCAAATGAATTTCACATACTGGTAAGATCATTGGGGATGAACACTCAATTTTTATTTGAATTCTTTATTTTATTGACGACAGATTCATTTTGATTCTCCCAAGACTTCATCTTGATTTTATCCACTTAGCCACCTCACTTTTGTGACACTTTCATCTCCTCCAATTTTTGAATTCTTCACATCAATCTTTACCATAAGCCTGGTGTTTAACTGAAGATCAAAGAAAGGAAGAGTTATGGAGTTAGCACCACAATGGTGTTTAAATTTTCAACTGTAAGAAAATGGGAATTTTTCAAGCATGATATAATTCACAGAATAAATTTGTCCCACAGCATGTGTCGACACCAATTGAAGAATTGTGTAAAAAGACCGCTTATTTTATTTTTATTCTCATAAAAATTTTTATTATTATTACAAAAAATTTATTTTATTTTAAATTTTTTATGATGAAAATTTGTCTCATAAAAAAATTAATATTTTTTTATATTAACTATTTATCTTGATCATCAATTTTGAACTCTTTATCTTTATTTAATAAAAAAATCACAAATGGGACCTCAGATTTCACTATAAAAGAAAGTAAAATTCTTTATTATCATGCATAAATTTTTCGCCATTATTGCAATCCCACTGTGGTCAAGACAATGATTTTGTTTTCTGCTCATAACTTTTCTATAAGATCAACTCCGCTTTAAGCGTTTTAAAATCTTTGGTGCTCGAGGTGAATCAAACATATTGGAAAAGACTTTGAAAATTATTAGCATTTACCTCTAAAAATGCCCAACTGGCCACTTTTTCTTCTTTTTTCTCCTAACTGTCATTTGAACCCAAACGGAGGAACAAGGTCACAGCCATAAAAGTCTCCCATCCAAAATCTGATCAACATCCCCATCATGATTTAAATACTTCCTTCCTGAATCCTTCCTCCAATCCCGAGCAATCATTCTTGATAACCCAGATGTTTCATTCGGGGAGTTAGCATAATATGGCTAGAGCTGATGTTTTTGAAACAATTATTGACCAATGTTTCATTTTGTGATGTTCAGTTATTTTGTCGGGTTCCTCTCTATGGGAAGTCATATACTTGAGCACAAATTAATTTTTCAAAAATTTGGACCCATTTTGCAAACTTCAAAATTTTTTGTGTATTTGGTTTTAGCTCATAGTTTGAAATTGGAATCCTTGTCCAATTTGGCTGATGTTAGATTGTCCATGCCCAGTTGAGTGATTAATCAGCCGAACTCTGTTGCTTTCAATCATTTCTTTCTTCCAACCTTCTTCATCTAATCACACCAGTAATGATTAGGTTTCACGATAGGCTGAAAAATTCATGCATGAACCTCTTTACTGGTACAACCCACTCCTAGTTTCATGACCACCTTAATAGGGTTAAGGACCCTCAAGAATAGCAACAATGTGTCTTCCCAAAATAAAAAGAAAAAGAAAAAGAAAAGAAAAGAAAAGAAAAGAAGAAAAGATTGCAATCATTGGCTTGAAACCCAGTAATTCTGGTCCGAGAGGTATACAGAAAGCTCCTCGTGCCCCAGGTCTAAACCTCACTTAGCTGTGTTCCCTGTACTCTTAGTGTTCATTACATGGTGGATGGTGAGCTTTGCAAGCCAAAGAGCTGAGTCCTCAAACTCACCCGGTCCGTGAAACCTAAGGAAGCCAGGGCTTAAAGATCCCATGACTTCAGCCCTGCTTTCCACTGGTCGGGAGTCATCTGCATCCCTGCTTACATGGACTCAGGAGGCTCTATTCTCAGCGATTGCACCCCAAGCAACACAAAAAGAATTGTGGAATACAGAGGTGGGTCCCTGATCCATTTAGGTTGGTTAGCAATGCTGTGGTCATGGTAGTAGCTAGTCTGGGGAGAGTCTGGGCAGTACTTATTTGCTTAGAGCGATCAAACAAACACTTAGATTTCGTGGAAGTTTCGTTGATTCACCAAGAAGGAGGCTCTTTAAAACTCAATTTTGTATGGCATTCATATCTTCATGATAAATTATTGGACAAGGCTTTGATGATTTTACTTAGGTTAGGCATTACTATTCACAACCTTTTTGAAATACCATTTTGTTAACGTTATTTTAGTTGTATTTTATATGTTTTTTATTATTTCTTCTCAGACATTATGTATCAATGGTTGGGGTGTGATTAGTGCCCAAAGTGATATTTCTTGAACCTATTTTTAATAGGTTTGAGCGCTTTTAGGTATTTAAACAAGGTAACGAATCAATTGATATGTTCGTCCTCATCAGACTTCCTTATCACGATTCCAGGTCGTTGTAGGTTTTCAGAATCGAAGCCAAATTATCGCGGGTCAATCCAATCATAACCAAAGCTCGTTGATTTGCATCAATTTGCCATGGTTTTCATCACCCTAGCAAGTCAGAACGAAGAATATCAAAGCCTGAAGAAATGGAAGAAAAGTGTGCTGGGAATAGTAAATCCACAGGAAGCAATGGAACAAAGAAAGGTGAACAAATAAAATTCGCACGATGATATTTCGCCATGATAATAAATTTCATTATATCATAGCTAATTTTCACTATCATAGCTTAAAAGCAATCACATAGAGAAAATTTCACCTTTCATTAGCTCCAGATTTTCGCTAAGATAGCTTAATTTCACTGATGATATGCAAATCACTCAGCAATTGTTTTTTTATAAACGACTGCTTTTGGTTTTTATTTCACCACTGAATTATTCTTAGTTTGGTTATTTTGGTATTTCACATATTTTGTAAGGCTATATAAGCCATTGTCAAACATCATGACCTAAGTTTTTGTTTTTAGCGAAATGACGTCCCCCGCTTTTCTGCCTCTCATTTTCTTCTCCTTTCTCTCACTGGTCTACAACACCCTCTCCAAGGATGACAATCGAGGATGCGCTAAAACCATTTCCTCCTTGAAGAGAAGTTGTCAAGTCATAGGATCCGGGCTGTCGGTGGTTCCCTGCTTTTCAATGCAGCTTTGACATTTTGATCTCAAATTTTCAAACTCAGTTTCAAAGCTTTCATGTACTTTCTTCGCCAATACTCTGGCAAGTTTTGTGGCACAAAGAATCTTAACTTAGATACACTGATATCCATTAGTTGCTCTTTACCAGCCACCTGGAGGCAGGTTAAGGGTTGCGTATTTTCACCCAGCGCATCCTCTTTGATCAATACTTCGGGCAATCTTTTAGGTTCAGGATGCTATTTCTTGCATCCACGAGATTCATTAGTCGCTTCTTTACGTAATCATCAGAGGATGAGTCAAGATATAGGATTTCTCACTAAGGAAAACCAAATGCTAACAAATTGCTTTATCAAAAAAGGAAAATTATTAGGTTTAGTTCATTTAAAGTTAATAAAGATCCTGTCGAGATGACTATATGTCATCCTCCCCTAACGTTGCAGAACAGAACGCATCTTCTACATAGCTTGACCTTTAAAGCCAGTGGTCAATGTTTCAAGGGAGTTCTTTTATATTTTATTTACTTTATTTTCAGTTTGCAAACCACCAACCCCCCGTTTATCACCACCTTAAAATCCAAACCAAATTACCATTTTGACTTCTACTTAAATACTCAGAATGAAGAAAACTCCATCCATGGAAACGACCTTTCTGTATCACTACATCAAGCAGTGAGCTGATCAATGTGCAGAAGAGTGAATATAGGATAAATTTTGTTGCCGATTTGGATCACCCACTGGCACTAATCAAAACCTAGGATCGAGGATTGGGCTTAGCTATGGTCATTGAGGATAAGAACATCACCGCTTATAGCTCGGCGTTGTGGCTTAGGTATGTGGCTTCAGGAAATCACGACAAGACTGTAACACCGCATGCACCGTGTTTACGGATTGCGTGATTGCTGTGATTGATGTGAGAATCGTATTGGGGTCATGGAAATGTTAAAGGTGTGTTTGTGTGATTTCTGAAATTGTACTGCAACAGATAGGAATGATGCTGAACACTAGGCGCTAGTGGAGACCAAGTGTTTGAGAAATTTCGGGACAAAAGGTCCGTAATTAAAATGAAAAAAATGATGTGGAAGAATTTTTTTTTTTTTGTTTGGCAGTTGCGTAAACTGAAAATGGGATAAAATAAATTACAAGAAATTTATTTGGTTTATCATGAAATGGAAAAAATATATATAAAAATATTTACTAGGTGATTTCCAAGAGGCAGAATGAGGAAAAAGATGAAAAATGCAAAACTAACGGCAAGGCCATCACCATTGTTGAGTCATGACATCGTTTTCTAATCGGACATGTAAAGGGCACCGTGCCACAACACTACAGCAAGGCGCGGCAGGGTCACGACAGAGAGATAAGATGCCGACACTGGCTTACTGCCACGATACAACTTTACGACACACGGCCCGCGCCGAAGGGCGAGCGGGCGCGCCGCAGGGCCCGCCGCTGAGACCGGGTCGCGACACAAATGAGCGCATCGTGACAGACGCCACGAAGTTGTGTCGCATCACCGCGACATGGCTGGGAGCGCCATGACACGGCGACGGAGCCGTATGGAGGAGTCGGCGCGACAAATAAGGCCGCGCAGGGCACACGCGCACGCGACCATAATACCGGAGGGGGAAGCTCACGCCGAGGGGGCCCGCGCGACACGGCCGCCAGGTCTTATGACACGCGCAGTGAACATAAATGGGCCGTTAAGGTCAGGTGCACCGCACTAACTCGCTTTTGACCCTAATGCGACCGTTTTCAAATACTGTTGACAACTGCTCATAATTTTTCAAAAAAAAAAAAAATAATAATAATAAATAAAATAAAATAAAATAAAATTTTAAAAAAAAAATGAAATTTTGATGTTGATTATGATTTAATAAATGAAATTATGTCTTAATATTACCCATAAATGCAAGGACATTGTATATGGAATATTTTTAAAGTGTACGAATAGTGTCTCGGCCGTGTTACGCCAGAGATAACGCGATTGAATTTAACTCTGCCACGGACATGTGTGGCTGGCTAGTCGAGGGCGGCGGATCGATAGAGCCGCCCATCGTGCACCGGTCACCCACCACCCGCTTGACCAAAGAGTTTTGCCGAGGCCGTGAGGATCGTTAGTTGCCGCTTATCGCACAAGGACAAAAGTAATAGCGAGCCAGTATGGGTCAAACGACTTCCAACTAATACACATCATCCTTAAATGGTTAGAGGAGTGAGCGGACTCTGTATCGGGACTTAATTATGACCATGAGGGGAGAGGTGATGCCATGCGAGGCGATCCAGAAATGGGTGCTTGTACTAAGAGGAAGGGAGATCAACCTTCTAGTCAGGAGCAAGGTATAGCTTCGTTCTGCAGTGGTTCAGAGCTCCGCTATCCGAGAGCCAGGACTTGAGTTGTGGCTGCCAGATGGTGATGGTGTGTATCATTGCCAACACTGATGATATGAGGTGGAGGATTGCCTCTGAAGACAGGGATCCTGTGTGTTTTAGGACAAACATCCTAATCACGGTAGACAGAGGACAGCTGTTCTCCACCTCAAGAGGGATCAGGAAACCATATCACCCAGCAGTTACACTTTGCAACACACACTGCAGACGGCCACACGTGGCCAGTACAAGATGTGGCTCAAAAGGTCGAAGCACAGGCTTTAAGGTACGACACTTCTGTGTCGTGTCATGTATGACGCGGTTACTATCAGCCGCCACCGGGCGATATAGGCGAGATTGTCCTAGGAGGCAAGGGTCTCATAATGCATGATGAGCATGCAGATTTCACCGGGATTACGGTATACGCTTTTATACCGTATTTGTTTTCTAAATGTCATATCGCATCTTGTGGGATAGGTTCGCTTGCAGGTTAAGGTCTTGTGAGAAGTCATGCAAAGATGTTCTTCCTTATGGTGAGAGTTGGACATGATGATGGTGGTCGGGATTGTGAGTTAGAGATCTTCGAGATTCTGCTCATGGTGGAACCCCGTGATCGGGGTGTCGCAAAGATGGCAGACATTGGGCGCTCATGTGCACGGCGAACATCGCGACGAGTCGTGGGTGCACGGTATGGTCATTCACCACTGCGAGCTGGCCGGTTTGTTCTTCGACTACCGCCCACGGAAGACTCATAGTTCGAATCGTGAAATGAAGAGTAATTAAAGTGTGTCAAGGGTGCGTTAAGGGGGTCGCGATCCTCAAGGTGAGTAGTCTGAGTTAGTGAAGAGACCTACTTCAGAGTATCCAAAGGGGTCTCGCGCGGCGAAGAGACCGAGCTATCCCAAATTTTTTTAAAAGGTGTAAAAGACCGTATAGATCCTAGTAAATTTTCAGGGTAGAGACCCGGAGAGATCCTACTGCGGTGGTAAAAGACCCCGGAGGTATCTAGAATTCAGGGTGGGAGAGGACCCTAGAGAGATCCCAAATTCTGCAAAGGGTAAGACCACATGGTAGATCCAAATTCTCAGCAGAAGAGACCGGGAGAGATCCCAAATTTATGTGGTGTGGTGATAGACCTAGAGGAGGTATCCCAAACAGGGTAAGAGGACCCAGAGATGTCTCCAAATTTCATGGTGGGTAAGAGGACCCTCCTGAGCCAATCCAAATTTCTCAGGTGGTGTGAGATAGACCCGTGGAGAACTGGAAGGTTCTGCGGTGGGTGTGGCAGAGGACCCTAGGGAGCCATGGTCCCAAATTTCTCTCATGTGGTGGGTAAGAGACCCAGAGGTATCCCACCAGATGTGTAAGAGACCCGTAGATGTGTCCCAAATTTCAGGAGTAAGAGACTCGGGAGCTATCCGGAATTCTGTGGTGGTGAAGACCGTGGAGAAATCAAATTTCTGTGGTGGGTATGAGACCCGGAGGTATCCCGACTTTTGTGTGGGCATAAGAGACCAGAGAACCACCTGCGGTGGTGTGAGAGACCCGCGAGGTCCAAATGTGGTGGGTGTAAGATAGAGTAAGAGACTATGGAGATATCCGAATTTCTATGGGTGTAAAGAGACCCGTGAGATATCCGAAATTTCGTGTGATCGTAAGAGGCTCGCAGCAGTAGGTCGAAGAGTTATATGTTCAGAGAGATGAAAAACACACTGGTCAAGTTATCACGTAGAGACTTAGAGTCGAGCTGACAGGAGTCCGGGAGTGACCGAGACAGAAACACATCATTAGTTACTCACATAGACTTAGAAGTCGAAAGTGATCGAGCCTGAGTGACTCGAGATTTGATACCTCTTTGGAAATGCATTGGTGCGTTGTTGAGCCGATAAGGGCTCAGATATGGATGTCATTCAGACATGGACCAGGCTGATCGGCCCATTGGATTATCACGATCGTGACCTTGGGAAGGTCGCTGGCACACGTGCTGGTCAGGTAGGTTACATGCTGTGGATTACATACAGCGTTAGAGGACATGTTGCGGGGCATCGTCTGGATCATAAGGAGTAGTTAGAGAAGAGCACTTGCCGCTGTGGAATTAGCCCTCTGACAAGCAGTTATCGAAGCCTTGATATACGAGATGGCACCATATGAGGCATTATATGAAAGGCCATACAGATCACCGTTATGTTGGACCGAGGTGGGAGAGAGCTCCATCACTGGTCCTGATCTGATTAGAGACACCTCCGAGAATGTGAGCTTGATACGACAGCGTCTTCTCACGGCTTAGAATCAGCAGAAGAGTTATGCAGATGTACAACGTCGACCCTTAGAGTTTGAGGTTGGAGATCACGTCTTCTTGAAGGTGATGCCTAAGAGAGGAGTGGTCAGGTTCGGCAAGCGAGGGAAGTTATCGCCGAGGTTTATTGGGCCCTTCGAGATACTTGAGAGGGTAGGCATTGTAGCGTACCGGTTGGCTTTACCACCCAGCATGTCAGGTGTCCACGAGGTATTTCACGTCTCCATGCTTCGGAGGTACACTCCAGATCCAGCTCATGTAGTGGATTGGGGAGAGATTGAGGTTGACACAGATGGGACCTTCAAGGAGGGACCAGAATGCATTGTGGATAGCCGAGATCAGGTTTTGCGACGCAAGACCGTGAGGCTAGTGAGGGTGTTATGGCGGCAGTGAATTGGAGTCAGCAAGTGGGAGCGCAAGGACATGATGCGGGCCACCTATCCCTTCTTATTTAGGGATGAAGGTACGTGGTTTAGTCGTTTAATACTTAAATGACTAGCTTACATGCATGGTATAATGCACGTTATACGCATGTGATTTGTTGTGATTGTCCAGAATTTCGAGACGAAATTCCTTTTAAGGAGGGGAGAATGTAAGACCTGAGAAAATTCCAATTTTCGGAAAAATGGCAAAACGATAATTTCGGTCAAAATATGAAAATTTTCTAGATCTCGGATGATGAAACGACTTCACCGTTGGAATCGTCTACGCGAGTGCTTCTACGTGAATTTAGTTGAATTCGAGCAGGTAAGATTTACACGTTTTTCGAATAAGTATGGAATGTCATTAAGCGACATGTGATGTGACAAAAGTCACCTATAACATGTACTCAGGTGACACATGTTGCATGAGTAGAGAGAGGATGGAAATGGACGGCCGAGATAGTGCCAAGTGTCAAAATAGTGGAAAACGGGGACATAAGTGGAATTTTGGAATTTGTTAATGACAATAAGACAAATTTGAATAGTTGTCTTCTCCAAAATTAAAAGAACACAATGGGCAGTGGGCTGAAAATGGGGGGATGCAGTGGCTGAGACGTTTGTGATTTTTTTTAGAGAGAGAGCACCTTCTCTGGGATTCGACCCGAAGATCGGACTAGTCGGTTCTAGATGAGAGCAAGAAGGAAAGTTGCTTTACAGTAGGACTACGTGGGGCACCAATTTGGTGGAGTTTAGACAACTCCAAAGGTAGGGATCTTTCCTACTTGTGTTTAATCCTTGTTTAAGAACCATGTAAATGGTTAGACGTTTAAGGCTTGTTTAGCTCTAAACTCTGTCTCAAAGCTTTAAGCTAAGGTGGAGAAAATACATTTTGTGTGGTCATGAGCAATTAGCTTGGGGTTTCTTGTTCATGAATAATGTGAATATTTTTGTGTGAATTTTATGGTGTTGAGTGATTCAAAATGAATTGCTTGTGTTTGTTGCGTTAGCCGTGAGCTAATTTTGGTGTAATTGGTTGAGAATTTACATAACATGCTTTTTGTGATTTAATTATGTTAATATATATGCATGTGAATATATTAGCATGAATGTGTTGGAATTGGCATCATGCATTTATATGCCTTTGAGGGCACCCTAAGAATATAGGAGTGAGTGCATGACATAGAGTGAAAGTTAAATGAAAATGTTTGTAGAAAGGAATTTCGTGGAAGATTTTGGAGAATTGTGTTGGAGACGGTCCAGCATATCGCGGATAAAGGACCATGGCCCATTTCGGGAAGTTCTCGACCAGTCTCGACTGAAGGAGTAGTTCAATATTTTTACCGAAATTCGGTAGTGAGTTTTCGAGAACAAAAAGCTTTTGTTTTGAAAACTGGATATTTTACTCACATTCGGCTTAGGCATATGTGAGGGAGTCGGTGAGGACTCGAGACATGGGATTGGGCATATAGACATTCGAGTAGGTTCATGAAATTGCTTGAATGTTATTGTTTGCCATGCTTGTGCACTTAGGTGGGGAGTAACCCAGGTAGGAAATTATCTCTACTGGGCTTTGCTCACCCAGTCGAGGAATCACCATTTCAGGTACAGGGAGCGATCGGAAGGCGGCACTCACTAGAGGCCATGTGTTAGAAGAAAGGCGACTTGTGGCTTTGGCATTTATTACGTATAACATGTATTAGAGTTTTATAATTTTTAATATATGTTGAGTAATAGTAAAAACTCTTGAACCATGTAATATATTGGTTGGGATATATATTTGTGAGTATTGATCGGGGCCCAAGTGGCCCATTATTTTACTACGCATGTGGACTCTGTATGTGGCCATATTATTTGTTTAAGGACAGGTTTGTATTTGGGTAGAGATCCCATTACAAAGGAGACTACTTTCGATTTAAGTGATTGGTGTGCAGTTGCGAGCATCCATGGTATTCAGGCGGGTTAACGGGTTGTGTGGTACCTCGATTTTGGGGCGTCACATTTTCCATTAGGAATTTCAAGCTTTGGCAGTGGTTGGTTTCGTGGCCATGGTCCCTATGATAATCACACCTTAGGGATCTGTTGCGCTGGTCGAGCCGTCACGCCAGGTGGGGGCCACTTGAGAGTGGGGAGTCCGGATAAAGGGGTAGGAGGCCGGTCATAGGCTATATTGGGAGAGTGGCCCCAGAGGCTCCTTCCTCTTTTCGGACTTCCATTCGGGGCACTTCTGACCCTTGTTTTGGCTGCTCTTTTGTTCGGATGAGCCTTTAGTGGCCGGCTTGCCACTCTAGGTGGTTATCATTATAATCTGCGAGTCGGCCCGAACGTTGTCTTCCATTTGTGGAGAACTTATACGCTTTCGCCCGATATAATTCTTCCATGGTGCGAGGCGGATCTAGGGATAAAAGGTGGAAGAAACAGGGGTGGTGGGCCCAAAGCTTCTTGAGAAGATTTTGGGCCCAGCATCCATGCTATGTCTGCTGGACGGCTTATCAGAACTTGCATGTGAAGTCGGGATTGGATTCGTCTTCCCGTTGGGGGATAACTGGGGAGATGATATTCCCTTTACTTTGTTGAGCACGGATCTTTGGGAGACGAACGCGACCCAAAACTCGCCGAATTAGTTTATTGACCCTCTAGGAAGCTTGTGGAACCAGGCCAAAACCGGGCCCTTGAGGCTGGCCGGGAACACTTTACATAGAAGTCGATCGTCCCCGGCGTTGAGGACCATTGCTTAGTTGAAATGCAACATGTGATGCAAATACGGATCGGAAGGCGTCGTACATAGCGAATAATGTATCGGCCGCGGGGAGGATCATAATTCAGAATATGTTGATCGAGGGGAGAGGAAAGCATATGCTATGGTCCTCGGAGGGCGGAGGAGAAAACATGTGTGGGGCGGTAGCAACCAAAGGAGGGTACATGGATGCTACTGGTGGGGCGACGCCCCCGGGTTGTTCGGGCACATATTCATGAGCTAGCTTTGACTGGCGTCGGTCCTTGTTGGCTTCTCTCCGTACCCGGCGTTGCGCAGTACTCATGGATCGGATGGGTCGACGAGGGGGCCTTTTTCTGGATTGGGCTTCCGTGGCGTTCGGGGATGGTAAACGCCGTGGGAGCGGAGAGTTGTCGAAAGATAACTCGTCATCCGCTGGTAGGTCAATGTCGTCGAGTACAATGGCCTCCTTGCCTTTGTCGGGACGAGATAGAGGAAGTGGGCGGGGAGGTCCCCGTGATTTCTCGGCAGGCGGCGCCAGCCAGGTTCCGCAGTAATCATTATCCTCGCGTCGGTTCGCGTGTTCGCGCTGGCTCGATACGCACGGCTACTCCTCTTGTCTTACCTCCATCTCTTGGCGCCAGAAAAGGAACTGGTCTTCAGGGGGATGGTTTGCTAGGTTGCTGGACATGACAGTGAGTTTCGACGGTCCGGTGGGATGTTCGAGAATGGCCAAGGTTTCGGAGATCGGGAGATCACCTGGGAGCGGGTGTACCTAAGCTCTTGCGTATTGCCTTTGAGATTTCTTGCTTAGCGTTTCCCACAGACAGCGCCAATTGTAGTCTCCGGAATTCTCAGAGTCAGTGGATCTTCGGGGCATTCACCAATCACCAGTCGGCTGCAACCTGCAAAACAAAGAAGAAGACAGCGGTGGTGACACTGTAATCCCCTCGGAGTAAAGCGAAGTTAGCTTTTTTGGAAGGCGGCGTTAGATGTAGTTATCTTGTCCAATGTCGTACCTCATTTGCTATGATTCTTTTCTTTTTTATGGAGGGAGAACGGTGATCCACCTTCCATGGAGAGTGGACAATTTCTTCCCATAAAGGTATGGGAAAGTGGCTCTTATTTCGGGAAGGATGACATTCTTTTTTTATGTAGTTTGCTTTCGAGCAGTATTTGTTGGGAGTGCCTTCCCTGTGCATTTGGAGGCGGGCGTGACTCTTGAGAGAACATATACTTATATCATGAAGAGCGGTTGGCAGACTGGGCAGCGTCGCCCGATCGGGAAAAGAAGCATCCGGGAGAAGAGGCATCCAGGGCACACAGGCGCATCGGGAAAGGAATGTTAGGGATAAAGAGGTAACCGAACTGGAGTTGTAGAGATTTGGTGTCCCAAATTAGTTCATACATTACCATGAAATGACATTTTTCCCTAATTTAGAGCTAAATTCTTGTCTTGGCACCCTCTGTAGTATGAATCTCCTAAATTTTCAGATGTACTCAAAAATTGGATCCATACACTGAGAAGTCATCCATAAAAATTTTTATAGCCTCTTCCACCAAATCTGAAAATATGGATATGATGCACCTTTGGAAGGTGGCAGGAGCATTATATAATCCAAATGGCATCCTTCTAAAAGCAAAGGTGCCATAAGGACATGTAAAAGTAGTTTTCTCCTCGTCCTCAGGGGCTATGGCAATTTAATTATACCCTGAATATCCATCAAGAAAACATAAGTAAGGGTGTCTGCTTGACTTGTCCAGGCATACGATCGATTAAGGGTGAGATGGTGATCCTTTCTAGTTGTTGTGTTCAATTTTCTGTAATCAATGCACACCCTCCATCCTGTCACAGTTCTTATAGGAATCAATTCATTCTTCTCATTTCTTATCACAGTGAATCCACCTTTCTTGGGAACCACGTGAACTAGGCTTACCCAAGGGTTGTCTGAAATTGCATATATAAAGCCTGCATTTAACCATTTCATAACTTCTTTTCTAACAACTTCCTTCATTACTAGATTTAGTCTTCTTTGATGTTCAATGGAGGTCTTCACATTTTCCTCCAAGAGGATTTTATGCATACATATGGAAGGATTGATTCCTTTCAAATCTTCTATAGACCAAGCAATGGTTCCCTTATAGTTCTTGAGAATTTCCAATAGTTTCTGTTCATTGTGCTCTATCAAGTTAGCAGATATAAATACTGGTTTAAATTTTCCAGCTTCAAGAAAGGCATACTTCAAATGTTTAGTCAATACTTTTAGAGTTAAACCCTTCGAGCTTGTGTTTACTTCTGAAACCTTCCCTTCATAACTACTGGATTTTTTGCATTGCTTTCATCAATACCGAGTATTGCCTCTTTTAATTCAAAATTGGAGTTCAAAAATTCAACATCAAGATACTGGAAATTCCTCTCATTTTCAATTATTGAGCTCTTAATCTTATAATCATTTATTAGTTCAAAATTGATGGGAACTTTTGTTTCTATAATCTTACAATCAGTATTATCAAATTCTGGTTGTTTCAAACTCTGATTGAGATTGAAGTGCCTTTGCCTAAATCTAAACCACGAGAGTAAGCTCTCCTTTCTTCACATCTATCAAAACACTCTGCAGCAGGAAGGTCTTCCTAGCAGCAGTGGGACATTTATCTTCTTTAATATCAACCAGCACAAAGTCCCTTTGGAAAAATGGTTTCCCACTTTAATAAGCACATCTTCATCAGAGCCCTCAAGTTAAGCTAAAGGTTATGTACGCCATCTGTGAGTCGTAGGTACGTGGGAGTAAGTTCCCCAGACTAGTCTTTTGACTCTGAGGAAAAGGGCATCAAGTTAATGCGGCTCTAGAATCTGGTGGCACCGTTTTAGAATTCCCCTTATGGTACAGGAATGGTGAAGTACTAGATCCTGGCATTTTCAGCTTTGGTAGAAGACCTCTGAATATGCCTTGCGGTTTCAACATCAGCTGCTACTCCTTCTTCAACAATTTTCTTTTTTCTGCTTAGTGAGGCATAGTGAGGCATTTGAGTTAGTGCCTCTGAAAAGGGATATTAACCTCTATTTTCTTGAACATGTTCAAGAATTTAGAGAATTTCTCTTCTAGCTTAGCTTTCTACAACCTCTGAGGGAATGGGACTTGAGGCTTGTAAGCTTGAACCTCTTCTTTCTTTCTTAGATCTCCCTCTTCAACTGGCTTCTTTTGTTGCACCTTTACTGTTCTCTCGTTTTCAGTAACTTCTGGACTATACTGTTGTATTTCTTCTTCAATTTATGTATGTTTTTCTTCCTTAGTCTTCTTCTATTCATTTCTTCTTTCTTCAAGTTGTCTGCCACTCCTTAGAGTCACTGTCGTATAGTCTTTAGGATTCTTCTTAGTATCACTTGGGAAGGCATCCTTTGATTGGTTCTGCATTACTAGGGCCAGCTGCCCTACTTGTGTCTCCATATTTTTTAAAGAGGTATTTGTGTTGGCCTGAAACACAATTGTGTTTGCCTGGAATGTTGCTAGCTCAGTAAACTTTTGTTCATGTATATTTAGTAGTCTTTTGTTTTCTCCCATAAAGCTTATCATCTGTTCTTCAAAAGATTGAGACCTTCTCTATCCCTAATTCTCAACCCTCTGGCTGTTCTGTTGTTGCTGTCCTTGGAAACCATATTGACCATACTGACCATGCTGCTGTTGATGATTCTGTGCAGGTCTCTGTCCTTGCTGTGCTTTAGGTCCATATGAGAAATTCTCATGGTTTCTAAAGGCTGGTGTGTAGTGAGTAAGAAGATTTGTATTGGGCTTAAAGTTGTAACTCCTATTGCCATTGATAAACCAAACTTCCTCCTGTTGATAAGGACCATCTTGAGCAAGTCCATCATTCAAAACTCTTTTTTGATCTTCCACTGTTCCAACTAGATGGGCAGATCTGTAAACTCCGAGAAAAATCGAATTTTTCTGAAAAATGGCAAAACGGTAAATTGCCAGAATAGTATAGGTCGAAAACCTGAAAATTTTCTAGATCTCGGATGACGAAAAGGAACTCACCGTTGGATTTGTCTCACGAAATCTAGTCACCTTGACGAATTTTGTCGAATTTCGAGAAAGTCGGATTCTCACGTTTTTCGGGGTGATAGGTGTCGAGTGACTCCCAGGGACAAGATTGTTTATGGAAATCTCAAAAGTCGGGAAATGACTTGACTTAAGTTCATGGGATATAATTTGAACTTGAACTGAGACAGAATGAGTAGCTTCGGGCCAAAATCGAACCTGGGTGAGGGTGGACACATGGCATGATGTGGGCCACACATCCAACTTAAGCTTAAGTTGGGACAAAAGAGGAATGAGGGCAAAAAGAGCACCTTTCCTGGTTTTGATCATGAGAGAGGAGAAGAGAGAACGAGGAGAGACAAGGCTTCCTCCTACGATCTACGGAGTTCCATTGGTCGATTTTCGTCGGGCCAAGAACGAAAGTTCATCGCATCAACGAGGGGCACGCGTGAGTACCAAAAAAATAGGGATTTCACCGAAGTTCCAAGAGAGGAGATTTTAGGAATTCGAAGTTATCGGGTTTAGGAGGCTTCCTACTTGTATATCACAAGCCTAGAGGTAAGGGATTCTTCCTACCTTGGCTTACTTTCCACTTTTGGGCTAGGAAAAGCGGGTTTTTCAGTTAAGGGTATGTTTGGCGAAAAACGAGTTTATGGTTTGCTAGTGTTTCTTCGCCTAAAGCGGACTAGCAGTGCGCCTAGGCGAAGTGTGAATCTTCCATTGAAGACGCTGCTACACCTCGTGTAGGGAAGGCCCACACAGGCATGGCGGCCCTACGCTAAGCCAACCGGGAACGCTAGGAATGTGAACTTTGCAGTGCCTTCTAAAGCGAGGTGTTTGCTCTCTAAGTGGACATGCACTGGCGGAGGTGGCCTATGCCTAGGCATGCCTATAATGCTTGAGGCTTGCGTTCGTGGCCTATTTCGGGTCAGTCTCGTGGCCCAATTTGCATGTGATTATGGTTTGCTTCGTGGGCCATTGTGTGACTTGTTTGAGTGTGCCATTGCTTGG
The DNA here is from genome assembly GCA_016808115.1 of Tetrastigma voinierianum. Taxonomy (NCBI): domain Eukaryota; kingdom Viridiplantae; phylum Streptophyta; class Magnoliopsida; order Vitales; family Vitaceae; genus Tetrastigma; species Tetrastigma voinierianum. The sequence continues at coordinate 75,346 of JAEQBH010005781.1, read as the reverse complement.
CTAAGAGTGACCTGTTTGGATGTCGATGTGTGTGCTCCAACATGTTGATATGTGAAATTATTTATAACACATTGGCAATTACATTGCTTTCTTATGTGTGTGTCATTGCTTGATCATAGAATGACATGTTAAATGTGAATGTTGATATATGCTTGCATCATATATTGACATGAATGAAAAGATGTGTGGAAATTATATGCATATAGATATAACTGTCCATGATGCATTGGTGACATGCATGAGTAGAATTTTCCATGTAGCATTCGTTGTGCGTATGACATGTTATAACATGCAATGGCATCTTGCATTGCATATGCACGGGGTCATCGCATTAAATGGGTGTGAGTGCATGGTTAGTAAATCAACACTGCATTTGGTGTTTGATTGGGTGGGCTCGGTTAAATGGGATAACATCCAACAGAGTCGCACGGTTGAATAAAATGGTAAAGAAAATGTGTGTCGGGTATTAGACAAAAGGGATAGATCCTCCCTCGGGTGAAAAGGCTACCAAGTATGGTAAGACATAGTCCCCAGTGGTGAAAGACAGTAAAAGTGTCTTGGTTTGCGGAGCCCGCGGTGCAACACCAAAAATCCGCTACCCACATAAAGGCGCAAGGATTTTGAAAATAAAATGATCATTGTGATGTATCATTAAAAAAGCTTTTGGTTTATGAACAAATGAAATTTGTTTCGAAAATGATAATTGGATGTCATCTAGAATGACAGTTTATCACACATGGGCTTAGGCGTTGTGTGAGGGAGTTGGTGAGGACTCGGGAGCATGGTACATGGTGAGTCGCATCTCATTTCATGGCTTGGCATGTAGGACTCCATATAGAATTGACATGTTCTTATTGGAATGTGATTGTAAATGTTGAGTGAACATTACATGTACACTTAGGTGGGATGGCCCTTATAGGTATTCCTTCTTGGGGTGTGGCTTTCGCCCTTTATGGGACGGCCCTTACAGTGCGGGGGTTGATAGGTGGATGATGGGCGCTTAGACAGGGCTGTGATTGTGAAAAAGGCCGACATGTGGCCTTGATACGTCTTTTTGTAAAAAAAAATGCTTGGGGACAAGCTAGTTCTAGCACATGTTTTTGTATAAAAGAATTGTAATTAAATTCTTTTGAGTATTTCCAATATAGTCGGGTATGTAATTATGGTAAGAGGGCTGTGATCGGACTCTTACGGGTTGTAATTAAGTATGTTAGTCTCATATCTTAACTTAAATATGAATGAATGGGTCTTGGTGAAGGGACTTATCGAGGTGGTGCCGAGTAACTCGGTGTCCACGAGTAAATGGTATTGGTCCGGTACCAAGACTTAGGTGCGCAATGACCTAAGGTAGAAACTTCTGCAAGTTGACTGACTAGTCAATGGGACCCCCGAAAATTTAGGGCGTCACAAGACCAGTTGCTTATTTCCTGCATGCTGGCTTTGTTCATCAAAGAGTCCAATTTTGCCTCTATAGTTGACATTTTGTTCAACTCTATCACACCAAATCCTCTCAGCTTGCTACTTCTCTCTAAAGTCACAAATGGAGCTCTGTAATTGCTCTTTGCTAGATATTCTATTAACTGATTTGCCTCTTCAACACTTCTTCTCTTGAATGCTCCATAACAGGCTGCATCTATGATCCCTTTGGATGTGTAGTTCATGGCATGGTAGAAAATATCCATCTATGTGATCTGATCAATCCCATGCATTGGACATCTCTTGAGCAGCTTCTTATACCTTTCCCAGGCATTATAGAGACTTTCATCTTCACCTTGCTTGAATATAATGATTTCTCCCCTCCTCTCTAAAGTGAGAGCCGAAGGGAAAAGTCTACTTATGAATGCTTCAACCATCTCGTCCCAAATATTCACTGACCCATAGAGAAGTGATTCAAACCAACTTGTTGTTATATCCCATAAGGAGAAAGGGAATAGCTGCAACTTAATCACATCAGGTCTCACCCCATTTAACTTCACAGTGTTGGCCATTCTAAGAAACCTACCCATGTGCGCATTGGGGTCTTCACTAGGATGACCTGTAAACTAATTCTGTTGGACCATGAGTTAGTGGGCAAACTCAAAATTGTTAGCTTGATTGTAAATTTGCTATTTGTAGAATAATCATCTCAGTAACGGGTTTCCAAAATCTTCCATAGTTTTTGGCGCCAGGTATGTCAACTCACAGAGTTGAAATGTGTTGTTATGTCCTCGCTGCCATAACCCTTTGCCAGCCATCCGACTTTCTTCGGGTTTTGGGTGTCTTTCCAATTCAGTGTCCATCGGTACCAATTTTGATTATAGTTTTCTATTCATGTGAGGACTTCTTGAAATGGAAACACACTAAAATCAAATAAGATCGGTAGATACAGAAATATATTATGAAGTGTTTTCATTAAAGATCGATGGCGAGGATTCAACTCTTTGCGATTAAAACTGTTTTTCAAAAATTTTGATAAAAGTAAAAAGAAAAATATCCAATCTAGCAATTTTCTCTTTAGTAAGAATATTAATCTTTAAACTCCATTTATATTTTATTTTTATTTTTATTTTTATTTTTTATTTTTTTATTTTTTATTTTAATTTATTATATTAAAATTAATATATTTCATAAAAAATAAAAAATATTATGAATATTTATAAATTATTTATTAAAAATATTCTAATAATAGTTATTATTATTTATATTGAGTATAAAATAAAATAATTAAAAGAATATTTTTCAAAATATAATCGAGTAAGAATATATGCAGGAACCTATCTGAACGCTAAAAACCCGATTATAGTTAAGCCAAAACTCATCTGGCTAAGGCGGGCGGGTAGGGAGCCCGAAATAATCATCTATGTTGCCATCCCTACTTACAACCAATGTTAAAAAACAAACAATTTAATACTTAATGCTATTAAGTACTATTCAGCATTAAGCTCAAAGTTGCTCTTGTTTGTCATTTTTTAGTCATTGTTTTCTTAACCAGATTTAGGTTTTCTTTTCCAATAAAGTGGTTTCTTCCACATGCACCTATTTGGGTTCGTCTTTATTTTTCCTTTGTTTTCGTGTTTTTGTTGCGATGTTTTTGTCATCAACTTGTTGCGACGAGTAGTTGTGTTGTCATCGGTTAACTTCTTCGTGGTTTTATGGCAAAGTTCGATTGATAGAATTATCAAATCAAATCTTGTTCGTCGGTATGCTGTAGATCTCGAATCTTAGGTATTATAAGCATTTTTTGATTATCAAATTTGTAGGCCTGGATAATACGTTATCCTGTAAGGTTTTTATCATTTTTTATTCTTTGTTTTTATGATTGTATTGTTAACATGAACCAATAAATTTATCTTTTTTCAAAATAATAATAACAAATAATAATAATATTCTTATTGTTTAATTATTAAAAGTTAAAATAAAGTAAAATAGAAAAGTTAAAGAATTAAAAGGTGAAAATAAATTTAAGATCAAAAAATTATTTTATTTTTATATTAATTTCAAATTTATGAAATAGATAACGGTGTGGAATGTGTTCACGTCATCTTTTTGGCATCCATTAATACATATGAAATCGACCAGTCAACTCATACATGTTTAGTCCGTTTGAGCATGCAATCTCAACTCAAGTGTACAACCATAAAAATATGTAGATATTTGAACATTTAATTTATTTGATTTTGTAAAATTATTTAAATGGACTGCCTTTCATCTTTATTAAATAATAAAATTTGTCCGTCAGTTTCGGCATGATTAAACACTGAAAGTAACAAGTCAAGTCGTCAATACGTGTTTAGCATGCTGGTCTCAATTATATATAGATTCAGATAATGTTCCCAATGGGGTTTTAATATTGGAAAAAGTATCTATCAGGCCACCAATTTATAAATAAAGACAAATGATATATAAAGAATAAGAAATATATCATTCATAATATCTTGCTGAAAAAATAATTGGTTTAAATATAAGAACTTGTGGCCATCTAAACGATGCGAAGCCTTATCTTGATCATTGCTAGGCGTGTGGTGTTCAAGGACATACTGTCAAACGTTGCCCCACCTATCGCATCGCCAATGTCCACCATCTCCTCGACCACAAGGACCACATCCATCATCACCATGGTAACCACGTGCCAACTTTGCAGCCATCGACAACACGCCCACTCCAACTTGGTTTCTAGATAGTGGGGAATCTCACCATGTTACTTCCGACTTGAGCAATCTCTCACTCCATAGCCCATACAGTGGTTCTAATGATGTCATGATTGGTGACGGCTCGGGTCTCCAGATAACTCATTCTGGTTCTACAACTCTATCTACTCCCTCCAAAACCTTTCAACCACACAATGTTCTTTGTGTTCCTTCCATGAAAAAGAACCTTATTTCCATTTATCAATTTTGCAATCATAATCATGTTTGTATAGAATTCTTACCAAATGTTTTTCATGTGAAGGATTTACACATGGGGGCAATTCTTTTGAAGGGGCAATCCAAGAACGGCATATATGAGTGGCCGACACCTTCTCCAAGTTTCTCTGCTCCGTTAATTGCTTTCTCAAGTGTCAAAACATCCTCCTTAGCATGGCACTCCAGATTAGGTCATCCATCGTCTGTTATTTTAAAAACCATTGTTTGTAAGTTCTTATTACCATTATCGAGTCATTTGTCTTCGACAACTTTTTGTAATGCATGTCATTGCAATAAAAGTCATAAAATTCCGTTTTCATCATCTTCCGTTGTCTCCACTCACCCTCTTGAAATTATCTTCTCTGATGTGTGGACATCTCCTATTCACTATGTTGATGATTTTAAGTACTTTGTTATTTTTGTAGACCATTACACCCGGTACACATGGTACCCACTAAAACGGAAGTCACATGTCCATGAAACTTTTGTGCGTTTCAAATATAGCGGGGAAATGGGCTGGCCCAGCCCATTCAGGTTGCGGGCCAAGCGGGCGGCCAGGTTCAGCGCGTTTTCGAGCCACACGGCTAGCCCATTTCTGACCCGATGCATTTCTTGGGCTAAAACGGGCCAAAATCTAAAAAAATACTAAAACTTGTAATTTATCTAATTTTGTCATTCTTCAAATAAAATAAAATAAAAACAAAACACAAGTGTTTAATAATAGTTAACGCATAAATGATGGAGCCTAGACAATATAATAATATTTAAAGTCTTACATTAACGTAAATAATGCTAAACATCATTATAAATTTATAACCAAACTAACTAGTAGCTAGCTACTTAGCAACTAACTACAATCACATAATAATTAGAATTAATGAACTACCAACCACAATCAAGTTCAAAGTTTCATGATAAAAAATGAAACATCAAAACATAAACATGTCAAAGTCTAATAAACAAGACTAATAAACATGTTCATATTCAAAGTACTTAAAAAAAAATAAAGTGACAAATAAATGATAACTTAAAACTACAAATCCAAAATTTCAAATGAAATCCACTATGCCCTTAATCTTCATCTTCATTAGTATGGTCAATATAGGATTTAGAAAAAAATCTCAATAAGTCATATATATATATATATATATATATATATATATATATATATATATATATATATATATATATATATATATATATGTTATTTTAAAATAATTAATAATAAAAAATTTTAAAAAATTCGAGTGAGTGAGTTAGTAGGCCACAGCCACGAATGGGTTGCGGGACGGTCGGGCAGGCCAATAGGCCCGGATTTTGTTCGGGTTGCTAATTTCACATCCCGGCCCTCCAAAAAATCGGGTCAATTCGGGCCAGCCCATCGGGCTCAACCCATATTCCCTGCTCTAGTTTCAAAGCATTAGTGGAGAATCAATTCCAACAACGCATTGTTTCTCTTTACTCTGATAATGGTGGTGAATACCAAGCACTTGATCCATTCTTATCCACTAATGGTATCTCTCACCTTACCACAGCCCCCATACTCCAGAACACAATAGTATTTCTGAACATCACCATCATCATATTGTCGAAACAAGCCTCTCCCTTCTTACTCATGCATCCATGCCTCTAACATATTGGATCTATGCATTTGTCACTGCCGTAGATATAATGAACCACATGCCCACACCCACTCTACATCTCTCCTCTCCATATGAACAACTTTTTGCCTCTCCTCCTAACTACACCAAACTCCGTGTCATTGGCTCCTTATGCTACCCTTGGCTTCGTCCCTACACTACTCACAAACTTGATTCTCACTCAGTACCTTGTGTGTTCCTAGGATATTCTCTTACTCAAAGTGCATACCTTTGTCTTGATCCATCCACATTGAAATTATACATTTCTCGCCATGTCAAGTTTGTAGAGACATCTTTTCCATTCACCTCTCATCAAACACACCTCTCTCGTCCCACCCCAAATGTCACCACCACTTGGTTTCCACTAGTGTCAATTATTCCCACCATAGGCCAGTCACTCAGTACGTCATCATCCATGGTGCCCCCGCTGAGAAGTCCGGTACAAAACCCAACACAAAATGAACCTTATAGCCACCCTTAATCACTCCACTGCTGTTCGGATCTCGAAGGCCATTGGAGAAAATGATGTTGGTGGCAAAATTTCCCAGCACAGATTTTATATCCTGAAATTAGAAAAGCGAGAATTAATTTTGTGTTGATCAAATGGCAGTACTAATGATTAATGAAGTAAGTATTTAATTAGTATTTAGAATAGAAATGAACTCACTCGCATGGCCACCAAATTCTGTCGGGATCCAATGAGGTCTTGGAGTAACACTAACACCAAAGACATCTTGGCAGTTCTTTGTGTAGTTGTTCAGATCGAAAGGCGCGGCTTCGAACATTGTGTCGTTGTCACCCCGTCCAAATTGCATTACAATTTCGGTGCATGTCTACCATGCATGTCAATTGTCATACATGAAAGATTTAGTTATTTGAGAACAATGGTACTTGTGATGCTGTTAAACAACCAATAATTTTCTTACATGAGTATCATTTTCTTAATATTGATCCTTTTTTATGTGCAGTCTCATACCGACATGTGTAAGAGGTAAACAAATCAATACATCAATATCCAAATGAATAAAAAATATTCAAATTACAGAGATGTGGCTCATATCTATGACCTTCCGGCAAACCGAACTTGAACTTTGATATCATGTTCATTAATTATACAACCGCCTGTTGTAGTTTATGACTCATATTGAGGAAAACATACTATATATGAAGAAAAAAGAGGCAAATGTCATAATAAAGCGGAGTGGAAGCCCATGGAGTGAAGCGCCCCTCGAGCACAGCATTTTCCCTTTAGGCTTGTATTCCTTTGTTGGGGGTAGAAGACTCAAAATAATAGGGGTATTAGTGTATGGGTATTTTTTTAATTTTGACATACCTAGAGTTATTATAAATATAAATACCCTCTTATATAACCCTAATTAATGATTATGAATTTTTTCTAGGTCGTTATTATGGATGTAGGCTCAGTGCCGAACCACCACTTATAGAAGTGAAGTGCATTATTCTTTTTCTTATTTGTTGCACGAATTACAACACAACCAATTTTTTTTAAGCTTAAACTTGTAGTATTTGGGTTCTAACACTAGTATTATGCTTCTTAACATGTGGAAGAGGGTGGGAGAGGGGATTAATTGAATGGAAGCAAGTAGAAGGAATACCTGCCAGAACCACTCATCCATGTGACTTGGCTTGAAGACGTATATACCGTGACAAGGGGGTCCAGAACTGGCATTAAGGCCTTCTGCAACTCTGCCAAGAATGCTGGTTCCTTCTGCCGCCCCCGTCTATGGCTTTGCATATATCACTCACATAATGAGTTGGTGGATTATCATCCTGAGCTGAAACTTCATAGGAAAGTTCCAAGTATAACTTCAGCTGTTGCGATGAGTTCAAAGGCCTAGACAATAATTTGCCGGAAATTAATATCCAAAATCAGAGCATTTGAAACTGGATTAATTAGTTTTTTTTTTGTAAGAGAGAGAGATTATCAAGATCTTGTGAATTACTCGCATGTCCTGAAGATTTGGCTGAGATTGGCAAGCCCATTTGGCTGAGCTGCAACTTTATCAAGATCTTGTGAATTACTCGCTGGTTTCCTGCAGCACCCAATACAGGATTAGTATATATGGAGCAGTGCTTTAAGTGATTAAGGGTCTGTCCGTTTACGGTTTTTCAAAACTGTTTTTTTGTTAAAAAAAAACAAGGAGAATAAGAAAAACACGAATAACAAGTTTGGTTCCCTTTTTTTTGCCTAAGAACACCGAAAACACTAAATTTAGAGAAAGAACAGAGTACACCAAAATGGTGTTCATTGTGTTTTCAAAAACCGTTTTCAATAATAGTTTTAAAAAATAAGAACCAAACATGTTTGTTCTCTTAATTTTGTGTTTTAGTGTATTTTAGTGCCAAAACATACCTTGTATTTCAAAAACTGTAACCAAACAGGCCCTAACATACTGAAATTTGGATCTGATTTTTAGGTTTCCTACTCTGAAATCCTTGGTGACAATGGAGTCGTATCCATTTTCGGGTGTTATGTCATCAAAGTAGAGGATGGAAGCAGAAGATTCCAGAGCGCCAATCACTATATGTGGATATTTTAGACGAAACCAAGAAGCCAGCACTGTAAAACCAGAGAAAGTTGAGAAGAAAGTTTACTTGTTTAATGAAAATTTTGGAAGGATAAGTAACTTATTTCCACCATAAGATCCACCAATGGCCATAGCCAAGGGTATTTGTGTTGTTGAATGCTATGTCTTTGTATCCAAATGGAACTGATTCTCCATAATATCGATGCTGCAATATTAAATCATATTTGACATCAAATATCCATGCCTTCCAATTCTTCTGGCTATGTTATTAGAGCTATGTAATCCGAATTATGCTTATATTTGACCTTTAGTGATTTGATTAAATGTTTAATTAACTGACTCTATTATGATCTTATTGGGCCTATAGGTTAGTTCGGTTTTAAGATGCATATAAGTATGTAATGTACTTTTAAAGTTTGTGGTACTCAGAGGTATTGTGTGGCATTCTAAAGTTCTGTTGGTTTTCCTTATATAATATACACATAATACTCCAATCTTGTACATATATTTAAAATAGTGGATTTCTCCTGTTCTTTTTCCCTATTTAGAGTTTTCATGTAAAGTTGTGTTATCATTCTTCTCGTCTTTTTTCTTATTGCTTATTCCCGGATTTTCTTTGACAATGCAGTGATACCCAAGATCATCCTAATTAATCTGTCTTATACAATTCTTTCTATCATCTTTTCTTTGAAACACAATTTATTTGTGTGGAGGTATGCACTTGCCTCTATATACAACAGGAGTCCTTTGAACTGAGAAGCAAGTGTTGGATTATTTAAATTTATTTATGGGCTCATATGTGATTATTATGTATTGTAAACCCTGAAAGATAAAGCCTATTTAAGTGATCTTCCTTAAGTTTTTTCTCGCTTTACTACATCAAGTTTGCACTAGTTTCCTCATATGTGTAGAGACATTTAGTTTTCTGCTTTGCTTCATGGGCCAAAAATAGAAAATTCCTAATAGAGAAGTGACGCTATGGTTTCACTTCCCAAAGATAAGAGTGCCTGTCCCCAATTAACATAGTTCTTTTCCGATATTCCCCATTAATCTTTAAAAAATGTGAGAGAAACCGAGGAACCCACTTGAACTACTGCCAGGATTTAAGCATCAGATTCATTCTGATTCAGATTATTAAGCACAAGATGGATTCAGGTACACTTCCTTCAAAAGGAACAATATATGATTCTTATTGATTAAACATGATAGATTCTAGGGTTTACACGGTGATGATTTTTACCGTAAAGTTTCATTTTGGTTTCTACATTTGGTATCAGAGCCAGCATGTTTTAATCATCAGGAATTATTTGTTTTTTGGTTTAGTATTTTATTTTCAAACATCAGTTTCAGTTTGATTTGTATATTTGCAAATCATCAAGTTTAAAAAAAAAAAAACAATTCTTGAATTGTCTGAATTAACGAATATATATGTTTTAATTAAATCAAGTTTGCATTTGAAAATATTTCCATGTTTTTATATATATACAACGAGAATATATATATATACAGAATAGAATATATATATAAACCTTTCAAATAAGAATGATAGTATATATATATATATATATATATAAACTGTTTAAATAATGCTCCCAGCTTCGGGCGATTTATCAGAAAATGATTTTTCGTTTCCGGGTTTTTGTCGTGTTTGCTGCAACGTAAAAAAAAAAAAAAAAAAGGAATGTGGTATCCGAAAATGATTTTTCGTCTCGTTTTCTTTTAGCCGTGTTTGTCATAATAAGAAAAGGAATGTGTGGTAAACTGGAAAATGATTTTCGAGATTGGTTTAAAATAATGCATTTTTAATATTTTATGTTGTTCCTCTAAATTACATACTGAGAATGGGGTTATATTTTTAAGCCAAATTTGAATTTCATAAAGTAAATGTTGTTTTAATATTTTTATGTTGTTCCTCTAAATTACATACAAATATAAACATTGGGTGTAATTTTTAAATTCAAATCTTGTGTATATTTATACATTCTGAATGAATTGACTATAGCAACATGTCACCAAAGTGACCTCTCTTGTGAAAGTTGATTTGATTCAAAATGTAGACAGTAGTGTAGTATATCATGTGAATATTAATTGGCCTAAAGGAAAATTAATATTTGACCAATTTACATATACACCCGTGGTGATGAACATGTGATGAGCATTGTTTATATAGAATGATGAATATACCCAAAGGAATATTCATTATTTGGAAAGAGTTATTATCGTGTTTGATCACTACAACAAGATGCCATCACAGTTAATGTTTTGTCCAAATATACATTAATAATGGAGTGCTTGACATCTGAATGGGATTTTTACTTGCATTTGAATTTATTATTTTGATTTGGTTTTGGAACTTATGTGAGCATGCTTATTTGTTTCTTATTCTCTACTGCTTTCTTGCAATGCCGCAAATCTATCTCGCTTCAAGTTAATGGTATTCTATGCTCAATGGGAGCAATTTCAAGATTCGGGAAAGAGAACGTGAGAATGTTTCTGGCCAGATGGAATTGGGACACTAGCATTAAGAGGAACGCCCTACTTCTACTCCCAAAACCTCACGAGGCTAATATTGAGAAGTGGAACGATCCAATGCTTGAGTCTATCGCTTATGAAACGCTTCACCTAAGCCGCTTCGCTCTATCAATGAGCGTTTAATGCTACGAAATTTCTTCTTGATATAGAGCAAGTTCGCTAAAAATGAAAAGGCTTAAACAAGTACTCTTAAGAAAACTTGTTGGCATGAAATACACAAACAAGGAGAACATAAGGGAGTACATAAATAAATGTCTAACATTGCCGGAAAACTTAAAAGCACGGGTTACACTGCTCGATGACTCTGCCAGCATTTAGTTCTTATATCTCTCTCACACAATTTAGTCGGGCCTATTGTGGAAAGGTAATACTCGAAGGATAAATGGACTTTAAATGAGCTTATTTCATTGTGTCAAAGAAGAGAGATAAAGAAGGATAAGATGCATTAACTTCCTCAAAAGAAGAAATAAGAGAGCTAAAGATTAAGAATGACACTGGGCAGATGGTATATCCAAAGCGTAAGAAAGGAAAGACGCAAGATAATAAATCTACTTTTGGGTTTCAGAAGAAAGCGGGCCACTTCAAGAAAGAGGTCCCAAATTTGTTAAGCTTGGCGGATTAAGAAAGGCAATTTTCTCACTCTAGTTCGTTTCCCGGTTAATTTAACTCGCATCATCATACTTGGTGGGTAGGATTCGTGCTACTACCACGAAGTATTTCCTTACAGTATTGTCTTGAGCCGACCGCCGCTGATTCGAACGATTCATCTATGTGGGCTTATGGCAACCAAGGCGAAGTAGAGGCAATAGGACATTTAGTTATGTTATTAAAACCGTGTTTATTTGGATTTGAAGGAAACTTATATCAGACCGCCTCAGACGAATTTGATTTCAATTTCAGATTGGACAGATCCGATATTATTGTTCATTTGGAAATTCAAATTTGGTCTTTTCTTAAATTCAAATGTAATTGCACCGTCTTATCCTGCATGACAACCTTATTTGTTGGAAACTATTGCCTCTATTTAATGAAAACCTTGTATACAAGTATATGTGGTACAAAACGAATTAATCGATATGATTCTATAAATGTTATGGCACAAGCGTATTAGGCCACATTCTAAACAGTGAGAATCTAAAGGTTTGTCATGAAATCTTGATTCACTCGATATGACAGATTTTCAAGTTTGCATTGAGTGCATTAAAGGGAAACAAATAGAGAAAAAGGAAATTAGGTGCCAATAGGATGCAGGCTGCATGTCTTAACTAATTCATACCGACAGAGTGGATCATTCCCCATAGCTTCTTGGAATGGTCAATGGTATTTTATCACGATCATAGATAACTATTCAAGGTACGAGTACCTATATTTGATTCATGAGAAGTCTCAAGCTTTGGACGTGTTCAAGTCTTTTAAAGCCGGAGTTGAACTCCAACTTGGTAAGAAGATTAAAGTCACAACCGACCGCTGGGCGGTGAGTACTAGCGGCAGATACGATGGCTCAGAGAGTTCAACGCCTAGGACCTTTCGCTATCTTCCTAAATGAATGTGGGATCAATGCCGGGTAAGCCTAACATGAATGGTGTTGCTGAGAGACGAAACCGAACACTTTAGGACATGATGAGAAGTATGATTAGTCATTCTTCTTTACCTCGAATCGCCAGAGTAGCTTAAGACCTACAGTGTACATTCTTAATGTGGTACCAAGCAAAGCAAGAGCTAAACCCCTTATGAGTTGTGGACTGAAAGAAGCCTAGCATTAGGCACTTACATGTTCGGGGGGGGGTTGTCCAAATTAAAAATTGGCCTTATAGGCCAAATGAAAAGAAATTGACGAAAGAACAAGTACTGCTACTCATACATGCGCCGAACGCCCTGGCTTTAAGTTTTATACTCCCAATTATTAGATCATTTTTTTGAGACTGGAAATGCAAGATTCTTTGAGGATGTTGAGTTTGGAGGGGAAGATAACGTAAGGAGGTTGTTTTGAAGAAGAACAAGAGAACAATCAAACGTTGTTCTCATACTCTGTGTTGTTTTTTATCCTAATATTGCTCTTGACAATGCTCAAGCTATTTTACCTAACATTGTTCAAGATGTTATTATGGTACAAGACAACAATGGAGTTCTTCCGGCACAAGACAACGATATTGTTCAAGATGATGCTTCCGCACAAGACAACAATGAAGTTTTTCCTCAAGAACCTATAGTACAAACCACCTCAAGAAGTGCCATTAAGGAGATCCATAAGAGAAAGGAGAAGGCGACTCCCGATGATTATATCGTATTTCTCTTCAAGAACATGAGGTTGATAAACTCAGTTATATGATAATCCAATCAATCTTCTCAAGAAGTTTCATAGTTCTAATTCTCACAAGTGGATTGATGCCATGAAGGATGAGATGAACGGAAGACAATCTGCCGCTTGGGATCTTATTGACCGCTTAAAGGATCAAAACCTATTGGTTGTAAATGGATATTCAAAACCAAGAGGGATTCAAATGGTGAAATGTCTAAAGATATAAAGCTCGCTTAGTCGCAAAGGGTTTCACTCAAAGGGAAGGTGATAGGACTATATGAAACTTTCTCTCCGCCAAAAGATTCCTTTAAGACTATAATGAGAATTGTGGCTCATTTTGATTTGGTATTTACATCAGATGGATAAAGACAAAGCCAATGGTAACATTGACTAAAACTATTTATATGGTATTAACCAAAAATCCTGTATCCCGTGATCCAAAGTCGATGGTTAGAATTGTTAAATCCATCTATATATCTCCAAACAGTTTCTACAACGGTATCAAGTTTCATCAGTTATTACCTCCAATGGCTTCAGGTAAATTTGGTTGGAAGATTGTGCGTATATCATAAGTTCACAGAGCAAATTTTATCTTCCTCGACGATATGTCGATGATATTCTACTTGCTAGTGATAGTTTATTGCATGAAACTAAGAAATTTCTCTCAAAGAATTTTTGAGATGAAAGGACTTTGAATGCCTCGTATTAGGTATACAAATACTACGAGACGTCTCGTATTCTCTGTTATCGCAGCAGTTATGATCTGCAAGGTGTTGAATAGATTTGGCATGAAGGATTGTTCATCGAGATACTCAGAAGCAGCGGAGACAAGTTTAGTCTCACTCGCGCCCTAAAAATAATCTTGAAATCGAGGAAATGCAAAAGATTCCACGATCGGCCGTGGGGAGTCTTATGTGGCTCAAGTATGTACGCCCGCATATATCTATAGTTGGCATGTTGGGCGATATATGGGAGTGAATCGAGTTGACTATTGAAAGCAATAAACGGGTCATGCGATACTCTAAAGAGTAACAAAGATTTGTTCACGATCGAGATCAGATAGTTTAGAGATCTTGGGTATTCCGATTCGATTTGCCGATGTCGCGAGATAGCAAACGATCCACATCAAAGTTACGCTTTCATGCTAGCCGGAGGAGCTGAGATCTGAGGAGTGCCAAATGCATTACTTTATAGCTTCCTCAATCCGCGGCGTAGAGCAGAGGCTGCTATGAGGCTTCAAACCGTGGATATGGCTGCTAAACTTTGTCACTGGGCTGCATGTGGTGAAAGGGATTGAAAGACCATTAAAGTTATATTGTGACAATAACTCATGAACAGTTATATTCTAACAACAATGTAAGCTCTTCAAAATCGAAGCATATTGACATCAAGTTTTTGTCAAGTAGCGAAAGAGTTCGTAATGGCCGCTTGTCTATAGAGTACATTGGTACAAACTCTATGATTGCCGATTTTGTTTTCAAAGGATTACACTCAAGGTTTTTTCATCAGCATACCGCTGTTTTTTTTAGTAAGGGTGTCATATTTTACGAGGATATTAGTTTCATGGAGTTTGTATTTGAGATGCTTTGCTATAGATGTATTTCCAGATATTTCAGTTGTAAATATTTTTGAGGTTTTATGTCTCCGTTAACTTTAGTTTGTTTTATTGATACTCCGAACTAATTTTGGGTTTGATCTTACCAAAGAATAAAGTTGGACCAATAAATAGTATGTTAAGATCATCACATGTAATTT
Organism: Tetrastigma voinierianum; assembly: GCA_016808115.1. Lineage (NCBI taxonomy): Eukaryota > Viridiplantae > Streptophyta > Magnoliopsida > Vitales > Vitaceae > Tetrastigma > Tetrastigma voinierianum. The sequence goes on along the minus strand of JAEQBH010005781.1, from coordinate 60,189 downwards.
CCATGCTACATCCACATTGTGATCTTTGTCATTCAATTATATCAATACATGTGACCATTGATGTCTAGTTACGACAAGTGTGACAAAGGTCACGCAGGATCCTCGTGTTATTAATTGATGGACTGGATTGGTTTCTTGATTCATGTTGCAATAAGGTTTGAGCTCATATGTTTATTCATTGCAATACATAATTATAAGGTTGTACTATATAGCCCAAGGGTGATCGCTGATTATTGAATTTATTTATGGGCTCATATGTGATTATTATGTATTGTAAACCCCGAAAGATACAAAGTTTTATTTTAAGCATCTCTTAAGTTTTTTTTTTCTCGGCTTTAATACATCAAGTTTGCATTTGCTTCCTCATATATGTGTGGGGAGACATTTAGTTTTCTGCTTTGTCAATGGGCCAAAATAGGTGGAGAAGTGACGCTTTATGAAGCGTCACTTCCCTAGCATAAGAGGGGTCTTGGTCCCCAAATTAAACATCTTTTCATATTCCCCATTAATCTCGTAAAAAACAGAGAAACCGAGGAACCCACTGAACCTGCCAGGATTTGGAAGACCGCATTCATTCCGATCTCGATTATTAAGCACAAGATGGATTCAGGTACACTTCCTTCAAAAGGAACAATATATGATTCTTATTGATTAAACATGATAGATTCTAGGGTTTACACGGTGATGATTTTTATCGTAAAGTTTCATTTTGGTTTCTACATCAGATCAACATAACCAGATGAGGCCACCCCAACCATACTCTGCCATCACCTGATAAAACACACAATCGCCATGATCAGCAGAAGAAAGAATCACAAAGAAAAAGTCACCATTTATGAAGGAAAACAAATTGTAACTAGATGAGTAAAGGTGGTAAAAGATTATAATCTCAAACGCTTATTCTTCCCAGAGGTTTATTTTTATTCCAGTTTGCTAACTTCATGTTAGTATCCGCTTGCTTTGCTTGGACGTGAAAATTCAATGTAGAATATCTGGAAACTAGCTTTCTCGGGCCGAATATCTTCGCCCTGCTCGTTATAAGTTACCTTTGTCCGAGAGAAAGTCAACAAGAAGCATATATATGACTTGAATGTTATAGTCTCTCGGGTCAAGTCGTAAGTGTAATAGCAATGATAATAACATCTTCTCTTCATCTCTCTGCCGGCAGGGTAAGCTACATATATGGATTTACGCATGCATTCATGCATTCCGATCACTTTTATTTCTTATTCAGATCATAAGACAAAATTAATACATTGTTGGAAGTGTGAAGCTTGTACCCAATTCATGTAGATATTGATAAGCTTTAGAATGTGTCTACAAGGTCAATAGGAGTTCATACTTGTATAATGTCAGGACTTTATTTGAAAGGTTTTAAAACTTGTTTACAAGATTAAGAGAAGTTCATACTTATCTAGTGTCAAAAACATTTCCCCCTTTACAATGTATTTATAAGGTTTAAAAACTTATATAATGTCAGGAATGTTCATACTTATATTAGGAATTTTCCCTTATATCTGAAATGAGGTTCCCTTTACAAACACAAATTCCTCAATGTGCCCTATAAAATTAGAAGGCCAAACAAAACACTCCCCACGAGGCGAAAAGCCCTACACCAAGATTAGGGATTGGCTTCAATACTATGTATTTGATAACGATCTACACTCAACCATATAACATTATCCTCTCGAACTCAAGCACCCTCACTTGAAACACATCTATAATGTTAAGAGGAGTTCATACTAATATAATATCAGGAACTTTCTCCCTTAGATCATTCATGAATCTACTGATGAGTGTCCAAAACACTCATTATATACCCGGTTTTTAGTATGTTTTGATCACTTTTGTATATAAATATGTGGTGTTTTCGCTTCATCACTAATATTTAGTTTCATTTTGCATCGTAGGTTAAAATGCGGCATTTGGAAGTGTTATGGAGGCTTAAAGATAGAGAAATGCATATCATGCTCCAAACGATCGTGATGTTCCAATGTCATGACGTTGAGCCCTAGCGACGTCCTACCCAACGCCGCCATGTCTCAACATCGAATGTTACTAGGCCTGTTCGAGAGTTCAACCAATTTTTCAATCAATAGGCGATTTTTGTTGAGGTATATAAGGAATAATGCCCATTTGAGTGGGGCCTGACTTTTAACCGAATTTGTAATCAAAAGAGGAGTCAGTAAATGTTTCACTGAGAAGAACTAGGGATTTTATATAAAGAATTAAAGGATCATAATCATTTTGACCATTGGGAGCTTCTTTTTTCTCTGGTTTTTCATGTTTTATCTAAATTTTATGATGTACTGTATCTCCATTATGTTTTAATTCCGTAGTCTAGGGTTTTTTGTCAGATTTTAGACCCCAAATCTTATATCTAAATGCTTCATTTTCTATTTCATCTGCCTATCTATCGATTCATAAGCCTGTTGTTATTAAATATGTTGATTTATGATCAATTTCAATATGGTGAGTGGTTCCTTGGGAGATATGAGAAGTGAGTAAGGAATTTGACATAGATGAATCAATTTAATTAGCCGAGTAATAGAGATATTAGTTGCAATGAAGAGACTGAGATCTTTGGCCCAAACATTCTAATGTGTCTGGGGGTCACTCAAGCTGCTGAAACAATAGGATGTACTCCTTGCCTAGATATAGGAGGATTGTCCTTAATTGCAATCTTTAAACACCCTAGAACTCTACTTGTTCCCTTATATCCCTTGTTGAACATTTCATTGGAAGGCTGACGAGACTCTTAGATTGGTTTAGTCGAATGCTTCGAACCCACCATGTCACTATCTGAATATTAGGTATTCAATTTTGTACTAGCATCCTCATTTCCCTGTGGATCGATATCCATACATTTTGTACACTTTATTGCTTGGACAAGCGTATACTTGCACAAATAAGCGCCCATTTCACACTTTTCTGCATATTCTTAACACACATCACATGCTTGCGCCAATCATCTACCAACACTTTCCTTGCCACTCCACTCATACTCACCTCACTGCCTATACAAAAAAGAATGAAATTTGTCCCATCCCATTACATAGAAATTGTGGTGCCTGATTCATGATTGAAATGATAAGAGGGTATGGTTGTAAAGGTAGATTATTGTTTGCTTTACTGGGACATAGATGTAAGTTTTGAAATCTACTTCTATGAGTTGAGAATCTTCCTTGTTGATTATTGTGTGTGTGTAAGTAATATACCCCTAAAGAACCCAAATAAACTCAAGCACAAACTTGAAACAAGCTTAATCAATCAAGCCAAGACAATCCTCCATTATTTACCATCTCAGGCTATCATCTTTGACTTCACCGACTTGATGAAGTCAAAATCGCTTTCTCATGTAAACATGTGAGCTGCTTGAAAGCCGCGTTTCGCACAACTACGCACTAATTCCTAAACCACAAGCGCTCAAGGCCTCTGCCTAAATCAAAGAGTTCATGCCAATGGTCATATATTTTCGCTTAGCTACATGATATAAGACAAATTCATTACCCACTTTCTAATTTAAAAAACCTAAACCATATGTTACAAATATGGTAAGAAAAAAATTAATGTTATGGCCTACATCATTGTGATTCCCCTAAATAACTCTGTTTTCCCATTCTCCCATGAGCCTTACTAAGAAGCCTAGCATTGTACTCTGCTAATCACAATCCAATGATTTTGATCTCTTTCTTTTTTAGGAAACCAACCAGTCGGGGTCAGTAGCCATTGGGGTGCCTAAATCCAAGCAATGGGCACTTGATTGCCAAACAAACCCCAATTAGAAAACTTAGAAATTGCGCTCAAATTTCCAATACTGTACCTGGAGAACAACATACCTTATCTCAGATATATCAAGTATCACACTATAGGATATATCTTGGTGTAACTCGTGATTTAAGAAGAATTTGTTAATCCTGTAATTAGTTTTTAATGAGTTCTACATGTGTAAAAAGGTTGAGAAGTTTCAAAGATTTTACCCTCCCGCATCAGAAGGGTCTCTAAGTCCATTAAAGAATATGATATTACTTCCAAACTTTTTGCAACATGTGACTTTATAATCTTGGAAATTATCACGGATTTTCTGAATTCCTTGATGTCGTGAAATTGAACTGGAGAAGATTAGTAGAAAAAGGAATAAACAAAAGCTATTAATACTACCAAATTCTCGCTGTGATCCAATGAGGTCTCTGGAGTAACACCCAAACACTTCACATGTCTGTGATGACTGTTCCAAATCAAAGGCCTCGAACATCGATCGCTAGCTCTATGTCCAATAGGCATCACCATCTCTGTACACATCTTTGAGGCGAAAATTTTCAGTGAATCGGAACAGAAAAAGGATGTTAAGAGAATGAAAATAGGCTCAATCTTATAGCAATCAAAATTAAAGTAGGAATGTGAAAAAATATATCAATAGATTACAATTAGTACTTGCCATTGGAATTCACTCATGTTACTTGGTATGAAATCATATGCAAAATGGCAAGGAGGTCCAACACTAGCATTGAGACCTGCAGCAACTCTGCCTATGACATCGATTCCTTCTGGTGCTCCGTCAATGGCGTAACATACATTTTTAACTGATGTCAGCTTGGTTACATCGAGCAGAAAAAACATGTGAGAAGCAATTCAAGTAGTACTGAGTTTCTGGTGGATGAGTTCATAGCCTTTAAAGAAAATCCAAAAGATACTTCAGACTTTTTTACCATAAAATCTATGAATCTGAAATGTAAGAGATGGAAGGTCTGATTGCATTACTCATGTGGGTACCATGGTCTTTGTAATCGACTACTTATCGGGCCTGTGGGCCGTCAGCCCATATCAGGAAGCACTTAACCCACTTACCATATCAAAGCCAGGGGGCGCCACCTAGATGGGAGAATCCTAAAGAAAACCAAGATGTCTTCTCATGGACTAGCTGAGACTGTCTGGTTTCAGAATCTTAAGTCCCCCAAATGACCATCCTACCGCGCATATGGAGGTTCAAGTATAAGATAAGTATACAAAGGCAAAATATGCAAAGATATTTATCAACTTATTTCGGGGCTTTCCAAATCCCTTATTTCCCGAAAAGATTAATCATTGATAAGGAAGAATTAATCCTTAATAAGGAAGAAGATATTTTATCCCTAAGATGAAGAGATTTTCCTTCCAAAAATCAAGGAGAGATTCGTGAACCACTTTCTATAAATTAAGAAGATCCCCCACGAGGAGGGAAGTAATTCCAATCACAGACAATTTTTTCTTCTTCACTCCATTTTGCTCGACTTAATCATCGGGAGGCAATTGCCCACCATCTCCCCATCACCGATCGCCCTCGCAGCTTCATTTCACGATGCCTGCAGGTTCGCACGATCAAGCACAACAATCGGCGCCGTCTCGTGAGAATCAACAGTAAAGTCTTGCCTACAAGTCGCAAGGGCTCGGCTCCATCGACACCTAGCAGCCCTTCACCATCCAGACCTCGCCACCCCTTCCACGCCTGATCTGGCTTCAAGGCAGCTGCAATGTCAACCAATCTAATGATCCAATTACCAGAGGACCAAAGAGGAGCAAGTAAGGCAGATAAAGGAGTTGCAACGCTATGACAAACGCTTTTAGTGGGAGAATGACCAATTATGGGCTCAGATAAAGAAAAGTCGCCATCTTGGAAAAGATGTATGAGATAGCGGTCGAGCTGTGCTTCTAACCCCGCAAAGAAAGGAAGGAGCCACCGTCTCGATGATGTTGATACCCCAAACAGACGATGAGAGTTGTCCCCAAAGTGCTCCCATCTTTAGTCTCTCACCGACAAAGAATGCTCGAGAGGGCGCGAAGGCTAAGTCACGCAAGAGGCCTTCACATCACCCTGCCTTCAACGATGCCGTTAGTGGCGCATCCCGCAGGGCAAGGAGAAACAACCAGGCAGGGCGTAACCAAACAGTTCAGGCCTTGGGAATGACTCAAGATGCCCGAAGGTGCGATGCCACCCCAAGATTGCTCCACATGCATGATGCCACCAGATTGCCCGCAGCATGATGCCACCACGCCATGCACGGCATCCGCTCTTCGATATAGGGCCAACGTTCTACATGTTGCCAACAGCCTCAATTCGAGGACCTGACGACATGCTTTCTTTACCCCTGGGGTAACACATTCTTAACTAAGAAGCCTCGCGGGTTTTCATCTACCTTTCGCGAACGCATGGTTCTACCGACTCAATACGATCACATGCTCCTTTATAATCAAAGCATGATACTAAATGCTGGCAATGACTGGTCTCACAAAAAGTGTTCTCGCTTAGTTTGGCGGGCCTCAGGCTGCTAGCCTAGTCCACAAGCTCCCGCATAACTCAATAAACTCGTTCAGTGAACTATAGGTGATATTTGTATCGTTGAAGAGTTTTTAGTTTAATGAGGCAAAAGTATAACATTAAATTTTGCTGTATCATTCTCAAGCAAAAAAAGAGACCATTCGAGACTTCACAAGGAGGTTTGGGCAAGCCGTTCAGTAGATAGAGTCGTATAGCATGGATGCAGTCCTCCAAAACTTCAAGAGAAGCTTTGGGCCATCTGCTATTTTCTTTCAATCACTATTCTTTTACAATCCCATTTAACGACAATGGAAGACTAAATAAAGGGTTATTGATAGGTACTTTCTAATGCCGGGACAATATCTGAGCAAAGAATCGAGATCATATGATTACAAACCATCCGGTCGAAGGAAATAAGTCGTCTTAGAAGAAGCCGTCCGAATCTAAGGATGGTTAGAGAAAAGACCAAAAGCGATGCTATGATATGTCACAAAAGAATAGAGAGCTCTTGCAATTCACTCCCTTGAACGTCTCTTATGAAAGGTTGTTGCCCATCATTTGCGACTTGCTAGAGTTTAAATGGCCAACATCGATCCAGAAGGATCCCTCCCAAAGAAACAAATCCTTGTAGTGCGATTATCATAGAGATCATGGGCATGAGACCGACAAGTGCCGAAGCTTAAAGTTTATGGCGGAAAAACTTATCAAAGCGAGGCACCTCAGGAGGTATATTAGAGAAATTGACTACGGGTGGAATTTAGGGGCAGTCGGACAGAGTTACAACTGCAAGTGTAGCCTGTCCATTCTAGACTAGCCATTAACTATATATCATGGACTGGCTCGACGACCAAAGATTTGGGGTCGGCTTATTAACAAAAGCAGTTTCCTGAGAGCTGTGTTAAGACAAAAATTATCCGAGTAATTAGCTTTGCCACCAAAGATTATTCAGTCCCCTGCAACGATGCCAAAAACTTATTAAGACCAAAGATATAAAATATGTCTTCTGCCTTGTTTGTAAAATGCTTCATTTGAAAATTGGTTTTGTCTAGATCACTACAAGTGCATAGGTCATACAAGTAATACAATGGATTTTAAGTCCAGATATCATTCCCAAGAGGATCAATTAGAAAAATTTAAAGATTAACTACCCTCACTACTAAAGATCCTTACTATTTGAATTTCCAAAGATCATGATAGATTTATCTTCATTTATAAAAAGAAATAAAAAAAACTAATGAAATTGCTAGAGTACATGATTAGAAAGCCATCATGAATTGAAACACATGGGAAGGAAAAAAGTGTTGTGACCATCACTTTGCAAGTTCCAAATAAGATAAAGTAATGGATGTGGCTCTTGGAGTTGTCAAAGAGCATATTAATGTAGAAATGGATCTCTCCTAACTCTACACGCTTCACTATCCAGATCTTACTATTAATTTATCTCTACAGTCTAAAGAGCTACTTGTAAGATTTATTCTCTTTAAGATCTGACTACTTTTCCTTCTATCAGCCATAAAATATTTCAGGATTGAAAATGATCGCTCCATGAACAGGATATTGCCAGCCCAATCCAAAATAAAAGGTACTCAGCCATCAATTAGACAAGAATTTCTTCCCTTTGATTAGAACTTCAACCACTATTAAGATTCTTTCCTAATTGAGGTGAAACCCTCATAATTAAGTTCCTAGATCAAGAAGTGGATCTTATGCCTGCACATTCTTGTTGTCACCTGCTGAGAGAGCCTTGTGCCAAAGGGTTAGACCATCACTAGTGATATATCAAAGCAATCCCAAAAGTCCATTAGTCACATAATATGTGTGTAATTTACCACAAAATATAATCTACTTCAGGTAGTCTCACCAGATCACTCAAAGGGATTCCCCAAATCATAACAATGATAAATTTTTCTAAAACAAACATTGATATTCAACTCAATGCAAAAAGAGTAATACCAAGAATTACTCCAATTTTCTTACCTAAAACAACATTAAATCTTACAATCAATAATCCCAACAAAATACTCTTCCTAGAAAAAGCTTAGCCTTTCAAATCTGGATCACAAATCACAATGACTTGTTGATTAAACAAATTCATTTAGATTACAATCAAAACTGAGGAAAATGTGAGTTCCTGTGAATAAACAAGATTTTATTTAAAGTTCGTACAAAATGAAATGCTGATTACATGAATACCAAATTAAAATTCTAGTTCATCACTTCTAATCCTAAAGAAACCGAATCTAGAAACAACTGAGGAAAATAAAAAGAAAAACATATTAATGAGACTCAGCTTTCCAAAAGCACAAAGACTTGATGAAAGCAATTGAAGTTGCGCACTACCTCAAAGCTTCTATTTATAGCTCGGCCCTCGGGGTCCTAAAAACGAGGCAAGAATCACATACTCGGTGTCAAAATTTCGCCTAGATGCTATTTGGGTGATGTCGTGATATCGTCATTTATGTCAAGGGTTGCGCCAATGTCGTGGACATCAAAAACGAGTTTGGTAATTTCTTGGGTTTCCAATGATGAGTCCATGCTGCGGATGATGTCACATGGAGATGTTACTGGTTGTAGATTAATTTCGATGTCGCGACACTGCCATTCTAATGTTGCGACATTGTTTGTGATGTCACGACATAGTTGACTGATGCCCTTGCTTATACACACTTGCCCTGATGTCACGACATTGCTGATCTAATGTTGCAACATTGGTGATTTAAGCTCATGGTAATAACCTTAGGCTAATGTCGCGACATTGTTGTGATGTCGCGACATCATACCTTGTTGTTATGAAGTCCTCTGCCAATGCTTTGTCACGACATTTATTCCGTAGCTAAACTGACTGTCTCATCACTTCTGAATGTCGTATTACTGGATGCAGATCTCCAAAGGTCTGGCTTTGGCTAGCCATCGCGACATTCCTGAATCGATCACGATATCCAAATAATCCTTCAGCCTTCTCCCCATGCCAACTACAGCCATGTTATTATGATGTGACATTGGATACCGCTTACAATTTGACTAATCGGAGTTGTTTATGATGTCGTGACATCATCAGATTCTAAGACTTTCTTCTTTTTCACCGATGTCGTGACATAGCCATAATTTCAAGACTTTCTACACATAATGTTTGCGAAGACCGAACCTCGCTAGCGATGTCAATGACATTAGCCCTTTCCTTGCATCCATGCCGATGGCGTCTCTTTTATGTCAATTATGCTTATTTTCTTTAAGCTTCTGCAAAACATAAAATTTGGGTGTGAAAGCCCATAATTCTGCATTAAATTGAACCTTGTCCAAAGTCTGATCTAGAAAAATATATAGATCAAAAACAGACAGAGTTTGGTATCTCACCAACCTCCCCACAAAGTTTGCCTTGTCCCAAGCAAAGAAAATGATATTTGTTTGTCCTCAAACAATAAAAATCAAATTTTGAGGTCATTTTTCAATTAACTCATCTTTTTAATCTGATTAGCATTTAGGCCTTTATATTATTTCAGTTGTGACATCAGCTCTAATTAAGCTTCATTTTCATAATTCTGAAAATTTCCAATTTAAATTATTTATCATAGAATGTAATTCATAGTTAATAAACAGATACAATCCTTGACTATGTGAGTGTGTTGGTCTTCCCCTTATAACTAATTTGCAGATTAGATAGCCTTATGAGTTACTTTGCAGAGTGACATTTTTTTAGAGTGATTTTAAGTCTCATAGGCTTGTTGGTCATATTATTCTCCACTAATGTAGACATAACACACCCCTCATAATCAAATAGGTCTTTTGAGCTTGTAATGCATGTGGCTAGGTACTGCAGACAATCGACATTTTAGGCTCAAGTTTACCCAAACTGCATTCATTTTCTCACTCTTTACCTTCACTACTCCTCTTATTTTTCTGCTAAACTAACCCTTCAAACATCTCCAAACCAGATATAGTGCCTTTTTCTGCATTTCCTCATCTAAAATTTATTATTGTTTTTATTTTCTTTTCCACTATTATTTTCAATTCTGCTCTAAAAGCCTCTTTCTGTCTTTTTATTTCAAATTTGGAGTGGTGCAATGTTTTACCTTTTTAAGCTTTCTACAACCCCTTAGCAAGCTTTGGGTCAATAGCTCCCATACCAGTTGGCATTAGGGTACTACGTGTAGAACACCCCTAAGGACTTAATTGCTCAAGGTCAATAGGCTACAAAGTAAAACTCACTCCTTGTAACTTTCTTCTTTTCACTCTTCCGTCGCTTTGCACCTCTTTACACAACTTTTTCTTAATTGTCTTCCTTTCTCATCCTTTATTCTCCTCTTTCTTTTCAATTCAAACTTATACTTCCCCAAACTTATCCTCTTTCTCATTTCTTCTGTACTAATTTGCAGTTTTAGGTAATTTAAGGGTTCTTTACTATAAGTTAAGATTTAAAAAAGGGTTAAGGCTCTTCTTTTTGGCTGTGATGATAAAATAGGCATTAGGCTCAAATTAGGTACTAAGGTATATGCTTATAGAATATTATGTATGTGCTTTGAAAGTCTCAACCGTCTGCTGATGGCCTAAATCATTTTTTTCTAGTTGTGATGTCTAGCATTTCATCTTCAACAATAATGCAACAAGTTCTAGGACTCTTTAGAGATTTATGATAATAAGTTCCATAAGGTTTTCCTAACCCAAGGTAAATAAGTTTTTTAGGTACTTCTGACCAATGTGTTAGTTTAGTCATTTTCTGGAATGTGTTGTTCCATTTGATTAGAATTAATAGCCTTATTAGCTTTGATTTCAATTTCAGTTTTCAAGAATCTAAAAGTTTAGCTTCTTTATCATTGACATCACAACTTAGGCCATTTGCAATTGAGACTTCAGCTTGTTCTATTTTACAAAAAATTTGTTGTGTTATTGTTCACTTTATAGTTCATTCTGATTGAGTCATTCAGTTCATTAGGTAGACCACATTAACACCAACATTTCACCAATTTTTCTTAAAGTCTTCAAACAAGCTAGTACAACATTCACTTAAAAAATAAACCATATAATCCAACAATTTTCAACTTGCAACTTTCATACAATAAACATTCTAAATTCTCCTTTATTCAGACCAACAAACACAAGCTCAACATTTTATTAACATCCTCAAAATTGTAAAATTAAAAGATAATAAGAAAATTCTATGCACAAAAATTTTAGAAATTGCTCTTTTATTAGAAAGAGAAAAAATTACATTATGTTGTTTATAGAACAGAGAAAGAATGATAGAGAAGAGAGAGAATGAGGGATAGGGAGAGAGCTATCTTTTCGTTATGTGTGATTGCGATCTAAAGGGCTTAAGGTTCACTGCTTCAAATTTGTAACTTGCATTTGAAGGTGTGAACTCGTGAACAGGTCTTAGTTTTGGAGCTGAGCCTCCATTCCCCGCCAAAGAGATACTAATTTTGCATTCTTATACTTTTCTTTTATGAGCTCATTTTTCCTTTGCCCAATGGAGTCTAGGGATTGCTCATATTCACCTTAGGCTTCATACATCTTTACCAGGTTCTAGTTCACCAAATCTATGCTCTCTGTCCATAATTTCTATCTGTAATTCTGGATGGACTCTAGCTCTTCATCCATCTTTTGGATGGTTGCTCTGATCTCTTTCTGGTGTTCCTTGTAAAGATACCAAAGGCTTCAACCTTCAAGCAGGTTCTGCTCCATTTCCTTTTCCTTGACCTCCATCAACTTGATCAGCTCTTGATCTATCATTAGTTGACACAAAGGCCTTTTTTTTTTTTTTAGCTCAACCCTCTTTGATAACTCTTCTCTCCATTCCTCATCCCTCTATTAGAGAACTGTTGCTAAGTTTTCTTCTCTTCTTTTATTTTTTGCAGCTAGTGTTTCATCGCTCCATCTCAATTCCTCCCTAAACTACTCATCTCTCCTCTTTATTTCTTCTCTCATCTCAATTAACAAGGAGAACAATCTTAATGTGCTGCTCTCTTGTTCTTATGTTGTCATGTTCTCTCTTTCTGCTCTATTATGAGCAGGCATTATATTTTCTTCAGCCCTGGAGGAGAGCATTGGTTGCTTTGGGTAATCTTCAACCCCCCCTTTCTTCTGTCTCTAGCTCTTCTTCAGCTATAGGGGCTGCCTCTCTTTACTGTTCTGAAGCTGCCCTTTTTCTTTTCCTTGTTCTCTCCACCTCCTCCCCCTGTACAGGAGCTTTTTATACTCTAATGAGGGTGAGAGGTGAGGATCTCGGCCATTTCTCCTCCGTCTCATCAACAATGTTACACACCTGGATACGTGAGAGTTATCAAGGCAGGTGGGATATTCCCGGTAGTCGCTCGTGTAGTCCAAGATGGATTGCTCATTCTTCCTACATTCAAATTAAACCCTTGAATGTAAAGGCATACAAAAGAGTACGCACGGCCTCTTGTCTCATTGTTGAAACGTTCTTTGAAGAGGTGAGAACGGAATTGATGAAGTAGAACCATACCTTGGTCGCCTTCTAACAAGTCGCCTTTGTCAATGTAGGTGTTGCGGATGGTTTTGGTCCTCTACCATACCCCCAGACCATTGTCAACTCCTTGATGATCTCTTCAGTCCTTAGTTCTCCTGTAGCTGGTCGTACTTCCCTGCGCGTCACCGGGCTCAAACTTCTGGGGAGTTGGGAGATGGTCCTTTCCCTAAAAGGGATCCACCTCTCCGACATAGAACGCCCAGTTCTTCCTGGTCGCCAGATCGTAAAATTTTTCGACTGTGGATCGTGACCAAATTCCTCCCTCGTCGGGCTTAACTTTTCCTAGCCTCGTCGCTCAGTCTTCTTTTTAAACGGTGACACCAACTCCTTAAATCCCCTTTCTTCCATGAAACTTTACTTTGCTAGATGCTTCTAGAACAGTTCTGCTCCCTTGTGGGAGTAGAAGGCCCTGGCTTCTCCTTTTTCCACCACCACTTCTATCTCCTCAGGCAAAACTTCAAGGGCATTTTCTTGGTTTTCTTCCTCTGCCATTTCCCTCTTAACATCCTCAACTCTCTCTTCTAAAATCTCCTCCACTACACTTCCTATAACTTCGTCGAGGTTTAGAGAATTTAGATTCGACATGGTTTGGATTTTTGTGAGGTTTTGAGAAGGCTAGGGTTCGAAAGTTTGGAAAGCTTGATGTGACAATGAAAATTTCTCAAAGTCTTCCTTTTATAGGTGATGTGCCCTAACTACGATGTCGCGACATTGACTTGATGTCGTGGCAATGTCATGGTGATGTTGCGACATTGTTCCAATTTTCTAATTAGCCTTCCTGGATGTCGCAACATTGTAAATGCAATGTCCTGACACTGACTTGATGTCGCGGCAATGTCGTGACATTGCTTCAAGGTCAGTCTTGGTGTAACTCTTGTATCTTTGCGATGTTGCGACAATTGAAATATGATGTCGTGACATTGGAGCAATGTTGTAACTATTGTATCTTTGCGATGTCGTGACATTGGAGCAATGTCTTTCATTTATAAATGTCATGATGTGACATTGGTAATTCTGATGTCGCGACATTGACTCAATGTGTTCTAGTATATTTTCAATGTTGCGACATTTGAAATCTAATGTCGCGACATTAGGGAAATTTTTTGAAATTTGGTGTTGCGACATTTCTATTGATGTTGCGACAATGAGTTGGAGTTTAGCCTTTTAAGCAAAAAATTTGCACTTGTTTTCCCCATTTTCTTTCTGCACTTCCCATTCATGCTTGTGATTAGAAGTCTATAGATGTTGAAGAACCTCAATTCAAACATGAATAGTAACACTCAAAATTTTCAATTTAATCTATTAAGCACTGATTCATGGTATTGCAGAAATTTCCAAACAACTATTCAATCAAAGGACGATCAAGCTACTAAGCGATCTTCTAACTCAGATAAATCAAACTCCCCCAAACTTAGTCATGCATCATTTCTAAAGAATAAGAGTTAGAAGTAAACTCCCTTCCTCAGAGCAATGTCTCGCATAATTCACCATTGAGATGCTTTAAAATTGACCTTCATATATCCTTGTAGCTTCTTCACCCTGGCATTCATAAGATTGTAATTCAATAAATGGTAAATAATCTCTAACAAAAATAATCTACTTCTATACTGTTCAAACACACAAAAATTTAAAAAAATCAAGTTAACTATGAATAATTTAAAATTTGCTTGGGTTGTCTCCCAAGTAGCTGCTCATGTTTTATGTCTTTAACTAGACATGTGTTGAAGTGTTTTCTCATTTTAGGAATTCTATCCATCTCTTCAAATCTAGGACTCTTCATCTTTTGATCTTCCTCCTAGGTGTAGCCACTTCTCCACCATTCACTTTAAAACTCATCTCCATAATTACTTTCAAATGTTAACGCTTGAAAGTGTAATCATAAATTACCAGATATGGTCTCCACCTTGATTTGAGTTTTCCTAGAAAAAGTTTGAGCTTGAATTGTACAACAGGACTAGATCTCTTACTATGAACTCTTTCCTCAGAATCTTTTGATCATGCCACTTTTTAGTCTCATCTTTGTATATTCTAGCATTATCATAGGCTTCATTTATGATCTCTTCTAATTCATTAAATTGAGAAGTCTCTTTTCTTTTATAGGTTGGAAATCAAAGTTCAGCTTTTTTATTAGCCACATTGCTTTATACTCAAGTTCAAGAGCTAAATGACATTGCTTTCCATTGACAATTCTATATGGGGACATTCCAATATGGGACTTATAAGCAGTTCTATAAGTGCATCTTCCAACTTTGATGACCAATATTTTCTGCTAGCATTGACTGTCTTTTCAAGAATATTCTTTATTTCTCTATTAGATATCTCAACTGCCCATTTTGATCGAGGGCATAAGCCAAACTCATGACATAAACCGACTCCATACTTGCTCATAAGTTTTGCAAACAACTTGTTTGCAAAATGGCTTCCCTCATCACTTATAATAGTTC
Organism: Tetrastigma voinierianum; assembly: GCA_016808115.1. NCBI lineage: Eukaryota > Viridiplantae > Streptophyta > Magnoliopsida > Vitales > Vitaceae > Tetrastigma > Tetrastigma voinierianum. The sequence goes on along the minus strand of JAEQBH010005781.1, from coordinate 44,966 downwards.
TAGGGGCTCCAAATCTACTAAAGATGTTCCTTTGAATAAACCCCACAACTGTATTGACAACATTTCTAGGGCAAGCTATGGCTTCCACCCATTTGGATACATAATCCATAGCTAGGAAAATGTACAAGTTTCCAAATAAAGGTGGGAAAGGCCCCATGAAGTCTATCCCCCATACGTCAAAAATCTTCACCATCATAATTCCTTGTAGAGGCATCTCATTTCTTCTATTAATGTTGCCCATTCTTCCGACACCGCACATTCGACCAATTCATAACAATTCAATACGCTTAGTGAATAAAACCCGACCGAGAATCCTTCGACTTGTTATGTCTCCTACAAAGTGTCCCCCATATGGTGATGAATGGGATTTATCCAAAATTCTAGCTTATTCTGTCTCTGGTACACATTTTCTAATAATATGATATGCTCCTCTTCTAAAAAGAAATGGGTCATCCAATATATGTGTTCAGCACATCCTCACTTTCTTTCTGGCTGTAGTTGAATTTTAAGTATAATCTCTATTAAAGCCAAAAAATTTACAATATCAGCATACCATGGTGTTTGAACCGACACTTGAAAAAGCCATTAGGGAAATTTTCTTCCATTTTAGTCCCTTTTTCCTCTTCAATAGATTTTTCCATTCTTGACAAGTAATCAGCTATCACATTGCCACTTCCCTTCTTATCCTTTATTTCTAGATCAAATTCTTACAACAGAAATACCCACCTAATCAGTCTTGGCTTAGCATATTTCTTTGCCATTAGATATTTAATTGCTGCATGATCAGTGTGTTTGATGACATGAGACCCTAATATATGGCCTAAATTTTGTCACAAGCAAAAACCATTGCCAGCATCTCCTTCTTTGTGGTAGAGTAGTTCTCTTATGCCTCATTGAAGGTTTTGTTGGCATAGTATATATCCTTGAAAATTTTCTTTGTTCTTTGTCCTAAACTCGGCCGCTATTTACAGTCACCGCATCACACATGATTTCAAACTCTTTGTTCCAGTCTGGTGTTGCCATGATGAGAGTTGTAACCAATTTGGACTTAATTTCTTCAAATGTAGATCTACATGATTCATTAAAATCAAATTTTTTATCTTTTTCCAACAATCTGCATAACGGTCTGGAAATTTTTGAGAAGTCTTTGATAAATTTTCTATAAAATCCAGCATGTCCCAAAAAACTTCTAATTCCTTTTATCATATAGGTGTAGTAGAGTTTCACATGACAATCTTAGCTTTGGTCAACTTCTAGCCTGCAAAGTGCACCTGGGTATTCCAAGACAATTCCTTATGTTACCATGAAATGACATTTTCCCCAATTTAGAGCTAAATTCTTGTCTTGGCACCTCTTTAATACAATCTCTAAATTTTTAAGGCAATTGCTAAAAAAGGGATCTATACACTAAGAAGTCATCCATAAAAATTTCCATAGCCTCTTCCACCAATCTAAAAATATGGACATCATGCACCTTTAGAAGGTCATAAGGGCATTACATAATCCAAATGACATTCTTCTAAAAGCAAAGGTGACATAAGGACATGTAAAAGTAGTTTTCTCTTGGTCCTTAAAAAGGTGACAATTTATCATACCTGAATATCCATCAAGAAAAATGTATAAGGGTGTCCAAATTAACCTCGCTCCAAAGATCCGATCAATGAAGGTAAAGGGATAGCATCATTTCGTCATTGTTCAATTTCTTAATCAATACACACCCTCCATCCTACCATAGTTCTTGTAGGAATCAATTCATTCTTTTCATTTTTTATCACAGTGAATCCACCTTTCTTGGGAACCACATGAACTGGGCTTACCCAAGGGCTGTCTGAAATTGCATATATAAAGCTTACATTTAACCATTTAAGCACTTCTTTCATTACTGGATTAAGTCTTCTTTGATGTTCAATGGAGGTCTTTGCATTTTCCTCCACGAGGATTTTATGCATACATATGGAAGGAATGATTCCTTTCAAATCTTCTATAGACCAAGTAATGGTTCCCTTATACATCTTGAGAATTTCCAACAGTTTCTATTCCTTGTGCTCTGTCAAGTTCGCTGATATAATTACTGGTTTAGATTTTCCAGCTTCAAGAAAGGCATACTTCAAATGTTTAGGCAATTCTTTTAGAGTTAAACCCTCTAAGCTTGTGTTTACTTTTGAAACCTTCCCTTCATAACTACTGAATTTTTCTGCATTTCTTTCATTAATACTGAGTACTGCCTCTTTTAATTCAAAATTAGAGTTTAGAAATTCAACATCAAGATACTGCAAATTCGTCTCATTTTCATTCATTGAACTCTTAATCTTACAATCATTTATCAGTTCAAAACTGATGGGAACTTTTGTTTCTACAATCTTACAATCAAGATTATCACCTGCTGTTTCAAACTCCGACATTGAGATTGAAGTAAGGCCACGCCTCATTCCAACCTTGAGAGTAAGCTCTCCTTTCTTCACATCTATCAAAGCTGCTCCTGTAGCAAGGAAAGGTCTTCCTAGCAGTAGTGGGACTTGTTTATCTTCTTCAATATCAATAGCCACAAACTCCACTGGAAAAATGAACTTTCCTACTTTGATAAGCACATCTTCAAGAACGCCCTCAGGTTGAGCTAAGGTTATGTCTGCCATTTGTAGGGTCATGGTTGTGGGAGTAAGCTCCCCTAAACTTATTCTTTTGACTATAGATAAGGGCATCAAGCTAATGCTGGCTCCATAGTCACACAATGCTTTCCCCATTTCAAAATTCCCTATGGTACAATGAATAATAAAGCTGCCTGGATCTTGTATTTTCACTGGTAAAGACCTTTGAATAACTACACTGCAGGTTGTTGTCAGGCTCACTACTCCTTATTCAACAATTTTCCTTTTTCTGCTTAGTATATCCTTCATGAATTTAGCATAGTGAGGCATTTGAGTCAGTGCCTCTTAAAAGGGATATTAACCTCCATTTTCTTGAACATGTTCAAGAATTTAGAGAATTGCTCTTCTAGCTTAGCTTTCTGCGGCCTCTAAGGGAATGGGACTTAAGGCTTGTAAGCTTGAACCTCTTTTTTCTTTCTTAGATCTCCCTTTTCAACTGGCTGCTTTTGTTCACCTTTACTGTTCTCTCGTTTTCAGTAACTTCTGGATTGTACTACTATATTTCTTCTGCAATTTCTGTATGTTTTTCTTCCCTAGTCTTCTTCTATTCATTTCTTCTTTCTTCCAGTTCTCTGCCACTCCTTAGAGTCACTGCCATACAGTATTTAGGATTCTTCTTAGTATCACTTGGGAAGGCATCCTTTGACTGGTTTTGCATTGCTGCAATAAATTTCGTCTCACTTTTTGTCTCCATTTTTCGCAGAGGCATTTATGTTAGCCTCGAAACGAAGTCAGATATTCTGAATGTCGCAAATTTCAGCAAAATTTGTTCATGTATATTTAGTGCTTTTGTTTTCCTAATAAAGCGAATTATTCCTTCAAAAGACTGGGGACCTTCTATGTCCCCCCGCGATTCTCAACCCTTGATGTCTCATGTCGCCCTTGAAACCATGTTGACCATGTCACGCTTAATAATTCTCACAAAGTCTCTCGTCCTTGTCATGGTTTGCAGTCCATATAAGAAATTCTCATGGTTTCTCAAGGCTGGTGTGTAGTGAGTAGGAAGATTTGTATTGGGCTTAAAGTTTTAACTCCTATTGCCATTGATAAACTGAACTTCATCCTGCTGATAAGGACCATCTTGAGCAAGTCCTTCATCGTTCAAAACTAGATGGGCATACTGGTTGCTTAATTCCTGCATGTTGACTTTGTTCATTAGAGCGTCTAGTTTTGCCTCTATAGCTAACATTTTGTTCAACTCTATCACACCACTTCCTCTCAGCCTACTACTGCTCCCTCAAGTCTTTGATGAGTTCTAATTGTTGGCTTCTGGGACCCCACAATTCAGCCTTTAAACTTCTTCAACATTTCTTCTCTTGAATGCTCCCCAACAAACTACATCTATGATCCCTTTGGATGTGTAGTTCATGGCATGGTAGAAAATATCCATTTGTGTGATCTGATCAATCCCATGCATTGGACATCTCTTGAGCAGCTTCTTATACCTTTCCCAGGCATTATAGAGACTTCCATCTTCACCTTGATATAATCACATCAGGTCTCACACCACTTAACTTCACAGTGTTGGCCATTCTAAGAAACCTACCCATGTGCTCATTGGGGTCTTCACTAAGATGACCTGTAAACTGATTCTACTAGACCATGGTGATTAGTGCAGGCTTAAGCTCAAAATTGCTAGCTTCAATTACAGGTTGCCTGACTGTAGAATAATCATCTCTAATTACAAGTTTCCAAAAATCTTCCATAGTTCTTTGCCCTTAAGGTCTGTCAACTTCCATAACTGGAATGTACTGTTGTATCTCCCTCTGCTATGCCATAACCACTGCCTAAAGAACTGACTTCTTAGGGTTTTTCAAGTCCTTTCCAATTCAAAGGTCCAATGGTACCAATTCTAATTTGTTTTCTATGACAGAGGACTTCCTTTAAATGGAAACACACTCGAAATCAAATAAGATCATAAGATTACGTAATATATTATGATGTGTTAAGAAGATCGCAGAATTGGTCTGTACCATCAGTATTAAAACTACTTTTTCAAATTTTTTTATAAAAGTAAAAAGAAAAATATCCAAACTAGCAATTTTCTCTTTGGTAAGAATATTAATCTTTAAACTTCATTTTCATTTGGATCCTCGGCAACGGTGCTAAAAACTTGTTAAGACTAGAATTATTAAAGTAATTAGCACTACCACCAAAGACTATTAAGTCCCTTACAACGACGCCAAACACTTGTTAAGACCAAAGATATAAAATATGTCTTCTACCTTGTTTGTAAAATGCTTCATTTGAAAATTGGTTTGGTCTAGATCACTACAAGTGCACAGGTTATACAAGTAATACAATAGATTTTAAGTCCAGATATCATTCCCACAAGAATCGATTAGAAAAAAATTAAAGATTAACTACCCTCACTACTAAAGATCCTTACTATTTTAATTTCCAAAGATTAGGATATATTTATCTTTGTAGATAAAAAGAAATAAAAAAAACTAATGAAATTGCTTGAGTACATGATTAGAAAGCCATCATGAACTGAAACACATGGGAAGAAAAACAGTGTTGTGACCATCACATTGCAAGTTCCAAATAAGATAAAGTAATGGATGTGAGTCTTGGAGTTGTCCAAGAGCATATTAGTGTAGAAATGGATCTCTCCTAACTCTGCACGCTTCACTATCCAGCTTACCACACTTCTATCTCTAGACAATGGGTCTGAAGAGCTACTTGTAAGATTTATTCCTCTTTTTGTTAGTAATAGTGCTCTAGGCCTATTGTATGGACATGGTATTTTGACTATTTATGAGAATTTATTATTATGATGATTTGCATGTTTATTATATATAATGTCCTTGAATAATATTATTAATTATTCTAAATGTCCTTAATCGTTATTGTTATGGGAATAACAATGAACAAGATTAGTATAAGTTTGATTGATATTCATGGGATGAATATGTGTATATGAGATACAAATCAAATTTATATCTATTCAAGGAGAACAAATATTGGACAATCTGCCTTTACATTGAAGAATACATGATCAAAATTATAAGTTAATCTCTAATAGTTGTGTCATTAAATCCTTTGACTCGAGATCTTATAGTTCTCAAATATGGGTGAATATTGTGTTTTGATATAATCAAACGTTGTCTTTTAATCTGGATGATCATAAATATATATACTTAAACACAATAAGAATTATGTAGTGAGATATGAACGATTAAGATGGAATTTGTCCTCTTATTATGAGAGAGATATTCCTCTCGGGTCCTCGATAATTGAAACCCAGAAATTGCAGGAGTCAGGTTTCAAATGAATTGATGGAGATCAATGTCATTTGTTTAGTCAGGGCCTTAATCGGTTTCGAGTAATCAAAGATAGAACGATATAAGGTTGACTTCCTTGTCCATGCCTTATATTCTATCAAGATATCACGCAGACAAAAGCGATTAAGGGCCATTAGCCAGGCTATTATTATCTCGCATCATGGAGAGCTTTTCTCATTTAACTTGGGTAGTCATAATGTCTTGCTAGCCACTCTATGACTCAGAGGGATCAAAATGCGATTTAGGCCTACCGCTTAATGCTAATTGAACCTATAGGCCTCATATTAAGAAATCTAATAATAACGGTTATGGTTTTTCACTGTAGTAATTTAAAATGATGATATTTATTCTTAAAATTACAAATAACAATTAGTTGTTATTTAGTCTGAATTTAATTTTTGAGAAAGTTTAAATTGTGATTTAAATTATAACAAATAATTAATTTGTTATATTTTCTTATTGGATAAGGAAATAATCAGAAGTGGTTTTTTAAAGTTTTAAATATATAATAATATAAATTGCTTCTTATCTCGATATGATTTGAATTTAAATTGTTATTATTTAAAAGAGTTTTAAATATATAATAATAAAAATTCGTTTTTGACTAAACCCTAGCAGACTTATATAGATATATATATGTGAGACATATATATTTTAGTTGTAGTCGTCTTTACTCTAAGAATAACCAAAACAGAGAGAAAGAAAAGAAAAACCCTAATTTCGTTTTGAGAAGATGAACCTGAACTAGCATTCAACAAGATCGTTCATTATTTGTTCGTGTGTGGATACTTGTAGAGGGTGGTCGCTTAAAGGCAGCACCTTTGGAAGATCCGAATAAACCAAGACGTTGGCACTTTGAAGGCTTGACGACCTCACTACAAGAGGTAAGTTTCGTTTACCTTTCCTTCGGTTTTTTATGAAACGCATGTGATCCTTAGTGGGTTAAGGGATAAAAATTTTAAATTCCGTTGCATTTATGTCCCAACCATATTGGATATTCTGCCCGTAACCCAACACTTTTAAGATATGACTACTTTTCCTTCTCAATAGTTCACAATCATTTCTTAGGACTGAAAATTACTTGCTCCCATGGATAGTATATTGCAAGCCCTCTCCAAAATAAAAGCGTAAATTTCAACCATCAATTATGTGGTTCCTCTTCCTTGATTAGAACTCAACCAACATTGGCTGTAATATTTCATTCGCAATGGAGGTGAAGCCTCTCAAAATTAAGTTGCAAGATCAATAAGTAGATCTTATGCCTCAGGCACACATTCCTCGCGGTCACCCGTATAGAGCCTTTGAAAGCAGAGGTTAGATCATCACTAGTGATATATCAAAGTAATCCTAAAAGTCCATTAGTTCATATAATATTAGTGTAATTTTACCCACAAATGACTGCTTGATGCTCTCATGTAGTCTCGACTCTATGTCACTTAGATGGATTCCTGGAAATCAGAACAATGATACAATTCTTTCTAGGTACCAAACACTGATATTCAGAACAACTCAATGTAAGAGTAATACTAGTTAAATCACTTTAATTTTCTTACCTAAAGCAACATTAACTCTTACAATCAATAATCCCAACAAAATAATCTTCCCAGAAAGAGCTTAGCCTTTCAAATCTGGATCACAAATCACAATGACTAGCTGATTAAACGAATTCATTTAGATTGCAATCAAAACTAAGGAAAAATGAGTTTTAATAAATTCCAGATTTTCATTTAAGTTTAGACATAAATGAAATATGATTTACATGAATACTAGCTCGGAATTCTAGTTCAGACTGGCTACTTCTAATCCTAAAAATCGAATCTGTGAAACAACTCGGAGGAAAATAAAACAAAAGAAAAAGAAAAACATATACAATGAGATCACTTAAAAAGCACAATGACTTGATGAAAGTCGATGGAAGTTGCGCACTACTCCCTAAAAGTTTCTATTTATAGGCTCAAGTCTTGAGCCTTAAAAATGAGGAGAGAATCACACACTTCGAAAAACCCAAAATTTCTCCCCTAGTTGCTGTCTGGGTGATGTCATGATGATGTCACAACATTAGGGTTGTCGATGTCGTGGGTTGCAGTTGATGTTGTGACATCAAAAATCTATTTAGCACTTCTCAGTTTCTAGTGATGAGTCCATGTCATGATGATGTCGCGACATGGAGATACATACTTCTTGTCAGATTAATTCGATGTCGCGACACCGCCCTTCCTAAGTTGCGACGCTTAGTCAAGTGCTGCGACATTGCTGTGGATGTCGCCACATAGCTGATCGATGCCCTGTTGTACACACTTGCCCTAATGTCGCGACATTGTTGATCTAATGGTGTGACATTGGTGGTTTAAGTTCATGGTGATAACCTCATGCTGATGTCGCGACATTGTTATGATGTCGCAACATCATATCTTGTTGTTCTGAAGTCCTCATCCATATTTTGTTCACGACATAGCCATAATTTCAAGACTTTCTACACATAATGTTATGACACCGGAACCTGCTGAAGCGATGTCGTGACATTGGCCCTTTCCTTGCATCCATGCTGATTTCTACTCATTTTTATGTTGAATTATGCTTATTTTCTTTAAGGTTCTATAAAACAGAAAATTTGGGTGAAAGCTCCATAATTTTGCATTACACTGAACCTTTAAGCCGGAAATGATCTAGAAAAATGGACTTAAAAATAGATGAGTTTTAGACTCATCAAGTCGCCACAATTAATGCCTAGATAAATGTTATCCACGCGGAAGGCAGACATGAAGAAACCAAGCCAATAGATAGTCCCATATCCTTTCCTCCTATCAACTCGAACAGGGTTATTATGCCTTACTATGATGCACTGGTACTCACCTTCTATATTAAAGGTTTTGATGTGCACAAGGTATTGATGATCCTAGTAGCGCGGTAGACTTGTTGCAACTATTCGCCTTCAAGCATATGAAGCTTTCCTTAAGTATGGTGAACTCAGTCGGGCGAGTCCTCTTTGGTTTTAGTTGTGCAACTATCGTAACTCTAGGAGATGTCGCGCTCCTTGTAAAAGCCGGGCTAGTGACTCAGCAGGTTCTATTCTCAATCGTCGAAGACTTGGGGCCCATAACCCATACTAGGCAAGCTTAATAAGACTGATGAACCCATCCTTCAACTTTCCACCAAACGGTCGGCCTATTCGACTAACGTTAGCGTTGACCTTTAAGCAATACCGGCTACGTATGTTATCAACTATCTATGCAGGAACAGAGAGGGGAGAAGAACACTGAAAATCCTCTTTTCAAAGATCAAACCCCCTCATAGCAATCACAGTTCACCGCCCAAATCAGGGTGGAAGAGAAGGATCTGTTGGTTGTGGATCCCCTGGAAAAAGTAACATTGGACGGGCCGGAAAAGTTCACTTACATTAGCTCTCTCTTGTCCAATGAAGAAATGGAGTAGTTACGACTCATTTTTTTAATAATATAGATGTATTCGCCTGGAGCCACTCATATATGATTGGGATTAACCCGACAGTGGCCTCTCACAAACTAAATATTATCCCTGCGGCTAGACCAGTAAGACAGAAAGTGAGGCGTTTCCACTTAGATCGCCATCAGATAATTAAGACAAAAGTAGACAACTTGCTGAGGGCAGGTTTCATTTGAGAAGTGAAGTACCCCGAATGGCTAGCTAACGTGGTAGTAGTTCTAAAGAAAGGGGTAAGTGACGAGTATGTGTAGATTACACTGACCTCAATGAAGCATGGCCAAAAGATAGCTTCCCCTTGCCACGTATAGACCAAATTGTTGATGTTGTAGCTAGGCATGGAATATTATCATTTCTGGACTCTTTCTCTAAGTATCATCAAATCCTCATGCACCCGCCTGATGTAGAGAAAACGACCTTCATTACACGGCACGGGTTATACTGCTATGATGTGTTGCCTTTTAGCTTAAAGAATGCTAGGGAAAATTATGAAAGGTTGGTGACTAAGATATTCCAACCGCTGTTGGGCAACACAATGGAGGCCTATATTGATGACATGCTCATGAAGTCCAAAGAATGCCTCGACCACACCAAGTATCTACAAGAGGCCTTTGAGTTGTTGTAAAGGTATGGCATGAAACTCAACCCTTTGAAATGTGCGTTCGGAGTCAGTTCGGGCAAGTTTTTAGGCTTTATGGTGACCTAGAGAGGGATAGAGGCCAATCCCATTCAACTCAAAGCAATAATGGACTCTGCCCACCAAGATGAAAAGAACTGAACTAATGCCAAGAGTTTCTTGCATGTTCATATCCCCGCTTACAGACCGTTGAAACCATTTTTTTACTACCATGTGAGAAGGCCAAATGAATGAGGAATGTGACAAATCCTTCACGATGATCAAACAATAACTTAATGAACCACAAATTCTGGCTAGCCTCGGGGTAGGAGATACACTCTACCTTTACCTAGCAATGTCAGAGACCTCAGTAAGTGCAGATTTGTTCAAAGAAGATGAAAACCGAAAGCAGAGACCAATATTCTTCGTGAGCAAATCTCTTTCTAAAGCAGAAACACGGTATACACATCTTGAATAGGTAGCACTAGCCCTTCGTGCCATCTTGATAGAACATGCCATATGGCTAGACTTCCCCACGTATAATAATGAGATTGAATATGAAGCAATCCTAGCCAGAGTCGATGTCATAAAGTCTGTATCCTCAGAAAAAGTCATCATACGTAGTGACTCTCAACTGGTAGTGGGATAGATGAACAAAGAATACGAAACGCGAGACCAGTGCATGGTCAAGTATGCAAGTCTGGTCAGCAATCACTAGGAATTTCAAAATTGAAGCTCAAACATATCCTAAGTGACTCAATGAAAATGTAGACGCTTAAGCAAAGAGTGGTCAGATCCATCCCGGCGTTAAAGAAATGAATTTTGGTCTACTACCAACCGACATCGTCTATTACAATTGACTAGGTGAGTTAGATAGACGAAGCATCCCCTTCTTGGCTAACCCCTATAATGCATTATTTAAGCTCGAGAGAGTTGCCTGATAATAGGGTTGAATCCCACAAGATTCAAGTCCAGGAGGTTAGGTTTTCCCTTGTAAATGGGCAATTATATAAGCGGTCTCTGGACATGCCGTATCTTAAGTGTCTTACCCCTCAATTGGGATAGTATATACCGCGTAACTCACAGCGGATATGTGAAAACCATCCAGCGTGTAGAACTTTTTTTTAGGCCTGTTGCGGTCCACACACAAGGTTATTATTGGCCAACCATGAGAGCAGATGCAGCCGCCTATGTCAGAAAGTGCGACCGCTGCCAACGACAAGCCCCTATCTCAAGGACGCTGGCTTAAGATCTAACCAGCATCACGAGCCCCTGGCCCTTTCGCTTCGCGAGAATTGATATAGTTGTGATCACTACCACGCCCAACTCAAACAAAGCTACCGTCAAGTTGCCACCGACTACTTTAGCAAATGGATGTAGGCCGAGGCCTTCGCCTCCATCAACAAAGATAAGGACGCCATCCAATTTGTGTGACATTGTTCGCGATTCGATACCTCAGTCGATCAGAATCGATGGCCACAATCACAACAAAGTATTCATAAATTTCTACCATGAGTTGAAAATCATAAACTTATACTCAACCCTACAGTACCCACAGAGCAATGGCCAAGCGGAAGCATATAACAAAACTCTCTTGACGGCTTTGAAAAAGCGTCTATATTTGGCTAAGGGAAAGTGGACAGAAGAGCTACCCAAAGTTCTTTCGAGCTACATAACAACCAAATTTAAGCCGATCGATATCACCGTCACTTCTTTCTATGAGACTGAGGCAATAATTCTATAGAGATTGGTGACACCACACTTCAAACCGAATCCTCGAAACACCACGATCAAGTCGACACCAAAGACTTAGGATATAATAGACCTTAGCCCGCAGTGCTTCGCAGCCGCGTATAACATCACTCAACAAATGCATACAAACTTATATAACAAGCATGTAAAGCCACATGCATTCCGAGCCGGAGACCTAGTCTTGAGAAGGGTCTTTGAAAACACGACTGACCCAGTGGCTGGAAAATTCCAACCAAATTGGGAGGGGACATACATGATCATAAGAATGGGGCCAGTCAGGTCGTACATATTAAGTAAACTAGACGAAGCACCCATGCCTAGTTTGTGGAATGCTATGCACCTTAAAAGGTATTATCAGTAAAGCTTTCTTTAAGGGGGTCATTAATAAAATTTCTTTTAAAGTATTTTCTTTCAATCCTTGGAATATTACAAATCAAGTGTTCTTTAAAGGCAGTATTTCCTTCAATATTTGGAATAACCCCCATTTCAAAAGACCAGAAGTGGCTCTAAGCCTGCTAGCACTTTCAAAAGACCAGTGTGGCTTTAAGCCTACTGGCACTTTCAAAATACCAGAAGTGGCTCTCAGCCTGCTGGCACTTTCAAAAGACTAGATGTGGCTCTAAGCCTATTAGCACTTTCAAAAGACCAGATGTGGCTCTAAGCCTGCTGGCACTTTCAAAAGACTAGAAGTGGCTCTCAACCCTGGCACCTTCAAAAGACCATGTGTGGCTCTAAGCCTACTGGCACTTTCAAAAGACAGATGTGGCTTTAAGCCTTTTGGCACTTTCAAAAGACCAGAAGTGGCTCTCAACCTACTGGCATTTTCAAAAGACCAGATGTGGCTCTAAACCTGCTAGCACTTTCAAAAGACCACGCTAGCTCCTAGCTTGATGTCACATGCCTAAGCACAACAACGACTCTTAGCTTGTTGGCTAGAGCTAAGGCCCAAAAATGGTGCCCTTTGCTTGATTCCATGTACGGCTTCTCCTACCAAATTTTCTGCAAATTTTATAAACTTAACATTGAAATCCCTAGCTAAACTATCCTAGTCGTAAAGTTCCAGAATAGGATGAAAGAAAAGGGATTCATAGCATGAGTAAAAAAGAAAATCTACATTTCATTAATACTCGATAGGTTCAATAATTACATGAAACTCATATATATTCTAAATGCACAAACGAGGCCCCCTTATAGAAACTCTTTAAATAAAAGAAAAGGGAGAAAATAAAATTGGGACAAAAGTCAGCTCTAATCACCGGCAGGAGCACTTTTCTCAAGTTCCTTCACCACTTCGCTCTGATCCACCTCGGTTGTTGTGGCCTTAGCACCAAGCAGGCCGTGAGCACTCAAATTCATGAAGAACTCCGTGGAGCTGCCTGAGAGTCATATCCTATCCGAACATCCTGGCTAGTTCCACAAATGTTGTGTTTGAACGCACAACACCTACTATAGAGAAGATCATTCCAAGGCCTTCCCCGGGTAGTCCCCTCCATGGCTTCCTTGTCCTTACCCGCTTAGGATTGGAAGGAAGACACTTCATCCTTAGCCGCACTGATATCCAATAGAAGGGAAATCCACTCAACCTCCAAGCAGGCAGCCTCAGCCTTAGCTTTATGCCTGGCCTCTTTGGTAGCCACCATAGTTTCTCAGACCCTAGCAAGCTCCTCCTCCGCCCATGCCTTTGGGTCACCCGTCGAGATGACAGCCAGCCAGGCGACCTAAGCTTCCGCCTTGGCTTCCTCCCCTTCTTTTTCCACCCCTGCGATCCTCTTCATGCTCTCCTTGGCCTTCCGCTCTCAGTGCTTGGCTTTGCCCTTAGCCTTGCCTAGGCCATCTTCCAACGCCCGTGCCGGAGGCCACAGCTGAGCATGCATCGTAGGTTCCTCGCGATCGCTTCAGCTGCAGGATGAAGCCTCTATGCCGTTGACATGTTCTTGAGCAGCCAGATAAAGATGTGAAAGGAAAGCATGTGTTTAAAATAAAACCGTGAGTGAGACGACGGTCAAAACAATTAGAAGCCTGACCATACTAGCTCATCCGCCTTTGGCTGTCATGGTCATAATTACATCCCGCCCGCCACACGTCGGGTAGACTTTATCTAAGTAGCCAGAGAAGGGAATTGAATATTCTTCAAAGAGGGCCACCACCAATATTCAAATTTTAGTAGAGTAGAGCTTGCTCATATCGGCGACAAAAGCATCCCTCTGATTAAAGGTTCTAGCCGTCGATGATCGATCGGGAGCAAAGATCCCCGACCGCGCCGTTCATCTGGGGTGATCTCACTTCATCGGTTTGACCGAGGAGTTCACCATAAGCCTGTCAAGGCCCCTTGGCCTACAGGGGCCACCAATTGTGAGGTTAAACTACCTAGTGAGGGCAGCAGTACAACGACTGTCTCTACAGAGGGAGCCTTTCCCACAACGTTATCAGCTCTGGGAGGTCCCCTGGTTGAAATCCCATCCTCCAGCGATGCATAAGCCTCCCGGGAAGCATCCTAGGCATTCCCAATGTCAGAGAAGTATTGGAGGCCGCCCTAGGAGTCCAAAGCACTCATCATGGCTCCCTCCGAGCCTATTCATCTGGGCTAGACCACTTTGGGCGCTTTTCACCAAATACTTCAAAGTTGGGGGTAGTCTCCTTCTGAGTACTCGTCCCCTGCTTGTGCATTCGTGCGACAAATCCAATAGTAAGACTAGACATATCGTCCTTCTCCTCAATTGGGCTACTAGATTTTAGATCCACCCAATCCACAAAGCCCTCTAATCCCCGTACCAATAGCTATGATCTTTCCCTTCGTCTTTTTCTTCTTCGTCGCCTCGAGGGCAGGCCGAGAATCTTGTTTGTCCAAAGGTGATTGCTTGGGCCGGACAAAGGTAGCCGAGGTTTCGAGCGTGTCTCAAATTTTTGAGGCTCTGTAGAGCTGACCCACTTCTGTGCAGAGTCAGCTGGGGATGGACTTTAAAGGCCTGAGAGAAGTGTTCAATTCTTAACAAGCTCATTGAAATAGGCGAGGATGACGTGGAACTATGTAAGGGAAGAGTAGCAAGATATCCCATTTTTCTTCCCGAAGGTTTTTAAGTGAGAGAGAGGAAAATTCAATATAAGTCCAAGATTCTATTTCAACGATCCACTGAGTTCCGTAGATTGAATTCGCTGGCCAAGAACTAAAGTTCATTGCCTTGACGAGGGCTACACATGTGTACTAAAAATGAGGGATTTCACCAAAGATCCAAAGGAGGATATTTGGGGAAATCAAAGTTTTTGAGTTAAGGAGGTGTTCTTGAGACCTCCTACATTTCTACTACGCTTCAAGAGGTAGAGATTCTTCCTACATTGGTTTTAATTTCATTCTTTGGGCTATTTTAAGGGAGGATGTTGTGTCGATGTCCTAAGGGTCCGTTTATCGATTGGACTCGTTTAAAATGATTTATACTTCATTTTTATGTCTGCAGGGTCGGGTTTTGTGGGCTGAATTGTGAGTGTTTATGGCATGTTCAAAGAATTGTTTTAGGGGTTGTTTGACTATGTTTTTTTACCTAAGGGGTTGTTTGGCCGGATTTTAGCTTGTTTAAGGGTTGTTTGGCTTGTTTAAAAACAGTTTAAGGCCGTTTTTATGGCCTAATTGTGGCCGATTTTGTGGGCTAAATAGTGAGTGTTTATGGGTTGTTCAAAACACTATTTTAGGGCCTTTTTGGATTAAAACATATGGTTTATGGTTGTTAAGGGGCTATTTGGACTTTTTGAAAATGGTTTATGGTCGTTTTTATGACTTGTTTATGGCCTACAGAGCCGGTTTGTGATCGCTTAGAATGTCCAAAAATTGTTTTAGGGGCTGTTTGGATGAAGAGAAAAATACAGACTATTAAGGGCTTGTTTGGCTAGTTTTATGGCATTTTAAGGGCCTGCTTTGCTCGCTTTTATGCCCTTTTTAAGGGGCCAAGTAGGGCTATTTTCGAATTTTACATGCCACACTTTGCCTCGAGGGTTGAGTGTGTTATTTCTTGATTTTGTGATAACATGCTTTGTTGTTTTTGTTTGATAAAATGTTAATATATGTGTTTTAATGTATTGACATTGGTGTAAGTGTTTAAATGAAGATTATATGCATGTGATATAATTGTCCATGATGCATGATGAATTGTATGAATTAAAATGTCCATATGGCATTCATTACATATGTGACATGGCATTAACATGCACAAAGCATTGCATATGCACGAGAACATCGTATTTCATGGGGTGTGGAATGTTGTTGAGATCAAACACCACATTTGGTGATCACTTAGCAGTTCGATACCATCGGGATCTAAGTCCAACAAAGTCGCACGGTTGCATAACATGGAAAGACTTGTGTTGGGTAATAGCAAGAAGGGCTAGGCACTCCCTCAGGTGAAAGACCCGGTTACTGGTTCATACACTCCAATAGTGAAAGTCTAAAAAGTGTAGCAAGGAGTGCGAGGCCTACGATGAGACTTTAAAAATCCGCTAATCAAAAAGACACATGAGTTTTGTATATGAAATGACCATTTGAGGTTTAACATCTAACAAGTTTTGGTTTATAAACACATGATTTTGTTTCAAAAATGATCATTGGATGTAATCCATCAATTAAGGATTTTATCACATATTGGCATTGCATTGTGTGGTGGGAGCTCAGAAAGACTCTGTGGTTCGTGCAGAGCTCAGTCTCATCTCACTCATAGTTATCGATGCACTGCATATTCTACTGGAATCGTTGATGTGAATATGAATTGTCAAATGTGAACATTGCATGTTTACTTAGGTGGGGAGTAGCCTCTGTAGAAATTACTCTACTAGGTGTGGCTCAGCCTATATGGGAAAAACATTTCAAGTGCGGGATATACGCCGAGGCTCTCATTTGGGACTGCAAGGGTGAAGAAAGTAGATTTATGGCTTTTATAATTCTTTTTGTAAAAATTTTGAAACAAACTAGTTTTGGCATATACCTTTATATAAATGAGTTGGAATTGAACTCATATGGACTATTTTTAATATATTCTTACATGTTTTTATGTAAATGTGGATAAATGGGTCCGGTGTGGTAAATTTTTACTAATAAATGAACCTGGTGCGGTCATTGTGTTATGTTGGGCTCCTGATAGGTCAAGTGTCATCAGATATCAGGCAGTTGGGTTTTGGATAGAGCTCCCTGTACAAAGGAGACATTTTTCGATTTTTGTTAAATTATGGATCCAAGTAAATGGGACACAACAGTGTGGTATTGAGTTACATGATATCCACAAGCATTCCGAGGGTTGATGGGTGATCAACTCGAATTCTGATTTTCGGGGCCATCACAGCCTAAGACAGCCTAGGTATGCGGTCATATTCAGGCTTGATGTGGGCACGGGTTTGCACTCATTGCATTCATTATGCATTTCTTGTTTTGTGCCTTAATATGCTACATGATCAGGTGTTTGCGGTTATGTGAATTATATACATGGTAAAATGTATATTGAAAAAACTAGGAACACTAGGGTTAGAAAACATAACCTTGAGGGTTCGGAAAAAGAATGAACAGAATGGTTCGAGATGTTGAAATCTATTAGTGGTTGGAACATGCGCTACTAGTTAGATAAGGAGAGAAATCTCAAAGTTTAAACTTGATCCCGGCTTATACCCAACATGCAAAATCTCGGGAATTCCTAGAACTAAAACAAAAGACGATGACAGTTCTTGAATACGTGGCTAAGTTCACTAAATTAGCCCGTTTCGCTAATGATTATGTGGCCACAAACATGGCCAATGTGAGGAAGTTCAAGGATGATTTGAAATTTTCCATTCGAGGTAAAATTGTAGGACTTCTCATGCAAGACTTGGACTTGATGGTCAAGATAGCTATGGCCATTGAGAGGAGGTGACGAAGAATCTTAACATCCGGGGAGGTGGGTGTTAAAGATAAGTGGAAGATTTGGGCTTGAGGCTGAAACCTTATAAGCCATCGCATGAGTTCTCCCTAGAGATAGGCGAGTGTTAAATAAATATAGTCAGTTGTGAGTTAGAGCCTCAAGGATTCTGTACTCCACCGTGGACCTTAGGGTCATGGATATGTTCGAGTTTGATGTCATCCTGGGATGGACTGTCGACAAAGACACCAAGTCGGCCATTGATTGTGATTGTAAAGGTTATCACTCATAATAATGTGATGGTATTTGTTTTATGTTTCAGGGGGATAAGCACGATGTTTACCCTGCCGTGTAATGACTCTATGGCAAGGGCAATGATAGTCAGTTAGCAAGCCTACCCCGGGAGGACAGGCGAGATAAGAGTTGCAGTATACCCTGCGCTTTGTGAGTACGAGGGCATTTTTCCGGATGAACTACTGGGATTACCTTCACATAGGGATGTAGACTTCACTATTGAGTTACACCCTGGTACATCTCCTATTTCTATGACTCCGCATATAATGGTGCCTTCCGAGTCGCAAGAACTCAAAGTCCAATTACAGGAATTATTGGACAGGGGTTTTATTAGACCAAGCACTTCACCTTGGGGCGCTCCGGTGTTGTTTGCCAAGAAGAAGAACAAGACCTTCGCTATGCATATAAATCCATCGGGTAAATAATAGGGTTACTTATCAAGACAGGTGCATTTCAATGAGGATTGATGACTTATTTGATCAATCGAGAGGGATTCAAGTTTATTCTAAGATGACTACACCGGTTACCATCGCTGAGGGTTAGAGGCAGATATCCTCCCAAGATTCTGTTTAATAACCCATTTGAGCACAGTTTGATTTTTTTATCTGATTCATTAATGCCCATGTCACTCGATCCACGCACAAACTAACCCTACTTCCAGATCGGGCCGTTGTGGTCTTCGTTGATTACATCTTGATCTACTCTAAGTCTGAGGAGGAGCATGAGGGTCACTTGAGTATTGTTCTCCAAATCTTGAGAGACCATCAGTTGTATACCAAATTCAAAGAAGTGAATTTCGCTTATCAGAGGTGAGATTTCGGGGCCATGTGGTGTCGGCTTCGAGTGTATTCGTGGACCTGGAGAAGGTTGAGGCAGTTATGAGTTAGGAGAGACCGAAGTCAGTCTTCGAGATACGCAGTGTCTTAGGATTGGCAGGATATTATAGAAGGTTCATTGAGGACTTCTCCCGATTAGCTACACCTATGACGAAATTAACCCGGAAGGAGGTCAAGTTTGAGTGGAATGACCCATGTGAGAAGGCATTCCAGGAATTAAAGATGAGGCTTACTTCAGCTCCTATTATGATAGTTCCAAAAGGGGACAGAGGTACACAATGTATTGTGATGCCTCTAAGGACGAACTCGATTGTGTTTTTGATGCGTTTCAGAGAGTAGCAAGGGCTTATAGTTCTCGCAGTTAAAGAACCACGAATGGAGTTACCCCACACATGACATGGAGTTAGTGGCCATTGTCTTTGCCTTGAAGGTTTGGCGCCACTATCTATATGGTGAGTAGTTCGAGGTGTTTTCAAACCACAAGAGTCTGAAGTACATTTTTACACAGCGGGACCTCAACATGAGGCAACGCAAGTGGATGGAGTATCTGGAAGACTATGACTTCACTTTGCATTACCATCCTAGTAAGGAAAATGTGGTGGCTGATGCACTCATCCGGAAGTCAAGGAGAGTGTTAGCTAGTGTGGCTTCCCGAGAGTGGCAAATTCTTGAGGCCATGGGATAGTTCGGGCTGCACTACAAGGGTCAAGCTCAGGGTACTTTGGGGAGTTTAGTGGCTATACCTTCCTACTGAGTAGAGTGATTGAGTCCCAGGGACAAGACATGGAGATAATGTCCATCAGGGATAGGGTACAAACGGATACAAGTGACTAAGGTTCGCCATTCATAAGGATGGTATCTTCGCATAGGAAGGGTTATGGTTCCATAGTCGATAGATTCGAGAGAGGAGATCCTCGTGGGAGTTCCATTGTTCCCGCTCCTCGTCCATCCACGTGGGTGAAGGATACCACGATCTTTCGTCGCTGCATATCGGAGTGGGATGAAGAAACACGTTGGGGAGTTTGTTCATCGTTGTCTCATGTGTCGCTAGTACCCAAGTGAGCACCGCAGGCCAATGAGATTACTTAGTCTTTCGAGGTAGATGAGTGGAAGTGGAGCATCATGATGGATTTTGTGACTCACTTGCCATGGACATCGTAAGGAGCATGACACGGTAAGGGGTGGATAGTGGACCGGCTTACTAAGTCAAGACACTTTGGTCAGGCGAATAACCTTCACTTGGAGGAATTCCCCGCAAAGTTGTACATAGGAGATTGTCCTACATATGGAGTACCAGTATCCGTAATATTGGATCGGGATCCCAAGTTTACGGCTCATTTTTGGAAGAGTTTCCAATCAGTCATGGGGACATAATTGATGATGAGCACTATTTTTCATCCTTAGACGGACGGTCAGTCGGAGAGGACCATCCAAACTCTAGAGGACATGCTACGGGCATGAGTCCTTGATCTCAAGGATAGTTGGGAAGATCATTTACTCCATCGAATTCGCCTACAACAATAGTTATTAGGCTAGCTATGACAGCCCTATGAGGCACTATATTGAAGGCCTCACAATCTCCCGCTTCATGACGAGGGTGGAGAGACCTCTATGTGTCCTGGATTTAGTTGTGACACATCGCAGAAGGTGGAATTGATATGGAAGCATCTTCTCACACCGTAGCCGTAGAAGAGCCACGCTCGACATACGCGACCTTTAGATTTTGAGGTGGGTGATCGCGTCTTCAAGGTGATGCATATGAGAAGAGCGGCCGATTCGCAAGCAGGGAAAGCTATCGCTGAGATTTAACGGGCCCTTCGAGGTACTCAAGAGGGTAGGTATGGTTGCTTTATCGATTAGCGCAAGTACGCTAAATTTATCGTGTGTTCATGCTGTGATCCCGTGTCTCCATGCCCCTAAGTAACACTCCATATTCGAATTACGTGGGTATCGGGACTTAGCCGTTGTTGATGCGGATGGAACCTTCGAGGAGGGACCGAAACGTATCATGGATAGCCAGGAACATGTTTTGTGAGGCAAGACCGTGAGGCTAGTAAAGGTGTTGTGGCAGATTAATGAGCGGAGGAAGCAAGATGGGAACGTTAAGACACTATAATGCATTCAATTATCCTTTTTATTTGAGGATGAAATTATGTTGTTAATCTTCATTTGATATTAAATGGATGTTACATATGCATGTGATTGTATGTAAGCTTATATGTGTAAATTTCGGAGACGAAATTGTTTTAAGGGGGAGAATGTAAAACCCAAAATTTGAATTTTTTTCAAAATGGAAACATAAATTATCACTATGGTACAAGTTACAACCTGAAAATTTTATATATCTCATAAGACAAAACATACCTTACTATTGGATTCGTCTAGCAAAATCTAGTTACCTAGACGAATTTTGTCGAATTCCAAGACTGTCGTAATTTTTACGTTTTTCGAGGCATCGAGTGCTTGGTGAACCCCAAAAACGAGATTTTTGAGAAAATCTTGAAAATTGGGAAACTATTTAAATAAAGTTCATGTAAAATAATTTGAACCCAAACTGGATGAAACAAATCATTTCTGATAGAAACTAGACTTAACAAGTTGTGATTAATGTGGTGTTCTATGTGGTTTCAATCACTTAAACATTAAATGAGAGGCCAGGGAACAAGATATCCAATTTTTCTTCCTAGTTTTTACGTGAGAGAGGAAGATGAAGAGAAGTCCAAGACTTCATTTGACGATCATCCACGGTTCCATTTACCGAAATTGAATCTGCCAAGAACTAAAGTTCATCACCTGACAAGGGCTTACCTGTGGTGTAAATTAAAACAAGGGATTTGACCAAGATCCAAATGAGGAGATTTGGGGAAATCAAAGTTTTCAGATTAAGGAGGCGTTCTTCATATGTTACATTTCTACTTTACGCTCAAGAGGTAAGGATTCTTCCTACGCTATTTTGAATTCCATCATTTAGGTCGCTTTTAAGGAGGATGTTGTGTAGATGTCCTATAACTGCTTCGATAATTTGACTATTTAAAAACGGTTTATGGCTGGTTTGTGGCAATTTTTAATAATCAGAAAAAGTATGTGGTGAAACAAAGAATTTTTAAAGGTTCTGATTTTGTTTTCTACCCTAATGGTTTGTTTGGCCGGATTTTAGGTTGTTTAAGGGTTGTTTGGACGGTTTAAAAACAGTCTAAGGTTGTTTTTATGCCCTAATTGTGGCTGGTTTTGTGGGCTAAATTGTGAGTGCTTACGGTGCATGTTCAAACACTGCTTAGGCATGTTCTGATTTAAAAAATATGGCCACGGTCATAAGGGACCGTTTAAAACGCTTATGGCTCCTTTATTGCTTTGTTTGGGGCTAACTTGGATCTTAGTTTCAGATTGTTTGTGGAATGTTAAAAAAAAAATTAAGGGGATGTTTGGATAAAGAGAAAACTGATATGTTGCGGCTTGTCGGGGCTAATTTTATATCCAACTTAAGGGGCCTATTCGCGCTTTTATGCCCAGCCATAAATGTTTGAGTTATTTTGTGGGCATTTTACATGCCACACTTTGCCTTAAGGGTTAAGTGTATTATTGCTTGATTTTGTGATAACATGCTTGGTTGTTGTTGTTTGATAAAATGTTAATATATGAGTTTTAATGTATTGACGTTGGTGTGAGTGTTTAATTGGAGATTATATGCATGTGATATAATTGTCCATGATGCATGATGAATTGTATGAATTAAAATGTCAATATGACATTCATTACATATGTGATATGACATTGACATGCACAGCATTACATTGCATGCACTGAACATCGTATTTCATGAGTGTGAATGTGCATCACAGATCAAACACCACATTTGATGATCGATGAGGGCCTTGCATCGCTAGACAAAGTCCAACATAGTGGCAATGATTGCATGACATGGAAAACTTGTGTCGGTAATAGCAAGAAGGGTTAGACACTCCTTGGGTGAAAGACCTGGTTACTAGTTCATACACTCTTACGGTGAAAGTCTAAAAAGTGTAGCAAGGCGTATGTAGGCTCCGCGATGACTAAAATCCACCGGCGAAAGACACATGAGTTTTGTATATGTGCCAATCATTTGAGGTTTAACTTCCATCAATTTTGGGTTTATAAACACATGATTTTATTTTGAAAATGATCATTGGATGTAATCCATCAATTAAAGATTTTATCACACATTGACATTGCATTGTGTGGTGGGAGTTGGTAAAGAATGGTGCATGAGTGAGTCTCATCTCATTTCATAGCATGGCATGTAGAATTGCATATTCTTACTGGGAATTGTTGATGTGAATATGAACTGTCGAGTGTGACCATTGCATGTGCACTTAAGTGGGGAGAGTCAGAGGAATTACTCTAATAGGCTTCACCCTATACGTGGAAAAATTTCAGTATGGATATACGCCGGTGGGCTGCCTCATTCGACCTGATGTGAAGAGTTTGATTTGTACTTTATAATTATTTTTGTAAATTTTTTGGAACAAACTAGTTTTAGGCATGTACCTTTTATGTAAAAGAGTTGTAATTGAACCTATATGGACTGTTTTAAATCTGCCCTTGTAGTAGTAGGTGGTAGTGTAGTAGGTGGTGGTGTGTGGTGTGTGTGTATGTTTTATATGAATGGATAAATGGGCTCGGTAAATTTTTACTCATAAATGGACCCGTGGACATTAGGCAGGCTGGGCCTCAGATGGGTCATGTTATTGTATATTGTGTAGGTTGAGTTTTGGAGAGAGCTCCCAGTACAAAAGAGACTTTGTCCGATTTTTGTTAAATTATGGATCCCAATAAATGAGACATAATGGTGTGGTATCGAGTTACACGATATCCACAAGCATTCCGAGGGTTGATGGGTGATCAACTGACCCCCGGATTTTGGGCTGTCATAAGTGCCCTAGTGAAGTGTAGGAATTGCTTCACCAAAGAAAGGACAGGGAGGCAAAGTCCAGCAACAAAATGCTCTCGAGTAAAATAAATAGCATTATTTGCCACTCTCATTGTCGAGGTAGCCACACCGTCTAACATCTCCAATCTAATGGCGGTAGGGACTTGTCGCAAGAACCTCAAGTCCTCTACAAACATAGCAGCAACTAGGCTGCTTGACGTGGACGTTTCACCAGGGGTCCCCCTCTTACGCCCAACCTGACTAGTGGAAGCCTCTTCGTGACCTCTCGCCATTCTACAGGCAAACCATCAGATAAAGGGGGATCAACCAAAAGAAAAAAAATTCCCCCTCTAGAGGTCTAACAACCACAGCAATGAAAAACCTAAGAACACCACCAAGCGAACGACGCTGGCACCTTCAGAAGAAACGAACTTTATGACCCAAGTAAAAATACTCTCAACAAATGTA
This sequence comes from Tetrastigma voinierianum, assembly GCA_016808115.1. Classification (NCBI taxonomy): domain Eukaryota; kingdom Viridiplantae; phylum Streptophyta; class Magnoliopsida; order Vitales; family Vitaceae; genus Tetrastigma; species Tetrastigma voinierianum. The sequence goes on along the minus strand of JAEQBH010005781.1, from coordinate 20,836 downwards.
CAAAAACACAAGAAGTGGCACATAAACAAAGTTTGAGAAAATCACCTAAAATCGAAGTAGTTGTGGGACTCCTATGATTCCTCCTTGGAAAGAAAGTTTGCGTACATAGAGAAACGAAATTGCAATAGGCAAAAAAATTTGTGAAATAGTAAAAGTGGTAGCACTCAGAGCCTAACCCCTATATAAAGGGGTGAAACATCAACAGGCGCATTAAATGCGCTCAAGAACATGCGCTGCCGTAACATCATGCGCCATGCATATTGTAAACGTATGCTTCCCATTTCGCATCCAAACACGCCACTCTTCTCGTTTGTTCGATGTGCGCATTACGATTTTTCCTAGTCCTTTCAACTTTCCACACCTAAGGTTTAAACACGATTTTCTTCCCAGACCAAAAGCATGAAATTCTAGCCGTGAAAGCGGGCACTGTGGGTTACCATGGTCTTTAGACCCACTACTCAATGGGCCCAGGGGCTGATTTGCCCATGTTGTGAAGCGGCCTAAGCTTGCTTACCATATCAAAGCCAGGGGGCGCCACCCAGACGGGAGAATCCTAAAGAAAGCCAAGATGTCTTCCCATGGACTAGCTTCGTGGCACTGGCTCAGGAATTTTAAGTCCCCTGCCTAGCCATCCTAATGCATATGGGTCTGGCCATGGATAAGTATACGGCTGCGGAAAATACACTAAAGATATTTATCAGTGGATTTCTCGGTTTCCAAATCCCTTATTTTCGGAAAAGATTAATCCTCGATAAGGAAGAAAATATTTTATCCCTAAGATTAAGAGATTTTCTTTCCAAAAATTAAGGAGAAATTCGTTAACCACTTTCTATAAATCAGAAAGATCCCCCACGAGGGGAGGTAAGCAATTCCAACTTAAAAACTACACTTTTCCTTCTCTCTCAATCTTTTGGTCGACATTTACACCATCTGGAGAGGCGGTCGGTCCACCGTCGCCGGATTGCCCTTTTGCAGGTTCATATTACTTTGTCGATGCTTAGAGTTTTAGACAATCAAGATAACAACAACTCGTAGGTCATAAAAATTTGGCTACAAAGACACAATGAATATAATACTAGTTAATAATGATAATACAATTAATATATTTTCCCTTATTCTACGAGATATTAATGGAAGATATTTGGAAGCTATCTCGAGAGTTTAAATATTTAGAAGCTGTCACCATGTCTATAGAAAAGCTAATAGAACTCGCAAATTGTATCACCAAGAAAGGTATTAGGGTATTATAGATTCAAGAATTTGGATGTCAAACTTCCACAAAGTTGTCAGCAAATATTAGCTTTCAAGATTAATGTGGTTCTTTATCCAATCGTGTTTGTGTTTAGAATTATGTAGTTTTCCTTCATAAAATAAAAATAAAATAAAATAAAATAAAACTAGTATTGATGAGACTTGAACGAGCAAGACTATTCTAATTACTAGACTTATCAAAAAATCTATTTTTATATAAATTATTGAAACAAAAAGTTTTAAAATATTATGAGCATGTTTGGTTACAACTTTTTAAAACTGTTTTTTTTTTTTTTTTTTTTTTGGAAAACACAGAAAATAGGTTTGGTTCTTTTTTATGTTCTAAGAAACACAAAGAAGATAGAAAACATTAATTTAAAGAACATAAATAGTTTTCAGAGAATAAGTTCCAAAGAATACCAAAATGATGTTCTGTGTTTTCAAAAACTGCTCTCAACAATAGTTTTGAAAAACATGCCTTTAATACTTAAAAAAATAGTTTAAAGTGAAAACTATCAAGATATGCTGCATGTTTTATTCCTGTTTTCTTTAAATGTTCTTGATGATAGTTCGAAAACACAAAATATCATTTTGTGTTTTCTAAAATCAAGTATTATTATGTGAATTTGGTATTTTGTGTTCGTTGTTTTTTTATAAAAACAATTTTTCAAAAAAAAATTATTTATAAATTTAATATTTAATCAAAATTTAATAATCAGATTATTATGAAGAAAAGAAGAGGATTCTATCCAATCAAGGTCTTATCTAAACACCCATTTTGAATTATGACCAACTAATCCCTATAGCCGTCAAAGTAGACGGCGCCAATCAAAACTCTCATTTTCCGTTGGAAGTCACAATCTTCAGCTAGGATTTACATCCGGAAGCTTTTTTCCATTCCTTTCCCTTATACTGCCAAAATCATGAGCAATTTCTCTTCCTTTCACAACTAAGAAACATTTAGGTTTTCTTACATTTGGTTGTCTATTGAGAAATCTCAAAAAACAAATAAATAAAATTATTTAACAGTTTAAAATGGACTAAAAGGAAAAAAAAAAGAAGCAAATCTAACCCATTTTCTTAAAAAAAAATAAAAAAAGAATATTTTTACATCATTTTTGACAAATTTACTCATCTAACTACCATATAAACCTGGAATTAACCCATTTCAAGTTTGTTCAAATATAACTTAACGATGGTTAAGTCCAAACTAAATAACTACTGTATCTGTTATAAACCTAGACTTAAACCCCTTCAAGTTTGTTCAAATATAACTTAACGATGGTTAAATCTAACATGTATAGAAGTTGTGTTGGAAACCTGGACTTGACACTCTTTAAGTTTGTTCAAATGCTAACTTAACAATGGTTAAGTCCGACATGTATACAAAGGGATTAGATTTGCAATATTTTTTGGGTTTTAACACATTAATGGATAATTTTGTCTAAAGTGTGGACATTTTAAGATAATAAAAGTAAGATGTTAGTTTTGCAAATAACTTTTGTTTTTATCCCCTTTAAACCAATTCCTCAATTATTTAATCCTTACATTAATGATTTAAAATAAATAAAACAAATTTGAAGTGTCAAATAAAAATAATAGATTAGATTTAATTCTATTTTATTTTCCTTCACTTTTCATTTCTTTATATTTTTCTCCTCTATTTTCTTTCCCTTGTATTTGGTACCTAGAAAGTAGAATGAAAGAAAAAAAAAATACTAAAAAGAATAAGGGCTTTTTGGTTCTGTTTTTGAAAACTATTCTTGAAAAATAATTTTTTGACAAATACGTAAAACACCAAAATTGTGCTCTTTTTGAAACTATTCTGATTTTCTGACTTAGTTTTTTTTTGTTAAAAAAAAGAAAAAACATGGAACCAAACATGTTTTCCTTGTTATTCCTATTTTTTAGAACACAAAACACTTTTCAAAAACAAGAACCAAACATGCACTAATTTTCTTATATTCTATTTTCTAATAAAATCATTAAAGAAAATGAAATATAAATAAAATTACTTAACAATCGATGTATTCTTAAATTAATTAATCTTTTATATTGATGGGGCTTTTTTTACTTCTATTCACTCTGCATCACAATGTTGTAGTAATTTGTTCTTTAGTCTTCGTGTGCCTGCCTAGCCTTTTAACCATTGAGTCAGCGCCTCTTTGACATATTTATATTAATGAGTTAAAATAAATAAAATTAGTTTGAAATAATAAAAAATTGTAGATTAATTTCTATTTTATTTTCTTTCAATTTTTTTACTGTTTTTCCTTATTTTCTTTCCTTTGTATTTTCCTCAAAATTTTCTATATGAACTAAACATATGTAACATATCTCATTGCAAAGTAACTGTTTGTTTTGATCTTTCCAAATATATTAATAAAACCATAAAGTATTATTCAGGGTCGTTCAATTTAGTGATGGCATGAAGATCGGCATAGTCTTGAGCGATCCAGCCTTCAATGATCTCCACCTCCGCCTTTCTTTGCATTACCAACCATTCCGGATCAGTTGATGTCGCCTCTCCTATATCCAAGCAATGAGACCCTGCAAATTGGGGCGTCTATTATTTGTCTTTACAAAATATTAGAATATTTATTGTCTTTACCAAATAATTGACTTCGTTTTCTACAATTATGTACATTTCAAACATATCATATTCCATTGAGTTGAATTGGAAAGAGAATTGAGGAAGCATACCATTGACTGTGATAATGGCAGCAACAGAATGCGATATGTTCTTCAACACCCTACAAACAAACACCCGAAAATCAAATTGATAGATATGTTCGTGTATATACAATGTTGAAACAAAACCATTATTTCAAGTAGAAGAGGAGAAATCCATTATTTCAAGTAGAAGAGGAGAAATCCATTATTTCAAATATGAGTGCAAATATTAGTGACAATTCCAGCTGATATGTGGGTGCAAGATTGAGTATTGCTGATAATAGTAAAACCACAAAACCTTAAAATACCATACAAATACCATTGAATTCCTCACCATACTATCGAATTCCTTCAAACCCTAAAATATATCATATATTTATTAATATCTTAAAACTAAATTGGTTCATACCCCAATGATGGACCATGAAATGGGGGCTATTGACCGGATCCCTTAATTAAAATCTCTACAAAAATATATTTCATATATTCACAGGCATCCTAAAACTAAACATGGTCATACCCTAAGAGTCGACCATATATATGATGAGGGCAACCCGATCCTTTAACTAAAATCTCTAAATAAAATTCATGATGCCAGCCATATAACTCTTTTTGGGATCAAATCAAATAATAGAATTCAAGTGACACAACCCCACATACACAATTATACTATCCCTACTAAAACAAAAAAACAAAGGTAGAATGAGCGGGTTGTTCTTCCTCATACCTGCCAATGCTGCAGGGATCTCTGAGCCCGTTTGAGAAGATGATGTTGCTGGCAAACCTACGGAGAATCAATTCTATATCCTGCATCAATTGGCATAAAAAATATTTATAGAGCGACCATTAATAGGAAATTATATAATTAGAAATGCTCTACGGAAATTAAGATGCATAATTACATGGCCTCCGTAATAAGACATGACCCAATGAGAGCAAGGAGGGACACCATAGAGGCTTGTGCAGTCCCGGCTGTAAGCAGTTAGATTGAACCGCGACGGTGGAAACATGGTGTCGTTGTCCTCACGCCCCACTGGTATCACCATCTCACTGCATCTGTATGCCGACAAAACAGCAAATGGAGTAATAGTTTCTGTAAGGTCGTGTTTCCTTTCCCGGAAAATACTATATAGAAAAATTATATTAAGAAAATTATTTTCTATGTTTGATGCCTTGTATGTTTGATTTCACTAAGAAAATATAAAATGAAAATAAATATAATCAAAATTTTACATATTTTAAAATTTCTTAGTTCTCATATAATCAATAGGAAGAAACAAATAAAATAGTTTGAATAAACATATAAAACTAATTAATTTTGACTTTTTTTTTTTTTTGTTTCTCTCTATGATATAAAGGCTAAGAAATTTAAAATATCATATAAAATTTTAAGGGATTTGGATTATATTTTATTTTCTTTTATACTTTTATTACTGTGGAACCAAATATGAGAAAATCACCATTTTTTTTCCTAACCAATACTTTTTCAGTTCCAAGCAGAGCCTAAAAGTCTATGAACTGCCCTTATAACTTTGTTTATCACAGGAGTAAATGGTTACCTGCCATTTCCATCCTTCAATGGTTTCAGTCGGATAATCGGGTGTTATAACAAAAAAAGTTTCTAAGAGCAATAAATACTCTGCAAATACTCGGCTTAGAGTATCGTTTCCTTCCGACGCTCCATCAATCCCACCGTACACCATACTGACTGGGTTGCTTGGTGGATCATCATATTGAGCTGCAACATCATATGTTCTTTCCAAGAATTCCTTCAGCTCACCCGAATTATTCAATTGACTGAAACAATACAGGAACAAATTAAAGAGTCCCCAGACCAGGTCTTAAGCTTCAACTTTATATATTGTGCTGGTGACCAAAATTCTGTTTGACTTAATCCAGAAAGCTTCCATCATGATTTTTGTGATTTCTGTGAGGGAATCAGTCTTGATGTATTTTTAAGTTTTGTGGAATTCAGAGATATTGTGTGGCATTTTAGGGTTTTGTGTGTTTTTCTTAATAACTACAATACTCCTATCCCTATCTTGTATCCTTACTTGAACAGTGAATTTTTCTCTTATCCGTGAATTTTCCTTATTTAGGGTTTTCACGTAAATCTATATTATTTGTATTTGTTTTTTCTTGTTGCATAGTCTTGTTTTTTCTTTAATAGAGAGCAGGGAAAGAAGAGTATTGATATTTATTTACTTGCAAATTCTGAATTTGTTGCCGAGGATTGAAAGGCCATTGGCCTCGTAGCTACCACTGCCGATCTCAGACCATGATTTGCTTATTGTTTTGTAGCAGCTTTCACTAACTTCCTGCAGTTAAAAATGTGACCTTTCTTTTATCCTAAAATTTTCAAAAAGAAAATTAAAGATAGAAATTGAGTGATTCTTACTCTGAAATTCTTGGTGACAATTGAATTGCATCTATTGGGGTAAATGTCATCAAAATATAGTATGGGAGCAGAGGAGCCAGCTCCAAGGGCAACATGGGATATTTCAGCCAGAACCATGAAGCAAACACTAGAATTGTGTATGAAAAACAAAGTTTAAGAACATATTATATATGAATAACAAGCTAACTTCTATTTGTTCGCTCAGAATGGCGAGAGGTCAAGAGTTGCTTCTTCTACTAAGCCGGGCGTAGTGAGGAGGACCCTCGAAATGCCTATTGCAAGCAAATTTTTGTTTGTTGCTATGTCTCGTGAGAGGAATTGAGATCCTTCTACGTGTCCCCGCCAACATTAGTTTGAAGTTGCTAGATGTCACGCTGCCCTGCAACCATCAAAGGTGAGCACGTCATCTATTTCACCCGCGAGCAATTTGTTGTTGAACTTCTCTTCCCTATCCCGTCTTTTGTGAAGTAGTTTCTACACTTCACTAGGGCACCACCTGTGCTCATACATCTGAATGTCTTTTAGATTTTGATGGGTCAGAAAAGAACCTTCTACCGCCTGGATATTTCCCCGTAGAGCTCTGTTTATTTATAATTTTTGAAGCTTGGGGTTGAGGGCCTGCTTGTCTATGTCGGCCCAGCCCCTCGCTGAATTTGTGACCAGTTCCCGACTCCTTAAGACCAAGCAAAAAGGGTAGTTTTAGTGAAAGGTTTGTGGTATAAGACGCCAGACTCTCTTGGGCTTCTATTTGATCTGAATCAATCTCTCACATTCCTAGGTTTGTCTCAGCTTGATGGAGCTTGTTCTTTTCTAGGTCGTCTATATTTTGATATGCCCCTTCTCTCTGGAATTTTTGTAGGTAAGTGTCGGCGAGGCCAGTTGGTTAGTTGGGTGGAGAAGGCCAGGCTAGATCACATAAGACTACTGCTTGAGATAATTGAGAGGTAGCACAATCATGAGCTCCTTTTGTTTGCAAAAAATTTACAGGAGTTGGGCGCCGCCTTTCCCCTTACACTAACCCCGTCCCTCCCGTCCGTTTCCGTGAGGAGCTTATCAAGGTGAACACTTATCTACTAACCTCCCAAAGTCAACTTAGCCTTATAGGAAGGGTTCGCTCAAGAGCCTAAAGCCGAGACCGCTTGAGAAAGCTCGGCTACCTTTGTTTGGCTCGACCAATCACCTTTGGCCGAATAAGATCCACAACTTGCCCCCCAGGTGGCGAAGAAGAATAAGAGAAAGAAAGGGAAGAAGGTTGGACAGGTAAAGGTTGTCGATGCTAGGTTAGAAGGTTTCTTGTGGACCTGGTGAATCCAAGTCCTCCATAGAGAGATTCTGGTGTCCAATGAGTTTCCCAAATTGCTAGTGAGCTAGCCGAGGCCGCACATGTCTAGTCTTTTCACAGATTCGGCGGATGCCTGCGAACCGCAAGCACTTAAGGACTACCCTAGCCAGTACTAGGAGAAAGGCACCCAAAATAGTCTGGTCCAGATAAAGATGCTCATAAGAATCCGACATTAATTACTATAGACTCTCCAGAACGAACCTCTGATGCCCTGCCGACTTTGGAGGGTGCCTCCCAGGATGCTTCCAAGGAGGCTTGTGCATCGTTAGAGGATGGGGCTCAAGCTGGAGGACCTCCTAACGCTGATCAAGTTGTAAGCAAGGATCCTCTACAGACGGGTCTACCACTCCCGCTAGATGATCCAACCGCAACTTCCGTGCCTCGTGAAGGCTAACGACAGGCTGGTGCCAAGCTTCCAGATGTTAAGCCACGGGAGGGCCTGTCCTTCGCCGGCTAAGCTCGACTTTGGTCTAGACGCCAATCTTGGCCAATTATTGACTCAGGAACCCCTTTAATGCTAGGACCCTTCGTCAGCATTATTACGCCTAACTCCATACAGCGTAAAATTTCAATAACCTCCGAATACCGGTGGTGGCTCGTGCTGAGGAGATTCATCCCCTTCCCCAACTATATGGATAAGAAACTTTACTAGCGTGTGTGGCTGAAGACAGGATGTATATTCGCAACGACGACTTTGACAAGACGACCGAGTTGGTATGGCTAAACTTCTAATGTTTGAGCGTGGGCTTTATGTTGTGATTTTATCCTAACACTTCTTCTTTTACAGGCTGTCACCGATATTCGGAACATGGCGCGCTAGCATAGGGAGCTTTTCCTTAGGTTGGACGACATAACGAAGCCAGCTTTATGCCCGCCGATCAAGCTTCCAATCACCACGCTCTTGCATTTATCACTTTAGAGAAGGCTAAAGCTAGGTCTAAGCACTGGGAGCGGGAGGCTAAGGCTATTGCAGAGGAAGATTGCAAGTGTAGAGAAAGAAAGAGATGAATCCAAAGAAGAGGCGCAACTCGCCCAGATAGTTGCAGTTGTGGAGAGTGACGTGAAGGCGCGAAAGTGGAGGACAACCTGCTAGGGTCCAAGATGTCTTGGCGTTTGTGGAGGAGTACAAAGCGCAAGGGCCAGTCGAAGCTACTCCATCGGGAGAGGTTGAACGAACTTCACTCCCGCCGAGATCAAGGCTAAGGATGAAGTGTCTTCTCTCCACTCGTGCGTATGATACAAGAGGCCATGGAGTGGAAAGTAATTGCCAGAAGGCCTCGACTTGATCTTCACCTATGGCTATGGATGTTGTGTTTTCAAACACAACATCTGTGGTGATCAACCAGAAGTTCCAGACTGCATGCCGAATTCCTCCAGCCCACTCCCTTCAGAGTTCTTCATGAACCCTGCGCCCCATGGCTCCAAAGATCCACCGAGGCGACAACACCGAGGCAAGAGCAAAGAAAATCGAAAAAGAAAGCAAAGGAACCTGAGATGAGCACTCCTTCTAAGGACTTTGCTAAAACGCCTTAAGTCCGCCCCTACCCCATTTTTGTAATTGGCCCCGTTTAGCCGCCAAATTATATATGTATTTTTGTGGAGTTACTGACGCTATTGGCGTATTTATGAAATATGATTTTTGGTTTACTTATGCAATTGATTCCTTTTAATTCACAACTCCCTTCCACTAATCTTGACTAGGATGGTCGCTTCACGAATATCAATGTTAAGTTTTTTTAAGCTAGAAGCTAGTAAGGTTTGCACATGGGCTAGCAGGCAAGGCACCATTTCTGGGCTTTGGCTCTAGCCAATAGGCTAAGAGCCACTACTGTGCTTTAGGCATGTGCTAGCAGGCTAGGAGACACATCTGGTTTTTTGAAAGCGCTAGCAGGCTAGGAGCCACACATGGTCTTTTGAAAGTGCTAGCAGGCTAGGAGCCATGTATGGTATTTTGAAAGTGCCAGCAGGCTAGGAGCCACGTCTGGTCTTTTGAAAGTGCTAGCAAGCTAGGAGCCACGCCTGGTATTTTGAAAGTGCCAGTAGGCTAGGAGCCATGTCTGATCTTTTGAAAGTTCCAAAGAATCTTAAGAGCCTACGATGGTCTGAAGTGAGGCACAGTGCTAGGAGCCACTTATGGTCTTTTGAAAGTGCTAGTAGGCTAGGAGCCATGTATGGTCTTTTGAAAGTGCCAGTAGGCTAGGAGCCATGTATGGTCTTTTGAAAGTGTCAGTACGCTAGGAGCCAAGTCTGGTCTTTTGAAAGGCCACAGGCTGGGGAGCCATGCCCGGGTCTTTTTGAAAGTGTCAATAGGCTAAGAGCCACGTCCGATCTTTTGAAAGTGCTAGCAGCGCTTCATTACCGGTCTCTTAAAAGTGCTAGCAGCCAGGAGCCTGTCCGCCTTTTCGGGAAGTGCCGCAAAGGGGAGTTATGTCCGGTCTGAAGTTGCCAAAGAAAGCCAGGGCCACACCCGGTCTTTGAAGTGCTAGCGTGCCAGGAGCCACGCCCGTCTTTTGAAAGTTCTAGTAGGTTAGGAGCCATGTCTGGTCTCTTAAAAGTGGTAGTAGGCTAGGAGTCACGCCTGGTCTTTTGAAAGTTCCAATAGGCTAGGAGCCATGCCTCGTCTTTTGAAAGTTCCAATAGGCTAGGAGCCATGTCTGGTCTTTTGAAAGTGCCAGCAAGCTAGGATCCATGTCTGGTATTTTGAAAGTGAAAGTGCCAGTAGGGTAGGAGCCACGCCTGGTCTTTTGAAAGTGCCGCAGCTAGGAGCCACGCCCGGTCTTTGAAAGCCAAGAAAGGAGCCACATTCGAAATTTCAAAGTTGCCACTAGCTAAGAGACGCACCCGGGTCTTTTGAAAGTGCCGCAGTTAAGAGCCACGTCTGGTCTTTTGAAAGTGCTAGTAGGGTAGGATCCACATCTGGTCTTGAAAGTGCTAGAATGTTAGGAGCCACGTCTAGTCTTTTGAAAGTGCTAGTAGGGTAAGATCCACATCTGGTCTTTTGAAAGTGCCAGAATGCTAGGAGCCACGTCTGGTCTTTTGAATGGAGGCAGTTGCAAAAATTGAAAGAAAATACTTTAAAGAAAACTTTATTAATAATATCTCTTAAGATGCATAGCATTCCATATTCTAGGCACTAGCGTCCCGTCTAGTTTATTTAGTTTATGATTCATCGTTTCTACTCTTATTATCATGTATGACCTCTCCCACTCGTTGGAATTTGTCAGTCGTTGGGTTAGTTGTGTTTTCAAAGACCCTTCTCAAGACTAGGTCTCCGACTCGGAATGCATGCGGCTTTACATGCCTGTTATATAGGTTTGTCAGCCTTTGTTGGTACGATGCTATACGTAGAACTACAGCTTCACGGAGTTCGTCTATCATATCTAAGTCTTTGGTGACAACTTTAGCATTAGCTTTTTTGGGGATTTCCTTTTGAAGTGTGGGCACCCCAATCTCTATAGGAATTATGGCCTCCATCCCATAAGTAAGGGTGAACGACAATATCCCAAATGGTTTTCGGCTGGTTGTTCTATAGGACTAAAGAACTCTGGGTAGCTCTTCTACCCACTTTCACTTAACCGAATGTAGACGCTTTTTCAAAGCCATTAAGAGAGTTTTGTTAGATGCTTCCTCCTGGCTATTGCTCTATGGGTACCTCGGAGTTGAATACAAGTTTTTGATTTTCAACTGATGGCAGAAATTTCTGTATACTCTGCTCTCAAACTATGGCCTATTGTCAGTTACAATCGACCGAGGTACCGAACCGACAGACAATATTTTTCCACACAAATTGGATGACATCCTTGTCTTCGATGGGGGTGAAGGCTTCAGCTTCTATCCATTTGCTAAAATAGTCGGTGGCAACCAACAATAACTTCTTCTGAGCTGGGCGGTAAGTAGTGGTCTAACTATATTAATTCCCCACTAAGAAAAGGGCCAGGGGCTCGTGATAGTGGTTAGATCTTGAGCCAACACCCTTGATATTGTGGGCTTGTTTCGCGCAATCACACTTAACATAGGCAACAGATTCAAGCCCATGGTTGGCCAATAATACTATCAGGCGCGGGACATATGAGCCAAAGTTCGTCGCCCCGATGGTTTCCGTGACATCCTCATGGAGTTCTCAATATATATCATTCTTATCAGGTGGGCGAGACACTTTAAGATCTGCCCGTCCAGATCGTTTATATAATTGTCCGTTCACAAGGGGAAACCTAGCTAGGAACACTTTACACAACAGATGATCATTGCCGGCGTTTAGTATCATTGCCAGATTATAATGGAGCATGTGATTGTAAGGGTCAACAAAGCCATCAAATGTGGCAAAAGCTGGTATGACAAACCCGCGAGGTGGCTCGTAGTCAAGAATGTGTTACCCTAGGGGAAAAAAGAGCATGTCATTGAGTCCCCGAAATAAGGTTGCATGCGACATGGTGAATGCTCCGCCCAGATCAAGGCAAGTCAGACATGGAATTGGTGGTATCGCACTTGTAGGTAATACTAATGTTAGCTCTAAGGACTCCTGGTCGCTAGTTTTGTCGCCCGATGAGTCTAAAACCGGCTATTTTAAGCCCATTTTTCAAGTATATTTCAGTTTAAAATTCCTGGGCTTTAATGTAAAATTATGGAGCTTTCAAATTCAGATTTATGTTTTTAAGAAATTAAGAAAAAGAAGCAGACCAATGTAAAAATAGTAGAAATCAACATTGTGCGTAGCGCCAATGTTACATCAAATTTCCAATGTCGCGACACTGTGTGGAGAAGGTCTTGACACTACTACAATGTTACAACAGAGCCACGACATTGCTGAAGAGGGGAAGACAGAGATATGCCAATGTCGCGACATCATCACGACCTTGTTGTGATGCCAAACCAATGTCGCTGACATCGGGCTGCGCACCAAACTACATCATAATCCAATGTCGCCGACACGCTATGACATCGCCACAGCTAGCGCTATGACATTGGTCGTAGTGAGAAGCGAACTGAAATGTTCAACAATGTCGTGACATCATGATTGTCAAGGGTATTATTAGTTGACCATTGTCATAACATCACCACAACATCATGGGCAAGATAAGAACAAAGCCTCAACCAGCGGAAGACATCGCCTGAACAATGTGCTGACATCGCTTACGACATCGCTTGAGACATCACAATGTCGCTGACATCGCATAACAGACTACCGTGCAATGTCACGACATCACGTAAAACTCCAGAAGAGCATAAATTAGCAAAGGTTCACATCACTAATGATATCAGCCATAAGGCTTGAACATGGGAGATCTAAACATCCAATGTCATGACATCTAATCAATGATGTCACGACATCAGACCAAAGTAGCCAAGGTAGAGATTAACTCCACTCGCGAAATCAACCAGCACGCCGCGACATCACCCACTTACATTAATGGGAGGGCTTTTAAATAACGCGATTTAATGTCGCCATTATCGCCATGCGTGGTCAAGATGAACTTAACTGATCAATGTCGTGACACTAGGTTATTAATGTCACGACATCAGCTGAACTGATCAGAACAACAAGTCTAGTGTCACGACATCAACACGACATCAAAGTTCAGTAACAATGGGTTAATGTCACAACACTAGAGTCGATCCACAACATAGTAGTTTCGATGTCGCAACATCCCCACGATAGCAGTGACAGGGTAGGATTTTTCTTTGGCTTTTCGAACGCCAAAATTGTTGCCTCGTTTTTAGGGCCCAGGACCTGAGCCTATAAATAGAAGCTCTTGGGGAGTAGTGCACAGCTTCCAGCCACTTTTCATCAAGTTTTTATGCTTTTTAGGAGAGTTGAAGTCTCATTGTATATATCTTTCTTTTTCTTTCCTTTTATTTTTAGTTTGTTTTTGGATTTAGTTTTCTATTATAGGAGTAGTGATTTGAACTTATCTTAAATGGGATGAATGCAATGTATTAAAAGCTTCTAGTTTTTTTTTTTTTGGCTTCCGGGAATCTCAATGGAACTGGGAATTTTTCTTCGAATTCATTTATCTTTAGTTTTAATTACAATCTCAATGAATTTGTTTGATCAACTAGTCATTGGTTACTATGATCCAGCATTTGAAAAAGGCTAAGCTCAATCTAGGAAGAATATGTTGTTGAGATTATTGATTGTAAAATTTTAATGATGTTTTGGGTATGAAAACTGGAGTGATTTAACTGGTATTACTCATACATTAAACTGTTTTGAATATTGGTGTTTGGTACCCAGAAAGAGCTGTATCATTGCTCTGATTTCAAGGAATCCCTCTAAGTGACAAAGAGATGGACTACTTGAGAGCAAAAGAGCAAATACTGGGGGTAAATTATAATCGATATTATTTGAACTAACGCACTTTTAGGATTACTTGACATATCATTGGTGATGATCTAACCTCTGACTTCATGTCTTCCTAGGTGATAGGCAAGATTGTGTTCCCGAGAAGCACGAATTCACCTATCATCTAGCAATTTAATTATGAGAGGTTGTAAGACCCGAGAAAATTCCAATTTTCGGAAAAAGGGCAAAATCGTCATTTCGGTCAAAATCCGTAATTTTTCTAGATCTCGGATGATGAAACGGACTTCACCGTTGAAATCGTCTCACGAAATCTAGCTACCACGCCGACTCGTCCCAATCCCTGGGCGCCCACTTACACGTTTTTCTCGAGGCACCGAGGCTTCCGTGCCGTAAAGACAAGGATGGCTGTAAAGTCACCTACTATACTTATTCACGCGGACATGCTACAAGATTAGAAAGACGATGTGAAATGGACGTTTATCATAAGCCGTTGTCAAAAATCTGTAATATGACATCGGGAATTTATAAACAGCATTATGAAAGACAAAGATGAATAGTGTTCATCTTCTTCAAAAAGAGAATTTCAAAACGTGTAGAGAGGGACTCCGCTCATGCAGCGGCTGGATTTTCGTTTTTAGGAGAGTAAAGGCACACTTTCTCTCTAGGCTTCCGCCATGTGATCGCCGTTGACTGAGCAAGAAGGAAAGTTGTTCTACGTGACGGTTGCCTCACGTGACGAGAACCACGCCGTAAGACCTCAATCGCCAGTGAGCCGCACAACCCCAAGATAGACCTTTTCCTACTTGTCTTAATCTTTGGCATATCGCCGTAAATGATTAGGAACTGTTTCGGTATTGTTTTAATGTGAAACTCCCGCCCCCAAAGTGCTTTGAAACCCAGCGAGAAAATTTCAATTTTGTGTGGTCGTGAAACAAAGAACCCAGGAATTAACGTCATAATATGAAGACACGTAAACATTTTGTAGAATTTTTATGGGTGGCCGAAAGTGATTCAAAATGAATTGTTTGTGTTTGTTAATTAACCCATGCAGCAAATTTGTGGTAATCAATGAGAATTTACATACATGTTTATGCATCGAATTATGTTAATATATATGTATTAATATATTTAATGAATGTGTTGAATTGACATCATGCACCTATATGCACCCGCCACTAGAATATTGCCGAATAAGATGATGCATGAAATGAAACAAAATGAAAATGTTTCAGAAATGAATTTCAAGAGGATGATTTTTCGAGAATTGGTGTTGGGAGATGGTCCAACAATTACACGTTTATATTTCCTATGAATTGTTTCGAAGGTTCTCCAACACATTCGCTCGAGGGTAAATTAATATTTTTACCAATTCTAGTGAGTTTCTATAACTTTTGTTTTGAAACTGATTATTTTACTCGTATTGGCTTGGGCATGTGAGGAGTCGGTGAGGACTGGGACACGGATCATTATGTGACATCTCTGAGTATGTTCATGTAATTCTGCTTGAGTGTGTTTGAGCCTGCCATATGTGCACTTTAGTGAGTGAACCTTTGCAGGAAACACCCTCTTACTAGCTTGCTCACCCCTACGAGGATCACTATTTCAGTACAGGAGCTATAGGAAGCACTCACTAGAGGCCTGTTAGAAGAAGTCAATTGTGGCTTTTGGTGATTATTATACGACATGTATTAGAATTTTATAATTTTAATATATGCTCATATTAAGAGTAGTGTAAAAACTCTTTAACCATGATATATATTTGGTCAGGGATATTTATTTTGTGAGTATTGATGTAGGGGGCCCAAGTGGCCATTATTTTACCGCATGGGACCCCGGTGGTCATTGTGGATTAATCGGGACAGGTTATGTACCTGGGTAGAGCTCCCCACAGCAGAGACTCGTCGATTTTCGTGAGTGGTGCTCTCGTTACCCCAGATTCACGTAGTATTCGCTGGTTGATGGGTTGTCAACGACCCCGGTTTGGGGCGCATACTATATCGCAGCCAAGGCAAACGACACTGGAGCTCTGATGCCAGTGTTTATAAGTTTAGTCCCGATACCACTTCACACTGCACAGTTTAGGTATACGAATGCCTTGGGCTCAGACTGGATTTGTGCCATGGTCATGAGGGTAGGAACATCAAGAGCTTGGTATAGCTCACAAGTTGGATACTAGAGTAGTAGTCATTATCGGTAAGTTAGGTATGTGACACAAAGTCACGGACAGATTAGAACACTACATGTAATGTATATGTGTGATTGTCAGGCATAACATGAGTCGTCGCAATGAATTGTGATTGAAATCAGATGTCAGAATAGCATAAGATAAAATGTTGAATAATAGGCTTCCAGAAAATAACCTTAGGTGTTCCAGAACTGGGGCAAAATATCCAAAATTAAAGAAAAAATGAAATGATGCGGAGAAACTCTTTTTTTTCTGAGGTTTTACAATGTGTAAACCGAAAAAAAAATTTAATAAATTTCATTTGCTTGACTGGTGTACTATATATATATATATATATATATATATATATATATATATATATATATATATATATATATATATAAAATAAAAAATTAAAAATAAATAAATAAAGAAATTAAGTAAAATAAAATTTTTCGTTGCATATGATTTGGGTGATGAAATTATTGTCTCAGATTACCTATGAATGCATGGACATAGTGTAAGGCACTCTTTGGTATGTGAATAAGTGTTCCAAGGTCGTGTTTACACCTAGAGATGCTCACCGCCTGTGATAGAGTCGGGCTTAGAGGTTGAGGCCTTGATAGCCCTCAGATAAAAGAGCTCCTCCCCAGTGGATTGCGGCGAGGATAGTGGATGACATAAATGTGGTTGCGAAGCAGATCTAGGGAATTTACTCATAGTGGACTCAGGACCAGTGGACATGTCGTGAGTTTGATCGTCATCCTCGGGATGGATCACTACCGACAAACCTTTATAAGAGTTGTCATCAATTGTGAGCTGCTGAGGGTTACTCGCTCACATCACGTGACGACACTGTGGTTGCATTCGGGGACAAGCATGGTGTTTTGGCCCTGCATAAAGGTCACAGAGTCCAGTGTCAAGGACAATTACGTTGGCTAGCAAGCCTTACTCCTAGAGGACAATAAGGAGACCACTAGACCTCACCTCAGTAATTTGCAGTGCATGAGGATGTTTTTCCTGATTAGCTACGGATTTCTGCCTCCACAGAGTCAGAGGACTCAGATCAGTTACACCCCTGGTACTTCGCCCCATCTCTATGACCCATAGGATGGCACCGCTGAGTTGCAAAGAACCTCAAACCAAATTTGGCTGTGTGAGCCACCGGGACAAGGTTCATTGTGACCGAGCACTTCACCATGGGGCGCCCATTCTATTTTGGCGAAGAAGAAGGGATGGGGAAGACCCTTCAACTGCATTGACTACGGGATAACATCAGGCTTCATAATCCAGAATCAACACCATTACCGAGGGATTGACGTATTTGTTTGATCAATGAGAGGAGCAGTTCACTTAAGATAGACTCGCATTGGTTTCCACGCTGAGGGTTAGGGGTTAAGATATCCCTAAGATAAGGGACGCCGCTATGGGCACTTTGAGCTGCTAATGATGCTCTTTGAATTGACGAATGCAATTCAAAGAAAGATTCATGGATTCATGCATGTGGGAAATTCCAACCTATCTAGATCACTTGTCGAGTCTCTGTGATGATATTTTAATTTATCCCTACGCAGCTGGTTATTGATATCATTTGAGATTGCAGCAAATGTCAAACACAATCAGCTGTACACCAAGCCCAGCAAGTGCTAGCCTGGGCTTATTGAGGTGAGATTTCAGGACTCGTGGTGTTAGCATCAGGCTGTCAAGGACCCAAAAAGGCCGAGGCCGTGATGCTGAGTTGGGAAAAGGCCAAAGCCGCCTTCTGATACATGCTTTCTATGATTAAATGGGTATTACATGAGATTCATTGAGGATTTATCCTGATTAGCGACACCTATGACGAGATTGACCCAGAAGTAGGTCAAGTTTGATTGGGATGACCAATGCGAAGAAGCATTCCAAGAGTTGAAGAGGAGGCTTACCACAACACCTATCTTAATAGTCCCATTGTGGGACAGGGTACATGCTGTATTAGATAGTCTCGAGGCTTTATTGTGTATGCTTGATGCATCCGAGGGTAGCTATGGTTCCCGTCGGCCAGAGTCATGAGCAGAATTACCCCACACACAACATGGAGTTGGCGGCCATAGTCTTCGCCTTAAAGATTTGGCGCCATTATTTATATGGCGAGGAGTTCAAGGTGTACTTAGACCACAAAAGTCTGAAGTATATTTTCATGCAACGGGACCTTAATATGAGGCAACGCAGATGGATGGAGTTCCTAGAGGATTATGACTTCACTTTGCATTACCATCCTAGTAAGGCAAATGTGGTGGCCGACGCGCCAAATGGGTCACTGGAGCATTGCCAAGATAGCTTCCTCGGGAGTGGCGGATGCTCGAGACTGTGGGATGGGGCTGGGGGCCATGCATAAACAATGCCTAAGGTACGTTTGGGAGTTTGGTAGCTAAGCACCGTCTCTATTGAGCGTATGAATGAGTCCCAGGCGTGACGAGGAGATAGTATCCATCGTGGACCGGTACGCCGTGCACGGTGATTTAGGGTCGGACCAGTCCACGCATGGTAGTCTTCGGAGATAGAGGACGGGTACGCCCCCAGATCGATTTGAGAGGGAGATTCTCAGAGTTTCACTGGCATCGCTTCTCGATTTTCCGTATCCAGTGGCACCAAGATGTACCAGATCTCTGCCGCCGTGATACCTGAGTGGGATTTAAAAGACGAGGGGACTTTGTTCGACGATGTCTCACGGTCGCTAGAAAGTTAAGGCCGAAGCACCATAGCTGGTCAGGCTACCTAAATGCATTGAGGTGGTCGAGTGGGAAGTGGAAGCACGCCACGATGGATTTTGGTGACCACTTGCCATGAACACCGTTAGTAGACATGATGTATGGGTGATGTCATCGTCACCAAGGTGACATTTTCTAGCCTTGCGGATGACCTTTAAATTGAGAGATTCTACCTGGCCAGAAGACATTCGAGAGATAGTCCACACATGGAGTACAAAGATCCACGGCTCAATAGGGACCCGAGGTTGACACGTACCCTTTGGAAAGCTCAAAAGGCTACAAGCACACAATGACCATGAGTACAACTCTTTCCACCCACGTACGACTACCACCAGAGGACTATACAGTGTTAGAGGATGGCTGCCGCGAGCATGCTGGCCCGGATCATAAGGGAAGTCGAAGAGCATTTTCCCAGTGAATTCGCCACAACAATCAGCTTATTAGGCGAGCATACAGATGGCACCATATATGGCATTGTAATGAGCCGCATCACAAGCAGGCTGACCGAGGTGGGAGAGAGCTCCATCATTGGTCCTAATCTGATTAGAGACACCTCCGAGAAGGTGAGCTTGATACACAACGCCTTTCTCATGGCTCAGAGCCAACAGAAGAGCTATGTTGATGTACGACTACGACCCCTTAGAGTTCCCAGCGAGACCACGCCTTCAAGGTGATGTCTTAAGCAGGAGTGGTCAAATTCGCAAGCACGTAGAAGCTATTGTCGAGGTTCATTTGACTCCTTCGAGATACCCCGTGAGGGTAGGCAATCGTAGCATATCTGCTACTTTACCGCCCAAAGATGACAAGTGTCCACGTATTTCACTCTCCATGCTCGAGGTACACTCCAAACTGAAATTTCACAAGTGATCGGGGGAGAGAGATTGAGGTTGACACGGATGGGACCTTCGAGGAGGGACCAGTATGCATTGTGGATAGTCGGGATCAGGTTTTGCGACGCAAGACCGTGAGGCTAGTGAGGGTGTTATGGCAGCACCGTGGAGTGGAGGAGTCAACGGGAGCGGAGTGACACGACAAAGGGCCACCTATCCCTTCTGTTTAGGGATTAAGGTAATGCGGGTTTAGTCAGTTAATATTTAAATGTGACTAGTTTACATGCACAGAGTGCACGTTGCATATGCATGCTCAGAGATTGTATGCACTTCGTGATGAAATTCCTTTTAAGGAGGGCGTAATCAGAAGACCTTAAAAATTCCACTGGAAAATGGCAAAATCCCCGTTTCGTCAAAATTGATTTTTCAGATCTCGATGATGAAATGGACTTCACCGTTGAATCGCCTCGCAAATTAGCTACCACGTCAATTTCAATTCGAGACAAATAAAATTTGCACGCTTTTCGAAAATCGAGCATAGGTGCCAGAAACTACATGTGATGTGACAAAAGTCACCTACTACATGTACTCATGTGACACATGTTGCAAGATTTGAAAGATGATAGAAATGGATGGCCTAGATTGTACCAAGTGTCAAAAATCTAGAAAAAGGGACACATTGGGAATTTATAAAATTGTTAATGAGGAAAAGACAAAAGATGAACAGTGTTCATCTTCTTCAAAAGAGACCAAAACGTAGAGAGAATCGCTCATGCAGTGGTTGATTTTCTGGTTTGTGAGAGAGCGCACAATCTCTTCTTTAGGTTTTCTCGACCGACTGACCGGCCGTTTTCAACTGAGCAAGAAGAGGCTGTTCACGCGGAGTGACTAATGCAGGCACTCCAATTTGGTGGAGTTCACAACCTCCAAGAGCAGGGTATGATCTTTCCTACTGCAATCTTTGGCTAAGATCCATGTGTAAATGGTTAGGAATATTTCGAGGCTTGTTTTGTACTCCAAAACTCTGGCCTCAAAAGCCGAACCGAGAGGAGAAAAATTCCTATTTTGTGTGGTCGTGAATAATAACCCGAGGGGTTTACTATTCACATGAATAGTGATACGTGAATATT
>JAEQBH010005780.1:0-159168 GCA_016808115.1 Tetrastigma voinierianum | reverse complement strand
TATAAAACTAACATAAAGGGTCTGTTTTGTTACTGTTTTTTAAAACTATTTTATGTTCTTAAAAACAAGAAGAACAAGGAAAACTACGAGAAGAACACCTTTGGTTCCCAGTTTTTCAGAGAGAACAAAAAAAAAAAAAAACACTAAATTCAGATAACAAGAACAGTTTTCAGAAAATACTAAAATTAACAATTTTAAAGAACAGAAACCAAACAAACCCAAAGTTATAACTTCTCCTGATCATCGTAATTGAGAGTTTCAACTTCAAGTGCACTAAAAGACAAGTTTAATTCAGCTCCAAATTAACACCTATGCCACATTTCCTCTTTCAGACCCTGATATGCTTATGCTCTGCGGTTTTTCCTAGGCATTTATTTTTCGAAATCAAACATAGATAATAATGTTGCAGCCATATGGTGTTCAAGCACAACTAGAATCCATGTGTAATTACATTCTCATGAGCACATCATATGGGTGAGCATGGTCTTTAACCTTTCCAATTGCACCTCCTACTTGACATCTACAAGTTTTTCCTATCTTGAAGAAGACAACAGCTGACTCCAACTGTTCAGGGATGATGATCATGAAGAAGGGAGATACTGGAGAGAACCTTATCCAAATTGTGGTCCTGCATCACTAGTTCACCAAGAAACATTAATCAATCAAGATCAGCCAGAAATGTGGTCCGACACGAGCGCAGGAATGAACCAAAAGCCCCTATTTCATCAGGTTTGTGAATGCCAAAAAATACCTGACTTTTATAAAGTTGACTTTGTGCGTATTGGAACTCTTGAACCTAAAACTCCAACAAACTCTCCTCGCTCAAGGGCCAAGGGCACAAAGGTGGGCTGTTCCCTTGGCACCTGGCAACTCTGACTAACCATATCTCAACCAAAACAAAAGGTCACAACCGTTTTTGCAAAGCTAATCCGTAAAACTATGTTTTAATTTCTCATCAAATTCATGTTTGAGAAGTATGTACAAAAATCTTTAAGAAGTTTCTTATCAATATATCATATGAATCCATCATGGTTCTGTTTAGAGATGTTTTCTACATTCATATACAAATTTCAAACAAATTTAAGATAGAACTTTTGCATGAATTTAATAAAAATGAGCACTTATATACAAACAAATCACTGATATTCCCAAAGGGATACGTTCGTTAAATTTTCGGGTGAACAGAAATCAGGAAATGCGATTATATTGCATTATGAAGTGAGTCGGGAATCAAAATTGTTCCACGAGTTATTAGAAAAGAAATGAAGGGGCCAGGTGTTACCTGTATAACATTGACAGTCTGCTTGATTGCCCACCCAAACAGAACTGGTACCTAATTGGGGCAGATGAAGAAAACTTCTGCTTTGAAGCATGCAGTAAACCTAAAAGAAAAGGACACAAATGAAACCAAGATAACGCAGAAAATCTATCCACATTCAATGAAAATGTTTGCCATCAAAGAACAGTAGGCTTACACGATCACACTTTCACATTATGGGCTCTGCACAAGAAATAAGATACGTACAGAACCTGCAAGACTCAATAGTTGCAGCATAAGAAAAAAAGTTCGATGGATACTTGAACGAATTATCTTAAGAAAACAGATGAAAAAAATGGAAGTACCTCACATGCCACGCAACAGAAAGCTATAAACACTGATTTACAGTATAACTTGAAAAGCCAACTACTGCTGTCCTTTACATCTTTATGACTAGCCTTCCCTAACAAGAAAGTACTGCAACGAGAAACGTCAATAGTTTAAAGTTTAAACATTAAAGATTAGACAGAAGTTTCTTATAATTGCTAAACATCTCTGGAAGCATTAAAAACTCATGTTAAGAATCAAAACCCCGACATCTATTCAGGAACAAACCCAGAGAGTGCAAAGATTGAAATAAAAGAATACCTGTACATTTGCAGCCAATGACTGGAAATATCCAAGGCAAGCAATGACAAGAAAACTAAGCCAGGCCTGAACAAAGATCCTATTAAAATGCTCAGATATGAATCCATACAAATCCGAACCGATTATCGTAAGAAACAAGAAGAAAGTAAATCCCACCTATATTAAGGCTGGGGAGAGGATTACCAGTAGACAAAAGCATCCTGGAATACAGAACATATCAATTAAAATGGAAACACGACCGAAATGGAGGGAGTTCCAGAGTCTAGCTTCAATAACTATAAGAGAGTATAAAAAGAGTAAACTAGACAAATAATATTATTATATGAAAACTTAAGGTTCGTGATATGTTCATGTTCCTCGTGTTGTGTATAATGTATATGAGAGAGAGAGTTTCAAAGAAGATCACCCACACATGTCCAAACAGCTCCAAAGGTTGAAACTGAACCAGGAAAGTGAAAATTGAATTAATGCTACACACCAAAAGTAATTGTTCATAAGTATTAATTACTCACTCATGTGAAATAGATTTAAGATCATTAAAATGAACAAGCCACCAACAAAACCCATATATCAAACAAGATACAGAAAAAAAGTATCGGCATTTCAGAACTATATAGATTTTAGGGTTCTGAAATGAAAATATCCTTATAAAGCAACACCCTGAATCCTTCAAGTTGAAGTTTTCAACTTTGTAGACACTAGAGATCTATAAACAAAGGAAATCTTTTTATTCAATTTAAGTTCTCCTGTAGCAAGCTCAATAAACCCATATTAGGCAAAAGAGTATAAATCAAGATTGATAACATATGACATCCCCAGGGAACAACCTATAAATCCGAAGATACAAGTCCTGTTTGGTTGAGTTTCAATGAAGCTATTTATTCTAAATAGGGCAAGACTTCTCTTGGACTTAAGCCCTCTTCTTCCTAGAATATAAACTCTAATATCTCCAAAAGAAGTTTATAAGCATCTTGGGAAAACTAAGCTATTCCCAAGTGGGTTATTTCTTTTCAGTACCATTTAGTTTGTGATATCCATCAGTCAATCCTAGAAACCATTTTCCAGTCATTCCAAAACACAAAATTAGTAATTCCCATCTGCCAACCACATCCACATTGAGGCACCCAAGTTATGAAAATCAATCGCAGAGAATCATTTGATAGAAAATTGGTTACCTTGATTGAATTTGCGAGCACACCAGCCATCAACCCCATCACACACAAAGCTGAAACCACACTTCCACACAATCAATACATCCAATTCAATACACCCCCACAACCGAAAACCCCCAGAAGGGAATCAAACTTAAAACCCCACCAAATCTCACCTGAGAAAATACAGAACAGAGAAAAGATTTTTGTGGCTGAAGCACAGGGCAAAGGCAACAACGTTCATGAGAACTCTTATGTACCCTGAAACCCAATAAAAAAAAAATTCAAAACCCCACAAACCCACCATTTTTCTCCTCCCTAAAAAAAAAAAGATAAAAACAAACAAGGATTGGCTGAAAACATACATACCAATAATGTTGGGAATGTAAAGATAAACTGTCAATTTTCTGGTTTGAGTTTTTGGCCATTTGAGAGATCTGAGAGAGAACAAAAACCCTCGAGGTTCAAGATTTATCAGACGTGCTTTCTGGGCTTCTGTGTAGAGCGTCTTCAATTACTACTTAGTTTCACTTACAACGAAAGCCAGCCAAGCTTGTCTTCAATATTCTTTCTTTCTTTCAAGTGTGACCGTACAATATTATTCTAATATCGGAGATCTCAAAAAATTCATAAATGGGCTGGGCTTAATCTTTCATACCAAGTGGGCTCCCTGTTTAACCCAAATGATTCCAAATGGGCCACCGTCTTGCTCCTTCCAAACTCATTTATTTGTTACTTTAAAATTTTTTAGATAATATTAAAAAAAAATTATGTTGAGGGAAACGCGCCGAATGTTTCCGTCTATATCGCAGACGATATCGCTCAATTCGGGGCCCAAGCCTCCTACTTCTGCTTTATTTCATGTGGTTCTCCCTTAAAAGGCCTTATTACAATTGGATATTATATGTACTTATTAACTCATAATCCTTCTTATTCATAACTCATGTTGGACTTTCGGCGTACACTCCCCTGAACAAAGTTTTACTGATTGTTGGGTAACCACATCGACCCTTCCCTATTCACATTGGTATAATATTGTCTACTTTTGACCTAAAACCCCGTGATTTTATTTTCGAGCCCCCGTGCCGCTTCATATCAATCGAACGCCGGTCTACGCTTATCAACTCATACTTCTCGTCATTCCCTAACTACAGGACTTTTGTAACATACCTCCTCATTTTTCCTCTCGTCAATTTCCTCGTTTTCATAGCACGCGCCTTACACTTAAGCTCTCTACCTACCAAGGGTCTAGGGCTTACCAAATCATTTTGTTGGGAAACCACATCGACCCTTCCCTCACGAGAGTAATATTTGCCTATTTGGCCCTAAATCCCATGCCATTGCTGCTTCTCCCTTAAAAACGTCTCATACCAATCGACAGAACGCTATCAACTCATAGCCTTTCATTCCTTAACCGGGATGCTGACTTCGGGTGCACACTCCACCCCGATTTTTTTCTCTTTTGTCTTCCCTGTGTTTTATGGGCACTAGGAAACCACATGGACCAACCCTAATCCTATTCATATTGGTATAATATTATATACTTTGAACCTAAACTCATCAAGTTGCTGTGCTCTCCACCCAATGTTGCCTCATATCTACTACGTTATCCATACTTATCAACTCATAATCCTCCTCATTCCTAATCGATGTGAAACTTTCGACATACACTCAATAAAATTAATAGAACAAGTTAATACATAGTCTGTTCTTAGACTAAAACTTGAGATCTCCCGTAATAAACTCATCCGACCCCTTTATCATTTGAGTCATGCCTTAAGAACGACTAACATTTTTTTAAAACTATAAAAACACTAACATAAGCAACTCGCCCACGATATACTATAATACGCTTGCTTGACAAAACATCGTAATTTTAATGTGGAGGATATTATTATGACGTGGAGGATTTATTTTTACACATTTAGCTTTATTTAAATCGAAAAATTATAATATTTTTAAGATTATCACAAATGTTTTTGGATTTCAAAAAAGTAAATCAAGAATCTCAATTTGTTCATAACAAAATTAATTCAAACTTCAAGATATTTGGATTTCAACTTTTACCTTTAAATTCTTGATTGTTATTTTTTTTTTAAACCAACAAATTATTTTAAATGTGACTTGTTCACACTCTAAGAAATATTCACGTCCAATTATCATCTTTAAAAGTTTTATCTAAATAATTTTAAATGCAATACCAACAAATTTAATATTTTCATTTATAAAAATATTCATTTGACATAGTCTTTAAATCAAATAAATAAGCTATATTTTTTCATATAAACAATGATTTCGTGACTTTAAACATTTTGTTTTCATACAAAATATCAACTCATAGAATAAGGCTATTTTACTTTTCCAAAAAAAAAAGTTCTAAAATATGAAAGAAAAAAAAAATACAACATCTTCAAAAATTTTAAATATTGATCATTGTATATAAAGATTCAATAATATATTAATCGATCATATTTTCCTCGAAAAAATAATTTTAATTTTTTATTAAACATTTAAAACGGAGAAAAAAAAAGGGGTATACAGTATCCAAACAAGGCTCTCTGCCGAAATCTATATAAATTTTTTTTGAAAAACAAAAAAACTTTTTTTAAGAGAAAAAAAAAAAAACTTGTATAAAAATCCCAAAATATCATAAGCAAGATTGCAGCAAGAATGAGAATAATCTCCATCTCTCCTTATTCTTTCTTTTTTTTTTTTTTTTAAAGATTCTTTCATTTTCTTTTCTTTTTTATTTACTGCTCAATATGTTATGATTTTTGGACCCACATTTCACATTCATATCAAATTAAAAAGATTGAAAGAAGAGAATGAGAAAGACTGAAAGAAAAAGAGAGTTCGAGCATGGACTAGAAAAAGAAAAGAAAAGAAAAGAAAAGAAAAGAAAAGAAAGGAAAGGAAAGGAAAGGAAAATGAAAGAAAACGATGATAATATGTACGGATAATCGCAGAGCAGGCGCGATACCAGGACGACTTAATCTCTGACCTACTGATCCTTCCTTTTCTTTATCTTTTTAAATAAATACCAGTAAATATATTAAATTTTTTAATAATTAACATATCATAAAAGTAACTAGGATTATTTTTTTTTTAATGATTTTGAGGTGGTACTTAATATTTTTACTATTATTCGTTAATTTTACGATAGGTTATTATTATTATTATTATTAAATATAGCAAGAATAATAATAATGATAATCAGTTATGTATGACTTTGATAAGAATCGTTATTACCGTTGCTCCTTCCCATTTTTCTTTTTTTAAACGAATATCAGCAAATATATTTACAATTTTAATAACTAACCTGTCACGTGCCTTGCACGTAAACGTAAAAGAGTGGATAAAATCGGAAAAGTAAATAAGAAGAAAAATTTTAATTGATTTTTAGGTGGTAGTTAATATGGTTACTCTTATTCATTAATTTTACCAGTTGTTACTAAATATAGTAAGAATAATAATAATGATAATGAGTACATAGTTTGTCAAAAAAAAAATCAATAAATATATATAAAATTTTAATAACTAACTTGTCACGTTACTTGCATCGTAAACATAAAGAGTGGATAAAATCGTAAAAATAAATAGGAATAAAATCTTTAAGTGGTGATTAATATCATTACTCTTCTTATTTCTTAAATTTATCATTGGTTAGTTATTATTATAATTTTTCAGTTATAATTTATAAACGGTTAGTTAGTTATTATTATTATTATTATTAAATATAGTAAGAATAATAATAATGATAATAAGTTATTACAGTTAGCTCTTCCTTTTTTTTTTTTTAATAAATATCAGTAAATATACTTACAATTTTAATAATTAACCTGTCACGTACTGTCCCGTACATTGCACGTAAAGATAAAAGAGCGGATAAAATCGGAAAAGTATTTAGAAAGAAAAATTTTTAATTGATTTTTAGGTGATAGTTAATATGGTTACTCCCATACGATTAATTTTACCGTAGGTTAGTTATTATTATTATTATTATTATTATTAAATATAATAATAATGATAATTTCTTACAAATAATAATAATAATAACAATAATAATCAGTTTGTCAAAAAAAATCAGTCAATATATTTAAATTTTTAAGAACGGTTCTGTCACGTGTCTTGCACGTAAACATAATAAATAGAAATAAATTTTTTTAATTGATTTTTAGGCGGTAGTTAATGTGGTTGCTCCGTTGATTTTACTGTTGGTTAGTTATTATTAGTAAGAATAATCAGACTTTACAATTGTTATTTTATGGTTAATTGTTATTTTATCTCTTTGCCAACGTGACTTTATCATTTAGTTAACAGTTTGATCGATCGTTTTCTTGATTTTTTTAATTGTAAATAAAATAAATAAGTTTCACTCAATTAATAATATTATAATAACTTATCCTTCTGTAAATAATTACATCACATCATGCTTTATGTTGTCAGAGATGATAATGAGTGGAAAAAAAATTGCATTTGAACAAAAAATTTCACTTTTTGTTTCAAAATAATTATTAAAAACTAAAATAATCATGAATGTTATTAGTTAATTCCATGGTTATCAAAGGAAATTCACATTATCTAATTATTGATAATTAATTTTACCTTGTGTTTAACAACGAAAAGAAAATTATCGAACAAAATAGGTTACCATTCTTTCTCTCATATCTTTTCTTATAGCCTATTTTCTGTGATTTTTTTTGTAATCATGACCTGAAATCATTCATCTTAATAATTTTTTTTTCATTTTATTATTTAATAAATTTGTTTTTTTCACTAGAAATTCCTAGGTTTTATTTTATTTTTAAGATTATCAAGCCGTTTCTGCTTGTCTGGTTTTGAAATTGCTATGATTGCGACGTTGCACTGTTATCGAACAAATATATCAAATTAGCGATCGTCGTATATTAAATAACGAGTCAAATATTATACCTACTATTTTACTGACATTTTATATATTTTATCTCGATTTATTATACTATTAACTCGAATATTATTTCATCTTCTTATACTTTTCGCTTGGGCTATCGTAAATTTTTTAATCTACGATCTATTTACAAGCTAATCAATAATATATATATATATAAGAGATATATATATATATATATATATATATATATATATATATATATATATATATATATATATATATATATATATAGTTTAAAAACAAACGAAAATAAAAATAAAAATAATATATTGAATTTGTAATCTTTAATTTTAATTGATAAGTAATGACCTAATCAAAAGTTTAACTTGCATTAAAGTAGGAAAAAAACTGTATAATTTATGAAATAATTCTTAATTTAAATGTTTAGATCGATTTTAACAAATGGATAAAATAGATTGATATGATTATGATAATAACTAGATGATATATAATTTACGCATGCTAAAATTTGCATGACTTTTTAGTCTTGTTATCATCATAGAATTATAAATTGAATATACATTCAAATTTATTTTGTTATATGAATTGTATGTTTATTTTATAATCCTGATAGTTGAGTTTAGTTTGCATGCATCTTGAAAATTCTACAAACTCGAGACTTAGAGAACTGATCATTATTAGATAAATTTTAATATCCGAGTCAACTTGCACGCTCCTCGACTAAATTCACGAGGCCTGAGAGGACTCGAACATATAATTAATAATTATTTATTCGATATTAGTTATTACTGTTTCATGATTTTATTTTCCGTCGCTTGTTATCACAAGGCCCTTTACCCTCTAATGCATTATTTGTTTGTATTTTATTATTCATTGTCTTTATTTGTATTCAAATCATGATATCATAAAGTATTATCAATATTTACCCCAAAGATGAACAAAATTAATTACATTCCAATAGTTTTTTTTTTATTTTTTATGAAAATTAATTTTGTGTTTCAAATTTATAATTTTATTTGTAGCTATATTTTTTTTGACAACATATTTGTAGCTATATTTGATTTGACAAAATTTGCATAAAATGCTAGTATTTATTTTTTAGAGGCATGTGTTTATTGATCAAATATTTTTCTTATATCAATTATAATTGGATGGGTAAATTGGTATATGTGATTTGTATTTATTTGTCAGTCAGTGGACAAATTCTAACATTTATTTACCTAATAAATTTTTAGTCAAGGTTGGAACTTAATCGTTATTTTTGTAAGATTTTTATTTAATAAGTTGAAAATTCAATTTATAATCTAATTCTAAATAAGAGTTGATTTGGCAAATTGATTTCCTAAATTTAACACGTGTTTTAAACTCAAAAAGGAGTCTGTTTAAAGCCCTTTTTGAAAAAAAAAAATATTTGTCAAAATTTTATTTAGAAACTGGAAAAGTTTTTAATCTATTTTTAATATTTATTTTAAAGTTGTTTCAAAAATAAATTTTATATTCAATGTTTTATTTTTAATCGTTTTATATGATAATTATATTAATTTAAAATCTATCCTCAAAATAAGTTTAAATTTTTGAAGAGTACTAAAAATGTTAAGGAAAAGAACCAAACCTTACAAATTTTAAATTAATATCCTTTATGAAAAATAAATTAAAATATATGCATTACTTCTTTAATCATACAATTATTCTCTACTTATCATGTGATTATTATTAATCCGACCACCAAACTCTATGTATACCTTCTTTTTAGATATGTTTTTAAAATCATTTAAAACCATTATTATTTTCATTATTATCATTTTACATATTTTATTTATTTTTTATTATATCTATAGTCAAATAATGCAAGGTCGATATGAGTTTTCGGACTTTGGTTATTTGGAATGTTTAAAATTTTTAATATAAAATTATTGTTGCGATTATTGGTAGCCAAAAATATTCCGAAAAAAAAAAAGAAAAAAAAGAAGTAAATCTTAACACCGTAATATTCTCATTTGTTGCTATCTTTAATAATAATATTGAAAATACAAAGAATAATTTATTCTGCTGAAAATAATAGGTGTTTCTCTTTTATTTAGTGAAAAGCAAAAAATTGTTTTAAAACATAAACATCTATCAGTCTTAATATTCAATTAGATAATTAAAAATAATAAAATTCAATATAAATTTTTTTAATATTTTAAAAACTGTGATTAAATCAGATAATTCATGAAAAAGGTAATCGGTAGATGGAATGATGGGCCGATTAATGGGGGCATTGGATTTTGAAAGCATTGTATTTTTCATATACATTTTTAAAAGAAAAACGTAATTGATGTGATTTACCGAAAAGGCCCACAGAAATCCAACCAATAAATGACTTGTAAGCTTCTTTGTCTTTTCAAGGGAGATGGGTGTCCCTATTCTTAGTTGTTGCAAAAGTTTCTCTGTGCATGTCAGCTTTTACTTTTTCATTTGTTTTTAACTTTTAAGAAACAACAAATCCCCTATGAAATATATGGTGTTTTTATCTCATCTGTTTCCAGGAAACACTTTTAGAAAACAGTTTGTTTTTTTGTGGGTGTTGGGTGTGAGGTGTGAAGTGTGAACACGCTCCTGACCTTTCTGCCACTCCAAATACGACACTGCCAAAACCAACCTACTGATATTCAGAAATGAATAATAATTTCAACGGCAGAAAAAAAGAAAATATTTTCCGAGAAAATCTGAAAACGGAAAAAAGTAATAAATCCATGTAGGGTAAAGATGCTCTGTCCTGTAACTCTGTTCATTTGATTTGGGGTAGTTTAAAAGTACACATTGAAATCTCAAAACAGAGACCCTACAAAAGGAAATTACAAGAAAAAAAAACAAAAACATTAAAAATTTCTGGGTTTGTGTCGTCATCCACCATTGTCTCAAAACTAGAACCTTTCCTCCTTTCCTCCATCGTTTTCTTGGCAGGCTGTTTGTTTCTTTTTCTTTTTCTTTTTCTTCCACTGTTTTTTTTCCGGGGAAAGTTTTGCCTAGAAAATTCTCGCCTCAATCCACCCTTTCTTTTCCGTTTGACAAACAGGGCAGTGATGGAAAAAGCTTTCACAGTCTTTGCATGAACAGAAGTGCCGACATGGAAGCAACAGGACGCACGAATTCCGAGAATTGCAGCCTCTGCAAACCATGTTTGATGTACAGTCGTCTTCTCCATCTTCCCATCCTCTGCTTTCTCCTGTTCCTTCTTCTCTGTTTCCGATGTTGTCGTCACAGCAAGACTCTGCATCTTCCGCCATGAATCCACAAGCTTTTTCTCTGATCTGTTCGATTGTATGGTTCAGAGACATAACTTTGGCTTCGTTTTCCTTGGCCACCCTCTGCCATGCCTGGTTTTCCATCTCCAATTTTCTCAGGAAATATTCAAGCTCCATTGCTCTGTTTGTCGCTTTCACTATCTCCTCATCCTTCTGCCTTAAAAGAGCCAATGCCTTTGATTCGACTTTCCGCATCAGAGCAGCCAGTTGCAGCTTCCTCTGTTCTTGTAGAACCAATCTCAATCTCTCACTCTGAGAAAAAAAAAACGGAATCAGAAGAGAATCCTTGGAAAAAACTGAATCAAAATAAAAATAAAGAAAAAAAACTTGTGAAATTTACCTGAAGGGTGATGAACTGGTCAATCTCTTGTCTCTGGTTGTCAAACTGGGAGGCCAAGCTCTGAGAAAAACCATGATTTGGGCTGCTGTTCTTCAAGGATGAATTCATCAAATTGTTGTCAAGGAAGAAGTTCTGGTAATTTCTTTGGCTCTGAATCTGCTCCTGCTGGCTCTGCAACTGCTGCATGTACTGCTGTTGAGGAGTAAAGCAAGAACCATTCAACCCGCCGCCGCCGCAACCATTATCGACCCATTCCGGCGAGCCACCGCCTAAAGAAAACCCGAGGTTTTCTGAATACAATTGCGCCTGAATCGCCATGACCCACCAATACCCACAACGAGATAAGCAAACCCTTTTCCTCACGGATCAAGAAAACCCCCAAAACCCTCTGGATGCGACTGAGCTTGGTGGTGTTTGTTTCGCCAGAAAACAGAGAAAGAAACTCTTTTTCCTAGCTGTGATTTCGAGGAACATATAAAAAACAAAGGTGGTGGAGAGAGTGTTTATATATATATATATATATATTTGAAAATAAAACTGATTCACAATAAATTAAAAGATAATCTTTTTTTATAATTGAATTAAAGTAACTGAAAATCCAAAAAGAGAAAAGAAAGAGAGAGAGAGAGGGGGGAGAGCCTAGGATACTTTCTCTTTCTTTGTTTCTCTCTCTACGTACACATATTTCTATTATATATATATATATATATATATATATATATATATAAAATTTTTTGATGATTTTCTTTGAAAGCATTAAAGGGAGAACAACGTACACATGCAGATTTTGTGACTAAACTATCGGGTCAGAGATTTCAGAGGCAGAGGCGTTATTGAATAAGAAATTGAATACCAAGTAGTGTGTGTTTCTGTGTGTGGGGAAAGGGTCAGTTTATCCTTTTTGGTGAGAAAGAAAGAGGGAGAAAATTTTCAGGAAATTTTTGTCAGTTTAGCCATTCGAAAAGGCTGAAGAATAGGATTCCTGTTTCTAAATTTGTTCTCTCTTTTTCTTTCTTTTTTTCTTTTGTAATGAGTATGTCTATTTTTTTTCCTTTTGTTTTTGTTGGTTTTAATGAAGTTGTATTTTTTTGTTTTTAATTTTTAATTGTATTTTTTTCCTTTTTTTTTTCTTAAATCCTTGGTGGGTATCCATTTGGGTTTGTTTTGATTTTAATGAAGAAAGATTTCCCATGTTTTCTAATTTTTCCTATAATTAAACGATTTTTTTTTTATCATTTAATGGTAAATATTTTTTAGAAGTTTCTTAGCACACAATTAGATTTTTTAAAATTGTGTATTTAATAATTTCCTCCCTTTTTTCTTAACTTTAACTTTTATTCCTAAAAAGACATGATTTATGGACAGTGTTTTTTTATTTTCTTATTTTAAAAAATGGTGTAGATTTTGGCATCGTATTGACTATTGAGCTGCACTCATACCTTAATTGTATTATTTTTTTTCTATTTCATTTTTATTTAAGTGAATATATCATCTTCAAAATTTTTAATTGATCAGCAAGAAAACTCTAGTTTGGGATATGGAGGTGGCATCCTTGTGGATTTATAAAGATTCGATATTTCAATTAAATTGTAACATTTAATGTGTTGCTGAAATTTTTTTTCAAAATTATTTATTTTTAATTTGTTCACAAATAAAATATAATTTACTTTTCATCTTCGGTTTCGTCACCATCATGTATTTAATGGAGGTCCAATCCCCTCTCACAATTTTTATTTTTCCCAAAAATAAATAAATATTTTTTTGCCACCTATATGTTTTTATTTATTCATTGTTATAAGCCAAGTTTGATTTTCCATTAAATGAGGGATATTAAGAGTGCATTTATTATAAATCACAAGGAAAAGTTGCAAACTATAGAAAAATATAGCTCTACTGATTTGATTTTTTTTCATTATTATTATTATTAAGAAATTCCGACAAGCAAATATTTTTTGTTTTCTATAAATATGCTTCTTATCTACAAATAAATGTAAGTAAAACTGATTTTACTTTCTATGAGAAGTTTAATTATAATGGAAAAAAAATTCAAGAAAATGGAAAGC
This sequence comes from Tetrastigma voinierianum, assembly GCA_016808115.1. NCBI lineage: Eukaryota > Viridiplantae > Streptophyta > Magnoliopsida > Vitales > Vitaceae > Tetrastigma > Tetrastigma voinierianum. The sequence continues at coordinate 145,530 of JAEQBH010005780.1, read as the reverse complement.
AAATTACTTTAACCCCATTTGAGAAAAAAATTGAATAATAAAACAAGATAAGTATAAAAATGGAAACACTTTTTGGGACTCCACCTTGGATTCTAATAATGATTAATGACACACCAAAAAACCCAATTTAAAATAATTAAAAATTATCAAATTCTAATTTCACCAAGATATGGTCAATCCCAATTTGTCATGGGCATCTTTGACACTCTAAAAGTGTAGGGTTTTTCCAAGGTAGGCATAGGGTTATAGTCAATTTGCACCAATAAACATTTTTTTTTTAAATTTTATTCTTATTTAATTTTTTGTGTATATATAATTTATTCTTATTTGTTTATTTATTTTTTACTAAATGATCAAAATATAAGGTATATGGTATGTCCAAAGTATTCTATCCTATTATACCTATAAGAAAGGGACTCCACTTTTGGCCACACCTCACACATCAACAAATTTGTTGTTTCCTAGAAATGCCACACCATGTCATTTAGGGGTTTATTTTTATCTATTCCTTTATTTATTTTTCCAAAAATAGCTATCAACTTGTCTTTGATATAATAAATTATTTCCATTATATATTTGTGTGATTTTCTATAAAATGAAAAAAAAAAAAAAGTATATATCAAGATGTATCTTCATAACCCAAATCAATAGATTTGTTATATAAGTGTCTACAAAAAAATGAAATCCAAGATCACATAATGTATAAAAAAGAAAAGAACATTATCAATTAGATAATCTTATCTTTGCATCCAAATATACATTTTTTTTATTACTGTGAATTGATAAGAATAGATGGGATCACAAAAAAAAATTCAAAATTTATGATTGGTTTCCAAGTCTAATTTATTTGTGATCCTATTTTTTAGTTTTTATATTTGTTTGTTGAAAACTTGATATTAAATAGTCCAAATTCATAGTTGGATGTGTAAGCAAATAGCAATACCATTATTAGAGAAAAGCCTATTTTCCCATGGAAAACTATGTTATATGGTCCTATGATATTTTATTTGAAAAATTAGGCTCAAAAAAGCTGAAACCTAGGCCTAATCCTTTTATATAAAAACAGTTGTTGTTAGCTCAAAATATTTAATAAAAGAGCTAGCATAACCTTTAATAAATTTGGGCAGATAATATCATACATAACGTGATGCATAAGCATCTAGCGATTATTAAGATCAGATATTAACTTTTATTAATTATTTTTTATATAAGAGAACTAAACCTAGGGTTTAGTTTTTTTTTTTATCACAAATTTTCAAATAAAATGCAATGGGACCTATAACATAGTTTTTCCTTTTCCTAAACTATAGACATATACCCAATTATCTAAATCAATATTTTAAAAATCAGACTATGATTAAATTAAAAATGTTATTGATTCATGGTTTAGGATCGATTCAATGGTCAAATCATAATTATACTAAGACCGAAAATATCATTGATCGACGATCAAATCAATCGAATCGATTGATTGATTTAGGTTTTAAAACATTGTCTGGAAGACCCATCTTTCTTTCACATCACTTGCATGCACTAAGATGATTGGCCCATAACCCTAACCCACCCAAACCCCCTGTAGGCATGGACCCACCTCACATAACAAAATTTTCAAAGTCACAAACCCAAGATTCTCATGTCCAAAAAAAACTAAGAGAAACCCAATTCTCATGAGGTTTTTTTTTTTTTTTTTGTGAAAGAGGTATTTTTCTTTTTAAGTTTAGAAAAAGTGACATCTTCTTTGAAAACACAATTTCTCCCCACCCCCACCCTTTGGCCTTTGCATGACTGACTGAAATAGTGAATTGGGGGGAAGGGGTTGTGTCATATGTGTGTTGGCCCCCACCTACCAAGTAACCCCCACAACTCCTTATGTGCATATGTGAAACCCATGTGAAAACCCACTTCTCACACTCCCTCTCCATTGACCAAGACTTTCTTTTTTATTATTATTATTATTATAATAGGGGGTTGGTGCATATATGAATCCAAAAGCAAGTTCTTGTATTTGATGCCACTCCTTTATGCAACTTCCCAACTACTTCCTTTTGCCATTTGCATAAGGGTGCGTGTTTGTGTGTGTGTGAACTGTGGACACACCTTTTGGGTTTCTTTCTCAAACCCTACTTATAGAATGCTCTACCCCACCTTAATCTTTGGTTGCAATGTCACTATGTGGGATTGGATTTATCTTATTTGTTTATTATTTTTATTTAAATTTTTACCTCTTTTATGATTTGAGAAATGACTTATGGTGATTTAGGGATTGTTTTTTGCTCTTCATAATAAATAAAAAAAAAAAGCAGTCAAAACACGTTTGATATTTGAAATGTTATTCTTTGTATTCTTAAAAGGGTTGTTTTCAAAAAACAAGTGAAAATTATTTTCTATAACAGTTTTCAAAAAAAGCAACCAAAAGGGTCTTGGTCGTGGGATTGGATCACAATGAAAAATAGGGTTTCAATTATTTTGACCTTGAGATTAATTTTGAATTAGAAATTGACCTCCTCATAAAAAAAAAATTCTAGATCCCTGTCCTTAAAACATTGGAGAAATTAAGAAAGAGGAAGGAAAATTTTGGGTAATGAAGGGAAACACCTCTTTCAATGAACCCATTGGAGACTCCATAAATTTAATTATTTTTATGAGTGAATAAATGGTTGGACCCAAGATAGAACCAACCTAGGTAATAAATGATGATAAAGTACATGCCTTCAAATTCCAACCACTAAAATAAGTAGAGCCATATCTCAAGGAATTGCATTGAAGTTTCTTAACAAAGAAGTTAGGTTGTTTTCCCTATCACCCCTTTTTCTGACCCATTAGAGGGGACATTTTACCTTGACCAAGAGTTCCACAGGACCATTCAATTATTAGTGCCCAAATATGATTAGGGTACAAGGACATCTTTTTTTTTTTTTTTTTTTCAAAAAAATAAAATAAAATCCACTGAGTTTCTTTACATACTTTCTATGTCTTATGATTAAAGCCATTCACACTCACAGCCATGAATGCTCTTGAGCTAGAAGGATCACTAGTGACCCTATGATCAATCATTCATATTCTTGTCTGTCCTAAATATACTTAGACCAAAAGTTGATATTCCTTGACTACCATGTTATGCTGTGGATGAAATTAGAAGTATTAAAAAATAAAAAACTAAGGCAAAACATTTTAATTATGAATATAAATGGAAAGAGTGCAAATGAATTGAGCCAAAGATGTTTTTCTTTGAAATATTGGGCAATTTTTAATTTTAAAAACTGTTTTCTATTTTCAAAAATCATAAACATGTTCGATATTTTATTTTTATTTTTATTTTTTGAAAATTACAAAAAGCACAAAATTCATATAAGAATAATAGTTTTCAAAGAACAATTAAATACTATTCTCTGTTTTTTTTTTAAATTATTCTCAATAAACAGTTTTAAAAAAACAGCAACCAGCCCTAAATATGTACATTGTTTATTTATTTATTTTTCTCTGGAATAATAAAAGAGGTATTGGTGGGTGTGGGAGGAGACATTCAGCGATTGTCCCCCTAAATGTAAGAAGCTAGGGGCAGTGGGTGAGACTTCAGAGACCATCATCAATGGAAGGGTGACATGGTCTTCATAATAAAGCTTTCCATCCTCTCTGCACATATCTTGTTATCAGTGAAGCCACTTTTTCTCTCTGCTACAATGCTAGAACTATTTGAATGGGCCAACTACACACCTCTGACTTCCTTCTTTTCTACTGATATTGGTCATAGCCCAAGTGGACCACCACCACCATAGTGACCACACCCACCTCCCTAAACAGTCCCTCCTTGTGGGGCACTTCCCCCTAAGGCCCTAAAACTGAAGTCAATCAATGAGAAAGAGAAAGAGAAAGAGAAAGAAAGAGAGAGCGAGAGAAAGGGTCTATGTGAGATATCATTTATTAATGGTAGGTGCTCTAGTCTTTATGTTGATAAGGACCATAACCCCCTCTGCCCTTTGTTCCTTTACTTGTCTCTGTTCCTGAGGCAGCCCTCCACGTCTCTATGTACTATATATATTCAACTGTTGACAATAGGACAAGTACATTCATCACAAATGGGGGTGGGTGGCATCTGAATAACTATATATATATTATATCCTTCAGACTGCATACTTCATACTTCATAACTTCATAACTTCATAACTTCATACCCATGGCTTCAAAACCATTCCCACAATCTTGGCACCCAAGTTTCGATTATAGTTTCGTTTATAATCAATCAAGTCTTAATTTTATATTATTATTATTATTATTATTTTGAATTGTTATGATGAAAATTTTATGGGTTTTGATGGATATGTTCCCCTGTTTGAGGTTATCCAACAAGTATTTTCTTTTTTCCTTTTATTTGGGCATAAAATTGGGGAAAAAGGAAAGTATCATTTAAAAGTGGGGTTGTGTGACTTGTGAATGAATGTTCTGAATAATGGAAGATGTTAAAGTGTTGGAAGTAAAATAATGAAAAAGGGGGGAGAGCATAGCAGTATCCCATTTTTCTTCCATGAAGTTGCAGTCAGTAGTCCTCAATAAAAGGGGGAGTTGGTTGGTGTGAGCATGTCAGGTAGTTTCATTTTTCTATAGTAATGGAGAAATGGAGACCCACCCATGAAAGTCATGTGAAGAGCCCCCACCAAGCTCTGTATACCTTTATTACAAGAAGAAGAGGAAGGACCATTTTCTTTCTTTCTTTTCTAAAATTTAAATTAAAAAAAAAAAGAAAGAAGATAAAAATCTCCATCTCCATCTCCATCTTGACTAGTGTGTATTGGGCTATCAGGTCATGGCATTATCTGCAAGATTGGACTCTGCCCCTTTTGTTTCCCATATGTCTCTCTATGCCCACTACCTTTGCCTTAAAGCAAACACCCAACTCCACTTTTCAACATTTTGACTTGTTCTTGCCCCTCCATAATCCTCACTTTCCATGTTCCTTTTCCTCCCTTTTCAAATTCACCCATGTCTCGTCCTCAAAGATCCCTTATTTGGTTGGAATTTTAGAGTATGTTTTTGAAAATTGTTGTTTATTTTTAAAACAAAATGTAATGTGTTAAAATACGAAAACATATAGCTCGGCTTATATATATATATATATATATATATATATATATATATATTTTTTTTTTTTTTTTTAAAACACAAAAGATACTAAATCAAAATAATAAGAACATAAATTTAAAAAATAATAATAGTTTTCAAAAAAACATCAAAATAATATTTTTTTGTGTTTTAAAAAACTATTCCTACTAGGACTCAAACCTAAGACTCCTCCTCGAATATTTTGTTTTTTTAAATATTAAACGTTTTATCAATTAAACTAGGTATGTGAACAATTTGGATGAGATGTTAAAACAATAAAAGATCTTATCTTAAGAAAACCAACTTTATAGTATATGCTTTTTCTTTGGTCACCACCACCACCACCACCCATAATGTACATCATTGAATGAGTCAAGGATTTAGATCTAAAATTGGGGGTCAATGCATGAATTTGAATATGACTATGAAGTGCATAAAAATTCACATGGTGTCCCCCTTGTGGATTTTTCATGAGGTTGCAATTTTTGAATTTATTGAGTATTTGTCATTAGACCACCCACCTCATGTTATATGACCCATCATATCACTCCAAACTAATTAATGGGAGCTACCGTTGTTGATTTGAATTTTGAAAAGAAATTTGAAGAATTTATTTGGCCTAGAAAGCTCCATGTCCCTTAGTTTGATAATTGACGATGATGTCCAAATATGAATATGGGTGAAAGATCCAAGACCTCGATTTTGACTAAGTGAAAATTCTAGTCAATCCAATTAGGATTCTAATTAAAATAGCCCCTTGATCATAGATTTCCCCTAGAGAATATGGCAAGTAAATTAATAATAATGTGAAAAGAAAGAGAAAAACTTTTTTTAAGGCCTAATTCAAGTAATAAAATGAAAGGATTTAAAAAATAAGGAGATTCTGTATCAAATCTTTATAGTTAACATATTATATAATCTTATACAGAAAGTGAGAGATAAGTGAATTTGGATTGATTATTTATCACATTTTTTTTTATATCTATTCATTTTATATATTACATAATAATACATTTTTTTATAAGAATTCGAATAAGGATCTCTTGTAGTTCTTTCCTACCCTTTTATGGCTTGAATTAGCCCTCAATGACGATTATTTACCATGTTTTTTTATTTTGATTTACCATGTATTTAGTACATGATAATTGGAAATATTAATAAATATTTAGTTTCGGTTTCCATTCAACCTTATATGATAATGGATTTACTACTTCACCGGATATGTCATATGTATTAAGAAGTCTAAAGTTAAAATAATTATAATTTTTTTTCAATATTAAATGTTTGTTTTTATTTAATTTTTAAATAATTCAAATTAAATTTATACTATTATTTGATCGTGATAAATAATTTTTAAAATCAAATACATATTATTCGGTAAATATACACGATTTATAGCTTTAAGCTCTTTAGTAGATCTCTAACTATTAAGAATAATTGCCCCTTAGCTCGCGCCCAAGGTAGAGGTACGACCGAATTTATAAAACATAATATTACAATGTACTATGTAAAAGCAAATAAAAGTAAAAAATATATATTAAGAATAATTTTGTTGTAGTATGTGGTTCATATTGAGAGGAACATGTTTTTATAGAGAAAAATAAGACAAGTGTTAAGAGTGGAGCATGAGCACACCAAGGGGAACGGAGCAGAATTTTTGAGATATGGTGGAGGGGTATCTTTGTAATTTTATCATATTTATAATTATTATAGTTACCCTCTATTGTAATCCTAATTTAGATAATGAAGATTTTCTTATAAATAGGGGTGAGCATGGTTCGAATAATCGATTCGTGCCACTAAAAAATCTAATCATTAATATGGTTAACTAAATATTCAATTAACAATTTTTTTAGTTAATCAAATCGTGCTACTAAAAAACCTAATCATCAACATGATTAACTAAATCTTCAATTAACATTTTTTTTCAGTTAACGATATATTGGTTACAACTAAAAATCGATGTGTATTATAATCCATTATATACTATATAACAATACTAATATTATATATTATATAAATTGTATTTTGTTTTCATAATAAAAGTGATATGAAAACAATATTACATATCATACTAATATTATATAGGGGTAATTGGCATGAATAATCTATGGCTGGCCGCCTCTTTAATTAGTCTCACCTATTGACAACCAAGCACAATCTCGCGCTAGTAAAACATATCAGACACTGGCGTGACCGCGATCACTGAACGACTGGCCACGATGCCCCTAAACTCCGAGGTCCTGGGTCGACCAATCGCCAACCTCAGCGGAACCTCAAGGCTGCCTCTATGCATCACGCACTCCATATACGGAAAGAAATAACATAATAGTACTCCATCATCCACACTTGTCCATATGGGCTACAAAACCATACATTTGTATGGGATCCAATGCAGCTTATTACATCACTTAATACAAAAAACATATATTAAAACTGGGGCTTCTCGTTTCTAATATATACACAACATATGAATTGCTAGCCATAGTCCGCCCCGCTCATAATCCCGCCTAAGCGAGCTCCCGGGTCTCGCTACACTGCCTCGTACTAAAGGCTGGGTCCTAATGCACCTGACCCTAAGGCGGCTACTTCCTCACTCTAAAGACACGCAAATGATCATTTTTACGGGGGCCAAACTAACAACCAATCTCGCGCAGATACATTGTCATTCCTATAACGAAGTTAAAACTACACGCACGTATTTACATACTCTACATGCCCTATGCACCGGGTCAACCTCCGACCCACCACCCAATGCAAGTGCCAATGGGAAATCAATATCGAGTCAGTCTCGACACCCATCTCACAACCTGTAGTCTATGCGCCGACATTTAATCGTTGTCTTTTCGTAAGAATGTAACTTTTCGGGGTCTCACCATAGGTCTTTCACACCCTCCGACATTTTTCGGGCTTTCACCGATGGATACGTTGTCCAACCAAGTTTTCAAGTTTTTCACCTGAGGGGGGTGTCTATCCCCTACTTGCTATGCCCGACACTATTCATTTTCCATTTTCATTTAACATCATGGATCCCACCGACTCACCCATTTCCAAGCCCACACAATTCGAACACTAAACGCAAGGCCAAATCGCACTACACACACCATGGCGCGCGCCCACACCACACGTACTCAGGCATCGCACTAAACCCATGACCAATGTGCGAAGACCTCTACATGGACATTCTACACCGTACACTATGTTATAAATACTACGCCTAAATATTTCATATATTTAGTTCAACATCAACATACATGCAGTCATATTAATATTCTACACATTCAAATCAGTACATCACATAAACATGCACTGCTACCCTTTATCATTCGCCTATCTCACATGTCAACACATCATTCGCTAATGACATAATTCCAAACTATTATTGCAAGAAATTTTTCATAATTCATATTCCCAAGCTAAGATGATAGTATGTCAATCATAGCTACCCAATGCATATAATTATTTCCATCTTTATCACACATATATCACATAATTCACATATTCAAAGATGTTATTCAATTTACTAATAACACACATTACTAGCTCCCGCTATAACCGGCCATGTTGCCTCGTAAATAATCTGACTTAGTCCGTAAAGTCCAGCTTTTGTAAATACCACACAAATATCTAACACGTAATTCCCCGTCAAAGCCATATACGTAGAATGCAAAAGATTTCCGTGACATACAAACCGATTCAAACAATAAGTCTTAACCTAATCCGACCATTCCTCAACTGTCCGCGACTCCAAATTTCAATGTTCACTCTTTACATTAGTCGAGCACTTCATTCTATTAAATTCTGTACTCAATGAGATTCGTAGCCCAAGAATGTGCAAATCGGAAGCCGATTTTGTGAAAAGCTTACGCACCGTCCAAGTTTCGACGCGGCCACTCACAAGGGTGCGAAATTGGGTAACACCCTCGTTGTTATTCTACTGATTTTGGTCGTTCCCAACATAATGTCTGGCTTTAATAGCTCAAACCTCATGAAACCAATTCGACCATCGCCATAATCACAAACAAAACCACACAACATAAGAATTAAAATCTGGACGAAACCCGTGAGGCCATTACACTCCAAGCCTTTAGCGTAAAATAATCCGGTAGCAAGAGGAAACTTACCTCTCAGAAAGTACGCGCTCCGATTTCTTGTCGCCTGGTCCGCCACCGCGCGACACCCTTCATTTTCCTCTCTTCCTCCTTTTTCTTCTCTTTTCTTTTATTTTCCTCCCTCTCTCTTTTCCTTCCCTCCATTTATCTTTTCCCTTCCTCCTCTTTCTTCCCCCCTTGCTTGTACGAATAGCCCAATCGTGAAGCCCCTTATATAGTCTTCAAAGGTGCCATGCATGTTGACACACGGCATGCCATGTGTCACACACATGGCTTGCCATGTGTCATCCATACTCTACCACGCTACGTCGACACACCTCCGTCGCCATCACACGAAATTCCTCGACTATCTCTAATTCAACTTAAATTGATCTGTGTGGTAGCTAGATTTCGCTTGCATCGATTCCAATCCAGCCAAGAATCCATTTCGTTATCCGAGATCCAGAAAATCCCAACTTTTCTCCTCCGCTAAACCATTCCGGTAAATTAATGCTCCCCCTCCTTTAATTCAAAATTTAAATTTAAAATTTTCACGTTTTATACTCCTCATCATCTTTCTCTCCCAAGGGTAATTATTTAACGACCAAAATTCCAAATTCAAAAGAATCCCCTCTCCTCCACCTCTTCCTTCTTCGCTCTCCTCCCGCCCTTCTCCTACTCCACCTCCATCATCCCTTTCACCTTTAACTCAAGCCACCTCTAATGAGGGAGATGATGGCAATATGATTCAGCTGAAGTTCGGGGTCGACTAAGTGATGCGGCACCGCGGCAATGCTCAACGTGGTCGTGGATGCGTTTGTCGCTTTCATGTTGCGGAGGTTGTTGTTACCGACGCTGTACTCCCCGACGCAACGCGATGTGAACTCGCAAATGCCATCCGCCGCATGGTGTGTCAAGGCTCGCTCCAATGATCAATGTGATTAAGTCTAAGAAAGGACAGAAGCTTGAAGCGTAGAGTTCGCAGAATGAATTACATTTCTTAATTTATAAAGCTTGCACACAAATCTCCCTCTTATCTCGTATGAATCTCCTATTTTAGGGGATAAATTTGATTTTCCATATCCAGATCGATTTTCCCTTATCGCCACTCAATTCTTCCCCATCATTTGCTCCTCCGAGAAGTATGATAAATATCCTTTCACAGATTTCCCGCCTTTATTCATTTATCAATAGCTAATCTTCACATATATAAGGATGGTCTACTGGAGTAATTACAACTCTGCACGGGTCACTGCCAAATTCGAGGAGACAACTTAGCTTACAAACGAGGCTTTTGAACTCCCCATCTAAGTATGTTTCTCATTTTTATCATATAGTGTGCTCTGTGAACACTCACATTGTAGGGAGCCATGTAAACGAGCCTCGGGGTCTTATCAAAGAGTCGGGTCTAAAGATCATAGTACCTCAAATGCCCTCCCCTTTTCCCCCAGTACACTTCAAGGCTTCCAATTGGAGTATAAACACGTGTTTTAAACCTCGAGTATGAAAATTGAGAAGACTCCAAAAATCAATGTGTCCGTACCAGCGCACCGGAAGGTGAAGCATGTTTAGTCATAAAGCCAGCCGCATTACTAATATTGCCATGGGCGCATACGTTCTAACGGCACATTTAATGCACCCGCTGGTCGATATTTCACCCTTATATAGGGCTGACTCCTCGAATGTCACTCTTTTACTACTTCACAAGGCCTTTTACTCAAGGTAATTTCTTTCTCCTATTACGCTTACGAACCGTTGCTTCAAGCGATCATCTGAGCTCCTCGACTTCTTTCACTTTTCTAATAGGTTCTTACAAACTCTCGTCAGACGCTCGGCTGGTGTTCGTGACGGCGTTTCCGGAGTATTTGCACAATGTTAGAAGTTTTCGCTTTCTTTGAGGGTGCGCCCACCATTCATCGATGGGGTTTTGGTAACAAAGCTATAGGATTAGGATGTTTCTGGTATTCCCAGGTTTGGGGTCATCCCATTAGGTCCCGTAAAGCTTCTTGGTTTGGGGTTCTTAAGTTCAACTATTAATGGGTTGTCAATCCTCCAAAGGGGATTTCTTTTATTTCTCTAGGGTTTTGATACCTTTACTGTTTTAAGGACCTCAAGCTAATCCTCTTTTTTTTTGTTTGGCTTGTAGTATTGCGAGAGGTCAGGAAGAGATTTATAAGTCAGTCGAGCCAAGAGGAGCGCCCCCGGAGTCGCTAACCCGGCAGCGCCCCGGGTCGCCGGCAACAACCGTGAGGGGAGGTCGAGGTCCTTGTCAAGTCCTCGCTAACATTAGTCCGAGTTGTCAAACCCGAGCGCCATCTCAACCGTGAGGGGCGACAATGCGTCGCCATCGCCCTGGCAATTTGACGCCGGCCGCTTCCCCATTTTGGTCGCTGGTGAAGTAGTTCATGACTTTTACCCGCACCTCCCCGAGCTCATACATCCGAACGCCTTCTGATCTTCACGGGTTGCAAGGTGTTTCGAACTTACTCTACCAATCGATGTTTCCCACCGGGGTAGAGATTTGTTTTATTTACATCAGTAGAAAATATGGCTTCATAGGAGTCCTCGTTCACTTCCAGCTAAGCCCCACCTTTGCCTAGAAAAAGTTTTCTATACTTACCTGCATGAAGTTTACCTTCCCTAAAGTAGGCAAAATCGAATTTTTGGGATGGCTCCTTGCCTCGCCTCAGAGAACTAGGCAAGGTGTAGCCTACGATTATAGGACACCAGATAAAGAAAGTCCATTTTGAGTTTAATTACACTCTTTACATGAAAATATATACATGAGTTCAATTTCACACATTTACACATTAACACATGCCAAATGGATTTACTCCTAAAATTTTATGTGCCAATCACAAAGCCACAAGCCTAGCTTTTCTTCACTCACGCACCCTAGATGAGAGTCACCATCAGCCCATTTCCGCACTCTGAAATGTTATCCCATAGGTGAGCTAATGCCTAGTGTAGTAATTCCCTACAGAGGCTACTTCCTCACTCTAAGCGCATACGCAATGCATACAATTAACAATTTTCACATTCGCACCACAATTCCAAGCAAGATATGCAATCCTAGGTTGGAATTCTACATGTTATGTCATGAAATGAGATGAGACTCACTCATGCACCATGCCCAAGTCTTTACCGACTCCTACTACACCATGCGATGCTCATGTGTGATAAACCTGTCATTGCTAGATTACATCCAATGATCATTTTCAAACAAAATTCATTTGTTTTTAAACCAAAAGCTTTTTGGATGTTACACCTCAAAGGATCATTCATTTGCAAACAATGTTCATAAGTACGAATTTCGGTCTCACCGTAGTTTCGCATGCCTCAACACTTTTTGACTTTCATCGTTGGAGTGTTTAAACCAGTCCGGGTCATTCACCTGAGGGAGTATCTAGTCATTCTTGCTATTACCCAACACCAGTTTTTACCATTTTATTCAACAGTGCGACTTTGTTGGACTTCGCCAATGGTACCGAGCCCACTCACCAATCACCAACTGAGGTGATTACCTTTAATCGTGCACTCACACCCATGTAATGCGATGTTTCCTGTGCATAATGCAATGTGATGCAGCATTGCATGTCTATGTCATGCCACATGGGCGCGATGGTCGCCATACGCGACAATGCATCTCATGCATTTAACTACGCGATTATGGACAATTATATTATATACATAATTTCCAATTTAAACACTCATAACAATGTGCCATTAATCAACACATATATTAACATTCATCAATCACAACAACAAGCATGCTATCACATGTCAAGCAACAACACACTTAATCATCAAGGCAAAATGTGGCATATAAGATGCCCACAACAACAGCCCAACAACTCCTTAACCCGGGCTTTTAAACTGGTCATGAAATTGACCAGACAAGCCTTTAAACAAGCCACAATTTCGGCCAAATAGGCCCTTATCAGTCCGGATTAATTATTTTCAATCCAAACATTCCCTAAACACTTTTCGAGACATATCACATACAATTCAGACAACCAACCAAAACCGGGCCACAAAACAACATTTAATGTCGTTTTAACACTGTCCAAACAGTCCCTAAGGGCAAGGATTTCAACCAAACATCCCTTAAACCATGCTTGAAAGCATGCCATGACACTTGGCCAAACCGGCCACAAAGCCGTCACAACCGGAGCCGTGGAAACCGCCATAACCCCGGCCGAAAAACATTTAAAGTCGCAGAATAGCAAACAATCCCTGGGCGGGCAAGAATTCCAACTAAACAACCCTTAAACCATGCTTTGAGCATGCCATGGACTCTTCACAAACCGGGCCACGAAAGTCCCCCAACAACCTGCAGCAAAACTTATCATGTTTGCCTAGGCAAAGAATAGCTCGCCTAGGCAAACCATCATGTACAAAGCCTCGCTCCCGGTTCACCCTCGCAAAGACACCCCTCGCCCAAGGTCAAACCTCTCGCCCAAAGTAAAGAGCTAATCTTCTAGGAGAAGATACACGCCTTCGCCTAAGAGAAGCTCCGTTTGCCTAGGCGAAGAACATCGAGCTGAACTTGAAACTCGCATTTTTCTACCCAAAAAGTTAACAATAAGCCAAGGTGGGAATAATTTCTACCTCTTGAAGCGTGATAGCACGAGTGGGAGTTTCCCAAATTCTCGAAATCTTGATTTAAAACTCCTCATTTGGATCTCTGCGGAAATCTCCTTCCTTTTGAACCATGAGTAAACCCCGTCGAGTAGATGAACTCACTCTGCCTCCGACGACCCGACCGGGAGAACTCCTACGAATGAAGAGATAAGCTTAAAAGCTCTCATTCCCTTCTTCCTCCTCTCTCTATCGTAAGAAAAACAGGAAAGAAAATGTGATTCCTTTCCCTTTATAAACCCCACAAGCCCTCACTTAAGTTTTATGAGTGGCTCACGTCGCCACGTGTCTCGCGATTGTCCAGTCTATTTCTCACTCAAACAATGATTTCGCCCTGGCTCAAATTCAATCTTCCATGTCTTAAAATGAACTTTAATTAATCTATCTTTTACTTTCAAGATTTTTTTTTCTTAAATCCATTTTTTTTTGGGGTCAGCCAAGCGTTCGATGCCCCGAAAATCATGAAAATCCGACTATCTCGAAATTCAGTGAAATTCATCTGGGTAATCAGATTTCGCGAGACAAATCCAACGATGAAGTCCATTTCATCATCCAAGATCTAGAAAAATTCTAGGTTTGCAACCTATACTGTAACGGTAATTTACCATTTTTCTTTTTTTCGAAAAAATTCAAATTTACCCGGGTTTTACATTGTTCTCCCCTTAACAGAATTTCATCCTTGAAATTCACACACATGTACATATTCAAATCACATGCATATGCAACAGTCATTTAATCACCAAATGACTAAAAACATACCTTCATTCTCAAATAAGAAAGATAATCGGGCACATATTGCCTTCGCTGCTCCCACGTTATCTCCTCCACTCCCTCAATGCTACCATACCGGTGTTCACTGGCCTCACGCTTCGTCAGAAACTAATATGTAGCTATCCATGATAATGCACGGCCCCTCCTCGAAGGTTCCGCATCTCACATCATGTCACACCCCGATTCCTTTGGCCCGACCTAATTACGATCCGAACCGAAGTTCTGATGCGAGACCATATACTAGACTCCCTTTACCTCGGACATTTTTTTTAAAAAGCCGACCGTACCGTGGGTATGGCCCACATCTTATAAATGTAATCAAAATGTCATAAACATATCAAAAGAACTTACCAACGAGTGGATGTCCATTAAAATCTATAAACATTTACCGAGTCCCATTTACAAATACTTTAAACCTGTACTTTACATTTACAAATCGAGTACTTGAACCTACATGTGTGAACCCTTACAAGTGCTGCCGCTCCAACTGTGGCGCGATGTTTTCGCACGCCTTCTCCCGTACCTACATCGATTAAAACCTCGCGCGCTTTACTCTTAGTGGGAAATATCTTATAACTTATGTATCGATACATATGCATATACACAATTATAATAAGTGTATAACAATAATGTATATCGAAACACATTCATATCATCATGGACTTATACAGTACTTATGCTTATAACAAGCTTATGATTATTCAGATCTCCCATAGGAGTTGGCTGTAGCTTTTTCTTTTATCCGTAACCTATACTTATAATTTAATTCTATGTTCATTCTGACTCAGTAGAGTTACGTATTTATTCTTATGCAGAACTTTTATACTTATAATGTCATTCGCCCATGAATTGCTCGACTCCCGTAGGAGTTACAGAGCTTATGCTTATACAGAGGTACTTATACACATATTGGTACTTATATCTATCTCAGATTTCCCGTAGGAGTTTACAGAACTTATGCTTATACTGCGGAGTTTACACTTGTTCGGAGGTACCCGTAGGTACCACAAAGATTACTCGAACGTATAATCGGTATCGCTTAACTTATTCTTATACTCGGCACCCGTGAGTACTACTTGTTCAAATGTTCCAAGAGATCTATCAATTTGTGCTTATATCAAACTTATCTTTATATTCTCATACTAAGTAGCATCTGCAGTACTCACCAGTTTTTATCCCCTTATCCCGAAGCTTATACGGAGGTACCCGTAGGTACTACATAACTCATACTTATTCTTGTATTTCTGATCTTATTCTTGTATTACGGAACATATACTTTGTCTTACTAACTTCATACTTCATGCTACATGTGTTAATTCGTATTTCTGATACGTATACCCGTAGTACTGGCTATCACTCATTGGGTACAAAAAATTCGTAGTACTACTTATCAGATTCATTATACAGAAACACCTCAGAGTACTACAGACTTATACTTATTCTCAGATTTCTGGATCTTATACATATCTTACAGAGCATATACTTATCTTACTGATCTTATAATTTCTATTACCACGGAACATGTACTTGTCTTACGTATCTTATAATTTTGTTTTATTGTGATACTGAGTACCCGCAGTACTCATCGAACTTATACTTATTTTATCGATACGAGTACTCGTGGGTACCATGTAACTTATACTTATTTTATCGATACTGAGTACCAGAGGTACTACAAGACTTATACTTATTTTACTAATACAAGAGTACCCGTGGTACCATGTGTAACTTATACTTATTTTATCAGATACGAGTACTCCGTTGTGCAATACTACAAAGATTAATAAGATACGTATACTGTAGGTACTACAACGCATACGCAGGTACATTCAGATCTTTACTCCTTACTCTTTATCTCGTAGTCTTATCATATAACTATTCGACTACCGACCAATCATAAGAAGTGAGTAGATCGCAAAGACAATAAAAGCATCTTCATATAATACAAGACACTGGAAAGGTCAGAGCACCAAACAGTGAGTACCAGTAACGTAATTACTTGTGCGTCGTGCCATTTCACCGTGACGGAGTGCCGTGAGCATCATCAGAGTACCGCACTAATCGACAGAGTGCCGGCACTAACAGAGTACCGGCATAATCAGCAATCAAGTACTAATCAGACGCCCACTCATTCATTATCTTCGTCCTGTGCAGTCATACAAAACACGATATGCACCCAATAACTGAGAACCCGTCTTTTATTACCACATTATGTGTCACATGATATTGTTTTTGTTTTCCATAATCATGTTTTCCATGGTTTGTTCCCTCGTTTTCTTACAAATACATATCATGATCCACGTTTCATGTTTTTTAATCATTAATTCATATATTTATATCCTTATAATACTTTCTTTGTTCATTTTTCTATTATATACGTAGATATTCCTATATACTTTCAAATAAGATTTACGCGCGAGTGTTCACACACATCATTCATGTATTCTTTATTCCTCTATGAATCTACTTTACTTAGAAATTGAATCATTCCAATCAATCATCCAAACTAAAAAGTTATGGCATTTTCATGTCAAACTAGTCAATTTACTGATTTTACCCGAGGGACAGCTTGGTAATACTCATTTTCCGCTGCCTTGAATCTATATTTGATTAATCGTTCTTTGTACTTTTAAAGCTAAGGTGCTAAGGCTTCTTCTCCAATTGAATCACCCAAATGGAGCAATCGAAACTCGTTACGTCCAAACAACCCAAACTACTCTCATTATCAAACCTAAGGTAATTTGGCTGGATTATCGCATTACTGAGTGAATTGGCCACCTAGAGTCGACTAGAAGTTGTGTTTAGTTTCAGGATGTTTTTGGTTCTCCCCCTTGAAGTTTATTTTAAATCTCAACAACTTGAATAACTCAAATCGGATCAGAAATGAACAAGCATGCATTAAAATGCTAACACCGGTCATAATAGAAAAAGAACACTACCTCAGACAGATAACTTTGACCGCATTTAAGACAGTGCTCTAATTCGCCCGTAATGTGGGATTTTCTTCACTTTTTCCATATATTACTACCCAAATCATCTCAATATTTCCATATACACATCAAAACCACTCCAAATTCATCTTGAAATGGTGGTTTGTAACCTTATAATCATCTTCAATACATATGTTTCTTCAAAACCTTCATGAAATACTCCCAAACAACTCTAATATGGTCTCTAACCCATACACAAAACCAAGCACCAAGATTTGTTAGGGTTTGTTCTAAAACCTAACTCAATTTCTTTTCCTACTTAACCATATAACCATCAAAGGGAGGATTTTATACTCTTGATTCCATTTAGGGTTTTACCACCCCTAATTTCAAGAAATCCTGGGTTAGGATGAAATCCTATCAAAACCCTAGGTTTGCAAACCATAGACATCCTTACCATAGTCCAAATACACATAATTTCATACAAAATCCAAAGATCCATACAATTCCATACCAAAATCATATAGAATCAATAATTATAGTCATAGCCTCCATACCTTTGGTTGGGCTTCTCTTCTTCTCCTCTTCCTCTTCCTCTCTTTCTTCTTCTTCTCCCTTCTCTTCTCTCCTTCTACTCTGCTTGTCTTTCAAGCCCCTTGGAGACCAAATTCTGGGTCTTAAATCCCCATCTCTCCTTAGGCCATGTTTCGCTCCCAAAAACCCATTCGGGTTAAGTTTCTTTATCTCCGCTTTTGGGTCCTCCAACTTTTGATCATTGCGATTCCACTTCCTTTATTTTACTTTTTGGGCTCCTTCAATCTTGTTAACTTCATGACTTTTAAGCTCTCTGACAAATTACAATTTTGTCCTTAATTCTGTAAAATCTCCAAGCACTTCCATGTTTCGCATTTCAATTTCATTAAACATTCAAATTACACTTACAAAATACCCTAAACATATCGAAAAACTACTGGTGCAAGACATTTCATTGCTATACATCAACAATGTTTCAATCGTAATCCACTAACTGAAATCGACATAGAGTGTACTTCCGCAGCATGCAGGTGACATGGAATACCGCATTTAACACCCGATAAGCTCGTGGTAACGCTCAACTCAGAACAACCATGTCTACCCTGCAGTGCACTTCGAAGGGCCCGATATACCTCTGATAGCTTTTTCCGTCATTATTACCTAATTCACTCTTCTTGCAGATCATCTTCAAGTACATGATCACCCACCTCAAACTTCAGAGGTCACCACGCTTTATCTACAGAGCTCTTCCGCCTCGGCTCTTAGCCGTGAGAAGACGCCCGTGATCAATCCACATTCTCGGGAGGTGTCTTTAACCAAATCTGGACCACAGAGGATCTCTACACCATCGGGCCCAACATACTGTAGAGATTCGACAAGGCCTCCCATATAATGCCTCGCTGTACGCCATCCTACGCCTACCGATAACTATTATCGTAGGTGAAATTCCACTAAGGGTAAATGACGCCCCAAAACTCCGGGGTCCGCCGACTACCCGTCAACTCATGGACACGCGAACGCGTCGGCAACCCGACATTTTTTCAAGAAAATCAAGAGGTCTCATTTGTACTGCAGCTCTACCCAAATACAAACCCGTATATAACTCCGTCCCAAACATCAATATCATGAGTACAAACAGCCAGCTGGGGCCTAATGCGTAACACTACTATCAATATATATATATATATATATATATATATATCCTAACTATATCCTCAATAGTTTCCTGCAGTTCAATTGTTTTACTCTTATACAACATATATTAAAATTAAAACAATTTAATACACGTAGAACCATCAAAGCCACACTCCAGCCTTCTTTCTAAAAACTCGCCCTAGATCGAGTCGTCCCTCGCACGCTCCCTGCACCGTAAAATAGTATCCTCGACACGGTGAGCCAATGCTCGCAGGGAATCACCCTAAGTGGGCTACTTCTCCACCTGCGCATATGTGCAATGCTCCTAGCAAACACACATCTGCCAAATGCATGATCCTACTTGAATGCCTAACCGATCATCTCATACCCGAGTCCTCATCGCATTCCCTCTCACACTCGCCTGCCTCGTATGAGAATTATTATGCCTATTCGTTTGCGGAAAACCCTCCTCATGTATATATATCAATCGTACTGCCTCCGAACATCGACATATTATTTAGCGGACTACCCTCCGATGTATATCAATTGGGTCGCCTCCGACGCATTGATATTTTTATTATGGACTACCTCCTATAATTATCATTCTTGTGACAACCCTCCAAAACCATTTTCTGGGGACTCACCTTATGCACTCACTCCATCATCCTGTGTGCCTCAAAGGCATATGGAATGCATGATGTCAATTCCACATGCCTATAACACATGCAAATATATAAACATGCATATATTCACATAAAATTAATCACACAATCACAAGCCATGTAATTTCACATTTCATACACCAAAATTAGCTCTCGCTCGGGCTAATTATCAAACACAAGCACCAAATACCAATCACTCGACCAAACACATTTTCACACAAAAATATATTTTGTGAACACTATTCCTGAATAGTGAAACCCTACACATATTCCCTAAGAAATCACTCAATCACCTGGCTCACTTTGTGAACTCCGACCTCACGGCCATTCCCGGCCTTTTTCATATCAAGCATACATTTTAATGCATAATTTCAACACAAGCAGCCCCAACAATGACTGAACTGTCCAACCGAGCTCCAATAAATTCCCAAAATTCGGTCCCATGTTTTGGGACCTATCCAACGCCCCTCACGGCCTCAGCGCGTCTCAATACATGATTTAAAGCAGAATGTATGCCATCAACAAACCAAACAGCCCCTCACGACAATGGTAACCCCATTACCATTGGGTCCAAGAAATTAATCACCCTGGCCCCAAGGCCTGGGATCTATCAAACGGCCGCTCAAGGCCTCAAACCATCCGGGTAAACATTGTAAAACACTTAAATAAACAAACCCAAGTAGGAGAAAACCTCTTACCACTCGAGTTTGTCGAAACTCCTTAAACTGGTACTCCACGCAAGCTCCCTCTCCTACTGCGAGAGCGTACCTTTCCTTTCTTTGTCTCGACGACCGACTATCGTGATCTACCGGAACTTAGAGAGAAAGCCCCAACCTTCTCACTCTAAACGCCATTTCGCAACTCATTGTAAGTTTTTCCTCTTTCAATTCATACGTTTTTTGCTCAATTGTGGGAGACAAACACTATCGGAAAGTGTTTTGTCTTTTTTCCCACTTAATCATTTCTTCTCCAAAATGACAATTTTATCATTCTTTTCTCCTTAGCTTTTGACATTCCCAAGACTATCTCGACCGTCAATTTTCATCATTTCTACTCATGCCACTTACGGAAAATGTGAGTACGTGTTATATGTGACTCTCGCCTCATCAAAATCGCTTACTAAGACTCGAAACGCGATGCCTCGAAAAACGTGCAACTCCGACTGTCTCGGAATTCTACGAAATTTTACGTGCTAACTAGATTTCGCGAGACGCCCCAACTAATCCGTTTATTAACCGGTATCTAGAGAATAAATTTTTGAATTTTTAACCTAAATTACAATTTTCAGAATCGAAATTACGATTTTTGCCATTTTTAAATTGAATTTCTGTCTTACAAGAAATGCTCTTTCCAACTACTCCTTGAGATCAAGGGACGGCATGCCCGTAGCATGCCCTTAACGGTTCGAATGCTCCTCTCTCGACCGGGACACGTTTCCTTCTCGGGGATGAAAGGTTGTACTCATCATCAACTGTGTCCCCATGACTAAATGGAAACTCTTTCAAAATTGAGCCATAAACCTGGGATCCCATTCCGATACTATGGACACTGGCACTCCATGAAACCGGACAATCTTTTGTAAGTACAACTTGCAGAATTCTTCCATAGTGAAGGTCATCCGCACAACCAAAAATTATGTCAACTTAGTAAGCCCGTCTACTATCAAATCTCCACACTCTGCCATGCCTCGCGATGTCCCGAAAGTGAGTCACAAAAATCTACCTGATGTGCTCCCACTTTCACTCAGCTACTTCCAAGGGCTAGAGTAATCCTGATGGCCTTTAGTGCCCAAATTTCTTTACTTGTCGACACGTGAGACACTACTCCAAAATTCCAACGTGTTTCTTCATCCCGCTCTAGTAATATCGGGCGACGAAGATCATGGGTACATCTGGTGCCACCTAGATACCGTATAACGGAACAATCAACTCCTAAGGATTTCCTTACTCATATTCCCGCTGACGGGGAACCACAACCCGTCCCCTATACTCAAAGCACTACCATTCAGGTGTACGGTGCCCAACCTTCTTTTTCTCTCAGATCCCGACCATACCCGATCCCCGATAGACGCGGCCAGGCCTCTCCCCGACTCGATCACTGTTACAGTGGGAAAGCGTAGCCACTAAACTCCCCAAAGTACCTTGAGCCTGATCCCTGTAGTGCAACCCAAACTATCCCAACACTCCCCGTGACTCCCCGAACAGTGCATCAACCACCGCATTTGCCTTACTCAATGGTAATGCAAAGTGAAGTCATAGTCTCCCTCCAAATTTATTCCATCCACCGTGAGCCAATGATGAGGTCCCACTGTGTAAAAATGTACTTTAAACTCTTATGGTCCGAAAATACCTCTAACTACTCACTGTATAGATAGTGGCGCCAAACCTTTAAGGCAAAGACAATGGCCGCCAACTCCATGTCATACGTAAAGTAACTCCGCTCGTGGTTCTTTAATTGCCGAGAATCGTAAGCCACTACCCTCCCGGACTGCATCAAAACACATCCAAGTCCGTCCTTAGAGACATCACAATACACTATGTACCTCTATCCCCTATGTGGAACTATTAGAATAGGAGCTGAAGTTGTAAGACCCGAGAAATTCCAATTTATGGAAAAATGGCAAAATCGTAATTTCGGCTATGAAATTGTAATTTCGGTTAAAAATCCGGAATTTATTCTCTAGATCTCGATGACAAACCGGATTTCACTGTTGGAATCGCCTCACACAATCTAGCTAAAGACGTCGATTCTCGTCTAATTCCGAGACGCCTAATTTACACGCTTTTCGAGGCATCGTGATTGGGTGTCAGAAAAACGATGATAAGAAAAGTCACATATAACACGTACTATGTTCCATAAGTGGCATGAGTATAAATGACGAAAAACCCACTATCGATAGTGCCGAATGACAAAATCAATGGGGAAAGGATATAATGGTCATTTTGAAAATGATTAAATGATAATATGGCAAAATAGGGAATGTTGTCATCTCTTTTGATTAAAAACAAGCCAAAAAACATGAGGCGCGGGGAGATTAGATGGAGTAGGTGCGTAAAAATAGAGAAATGAGGATTTAGAGAGAGGCGGCACTTCTCTCTATATTCATGGCGATCCGACCGTCAGAATTGGTCTGACAGTTAGGCCAAAGTCGCTTCACGTATCGAGCCCACGCAGGCACCGGATTCGGTGCGAGTTTTTGCCACCTCCAAGAGGTGGGGATTCTCACTGGTTTTACTCGCTTAAGTACTTTGGTTAATGCTCGAGTCGAATGAAGCCGTGAGGGGCCGCTTCGATCGATTCCAAATCTCGAACCGAGGTGTCGGGATTTTTGAAGCCACAGGATACCAGACCGTCCATGGGCTGCCTGAGTGCCATGGTGCACCCAGGCTATGAATGATGTATCGACGCGGTATGAGGCCTGCAAATGGCCAGTGGAAATTCGTTCATTTCATGAACCGACGACAGCTGATTCATTTTAATAGTAACGAGGGTTTCACTATTCTCAAGAATAGTGTTCACAAAAACAATTTTGTGAAATAATGTGTTTGGTCGAGTAATTCAACTCCTAAATCGTTTGTTTGATCATTAGCCCACGTGTGAGCTAATTTTCGATGAAATCGACGCGAGATTACATGACATGTTTTACGTGATTTAAAATTATGTGAATATATACATGATTATATATTTGCATGTGTTATGTAACGATAATGAATCGATTATCACGCATTCCATACGCACCTGGGGCAATCCTGCACAATGTGGAGCGAGCGCACGAGGTAATTCCCGAGAGAATGGTTCCTGAGGGTCAGTTTCAAAATAATGAATATCTGAGGGTAGTCCAAAGAAAATATCAATCGTCTGAAATACCAATCGATATACATCGAGGGTGCAGTCCATACATAATATCAATCGTCTGAGACTCCGCCCAATTGATATATACACTCCAGGGTTGTCCACAAACAAATAAAAAAAAAAAAAAAAAAAAACTAAGGCTCTCATACGCGGCTTAGTAAAGCAGTGAGTCTGGGGAGTACTCGATATGAGATGATCACTAGACATAAGATCTTGCATTTGCTTTGAATGCGCTGCTTATTTCTCGGAAAGACGCATACGATCTCAAAGAGAAAGAAAATTTCACTTGCAGATTCCACTACTCGAGCATTAGCTCAATCTTGGCCGAGGGATACCATTTTACAAGTAATGTGGAGTATGAGTGTGACTCGCCTCAGCCTAGAGGCCGAAGCTTTAGAAGAAAGCCGAGTGTGGCTTCGAGGGTTCTTCCATGTATACATATATTAAAATTTTTGATTTTATTATGTGTTGTATAAGAGTAAACATTTAACCAAAACATGATATATGTCGATGTATGAAAGACATGGATATCAGAGTATGGGCCCAAGATGCCGCTTATCCATATTCAGACATCTGTAAGACTGATATTGGGACAGGTTTGCATCTCTGCAGCCCCCCCAGATGTACGAGACTCGCCGATTTTCGTGAGAAATGTCGATCACCCGACATTCACGAAGTGTTTCGCGGTCGACAGTAGTCAACTGAGACCACCGAGAATCAAGGCCACAAATTGCATCGAGCTTAGGTATACGGCTACCCATGGCTCTCAGGGGATCTGGGCTTAGGCCATAGTCTTGAGGTATGCTAACATCACCACCAGTGTGGTTCGATGTCGAGCCGTGAGGTATGAGATTACCTAGGAAATCACGGGTTAAAACTAGAACACTACATGCATGTGTTTTAGGTGATTGTTTGATAATTGATGTGTGAACATGTGAATGTTTGATGAATGGTGTGTGTACCTATGTTATATGTGTTATGATTGTTTGTGTGCTTAGTACTTAGCACATGGAAAAACAAGTGATGTTAGAAACTGTAAGTTTTTACGTTGTGTAAAAATCGAACAAAGAGGAGAAATAAAATAAATTTGAATAAATTTATTGAGTTGTCGGATAATGAAATCAAATTTTAATAATTTGAGGTTGAACAATTGTGGTTAGTGTTATATAAGGAGGCTTTGAGAAAAATTATGGACCTTTTTCCCGTAATTAATGTGTGGTATTAAAACAAAATAAATTTTAAGCAATTTATTCGTTTATCGAGAAATGAGAAAATATATATCTATATATATATAAGGTGGAGAAAATTTTTGGCTGTAAAACTGAAAAAGAAAGTAAATAAAATAAATTTTATAAATTTATTTGGTTATGAGGCTAAGAAGATGATTTTCTGTTTTACAAGTTGTAAAATTTAAGAATGGAGTAAAATAAATTTTTATAAATTTATTTGAGTGTTCAAAAATAATAATAATAATATTTTAAGTAATTTTTCCAGCTATTGGAAATAATTGGAAAAATAAATAAATAAATATATATTTATAATGAAAAAACGAAAAAAAAATCGTGCGTGGTAAATTGAAGTAGGCTACTACCCAATTGTATTGCAAGAAAAGGATTGTATCATATTGTAGTTTTGTATTGCAATATGAAGTGTAATATAAGTTGAGCGTGTTGAAAATTGTATTGCAATACAATTTTTGTATTGCAGAGAAGAAGGCTGGAGGGCTGGAAGTTGTATTGCAATATAGCAGATTGTATTGCAAGGGTGTGTAGTTGGTTGGGAAGAAAAATCAGATCGCAAGACAGATTTTGTATCGCGATGCCAGGCAAAGTAGTCGCTGGACTGTCGCGACACGCGCATACACGGCCACGTCGCGGAGTATGATACGGCGGGGGCTGGTACCGCGCAATCGGGTGATGCGACACGGCTAGCGCTGCTAAGGCAGTTGTGGCGCTACTGGGCGCTGCGCGCGAGCGGACGAAGCGCAAGTGGGAGCGCGGGGGTGCGCGTACGCGGGCGCTGGGCTTCGCGGCTCGGGCGTGTCGCTGGCTGCTGGCCGCACGCGGTGCATTCGCCGTTGGATCCCAAGGCTTTGACTCAGCATTTCTTCCCGAAACAATTTCGGGAAATCGTTGTGGAACCCTGTCATGAACACAAGCCATCACAAAAAATTTCTAAAATTTTTTTTTATTAAATTAAATTAAAATCAAATCAAATCAAATCAAATTAGACAAAATTTTCGAAAAATAAAATTTTTGGTGATAAAAATATTTTAAATGCATAATCGATTGCCTTGCATTACCTGTAAATGCAAGGATAATGGGTATACACTGACATAAGCAGATGACAAGGTCTCGGGCTATGTTTATGCCCTGTAGACATCAGACAGATATTTAATCGCCATTGAACTGCATGTACGAAGGTCGAGGACGCAGGACGCAGGGCGCCCACGTGGGTATTGGTCGCACCATCATTGCTTCGACGCTGTGCTTTTACCGAGGTCAGAAGAGCATGTTACCAAGTATCGCACAGCCGGTATAGCAGTGTAATGAAGATCCCTGGGCAACCTCCGTAGGCCAGTGGCGCGCATCATCCTCCGACATTCACAGTGAGCAGATCCGATGGTGGCGTACCATTGGTTCGTGCATCGGTATGCAAGTTAGAGGCTACGAGATTTACCTCGACGCAACCCGACGCACTAGTCGCTCCGGGGAGGTCGAGACCTTGGGGAGGAGCTCAGATGTGAGTTCTCCCTGTGGATTAAAGCAGAATGTGGATGATATGTCGTGGTCATGAGTCGAGATCCCTGTGGACTCCACTCACGCGGGACCGCAGGATTACGGACATGTCGAGTTCGATGTCATCCCTGTGGGATGGATTAGTCGACCGCCACGTTATTGCCATCAATCAGTGGAGCATGTGAGGGTTACCGCTACACGCAAGACGCATTTCGCTAGCTGTATTTCAAGGACAGCATGATATTTACTTCCATACAAGATAATTTTAGTCTGGTGTGTCGTGACGCTAATCCGTCACTAG
The DNA here is from genome assembly GCA_016808115.1 of Tetrastigma voinierianum. NCBI lineage: Eukaryota > Viridiplantae > Streptophyta > Magnoliopsida > Vitales > Vitaceae > Tetrastigma > Tetrastigma voinierianum. Next base: position 118,779 of record JAEQBH010005780.1, on the reverse strand, counting down.
CGAGCCCAATTCCTGTAGAGGATCCAGGAGAGACCGACTTGGGGATCTTTTTCACCTCAAAGAATGCCATGAAGATGCATATTTTTCCAGATTTAGCTACCCTGACTAATTCCAATGAGGGTCAGTAGGGACCACGTATAATAGTTACACTCGTACTTAGACGCGCCAAGCATGTTAATCTTTGAAGCTTACTAGTGATGCCTCTTTGATCGACGAATGCAATTCCAAAGAAAGATTCACGGATCTCGTACGTGATAGGATTATTCCTTCCAACCCTATTCGCATCAATTTGTCGTAGCCTTCGTGGATGACATTTTCGATCTACTCCCAAATGTGAGTGGGAGCATGAGTTACACTCAAGGATCGTTGCTACAAGCATCGAGAGACCATTGGCCAGACGCTAAGTTCAAGAAGGCGCAGTTTTAATACCGGTGGAAGATTTGCGACACGCGCTAGCACCGTGAGTGTCGGCCAATTTTTGCAGGCGTCGGGCGCAGCCGATGAGTCGGGAGAGACCGAATGTCAATCTTCGAGATAATGTAGCTTCGATCGGGCCGGGTATTACAGAAATTCAAGAACGGGTCAAGTCAGTCTATCCAAAGCAAGATCGTAGGATTTCGCCACGACACGGACTCCATGGTCGACTACCGACCCTCTATATGCCCCGGCACTCCTGATGCGTCGGGTAAAGAAGAGGGAGGATCAACCTCTTTTAGTTCGGAAGAGGCGTATGACTTCGCTTCACACGAGCCTCGGTGACTCGTGGCCGTGGATCAAGTACGCGAGACCCGGATCGCCTGCAGACGTGGATCCTGTGGCTTGGGACAACGCAGTCCCGCTAGGGTCGTAGAACACGAGAGTATACGCTCATTCCTCCACACCCCAAGACGGCCGAGGAACCGGGGCTGGGCCAAAGAGGCAAGCACTCCAAAGAACACAGATAAAGCCGAGGGGCGAGTGTGGGTCTAAGTCGTGACAGATCGAGTCACAAGAGCTAAGCGGAGAAGTGGACCTGTGAGTGGTGTAGATATCGTTGTTGATGTCAAGCTTGACATGATGAGTCGGGACAAATTACTCCAAGTTGTTAAGAATGGGACCTTAGCTGGGTTGTCATACCCGACACGACCTGAGGGCTTCGTGAGGTTAAGGCATAGAGAAGCCAGAATGGGGATGTTCTTCCCCTGGGGGAGGTGGGAGAGAGTGGATCCGATAGCTCGGGATTATGATGGAGATCCCAGATTCGCCTTCAGCGGGCACTCCTGGATCGGGTGTCACAAGATGGAATTATGTCAGCGCTCGTGTGCAATTCCGTAGCTTCACGTCGAGCCTGGGGTGGGTGCACTGCATGGTCATTCACCACTCTGTGAGTGTGGGATTGAGTTTCGTTTTTGGGGATCACAATCCAACTGGGGCATTTATAGTTCATTCGAGAAATGAAGAGTAATTAAAGGTGTTTGAAAAAGCAAGTATAGCCGCATCCCCTAAGGTGAGAATCCTGGAGTTAGGGTGTAAGAGACCTGGGAAGATATCCCGAATTTCTGTGTGAATGTAAGAGGCTCAAGTGTAAGTCGAAGAGTTAAGTTAATCGAGATGAAAACACTTCCACAAAGAATAACGTGAGACGAGCCTGAGTGATGTGAGCCTAAGCATCTCTTGTACTGATGCACCCCTCGAAATTGGGGACAGGTCAGCTTTCGGTGCTTCCGCAAGCGGCTCTGCAGATATGGATGTCATAATGCGACATGAACTCGCTGGTGGTCTATCGATTGTCACGATCGTGGACCTTGAAAGGTTAGCCGCTTACACACAAAGTAAGGGTCATGGTGGTTACACGTCAGGTGCATTATATACAAGTGGTAGTGCGACACGCAAGCATACGTCCTCGGGGTCATAAGGGCAGAAGAGCACCGTCTCTGCTGAAATCTCACCTTACAACAATAATATCGCGGTATATAGATGGCACCATACGAGGCATCATTGTACTGGGAGACCATGTGTACTTCAATCGCTATGTCGGGACCGAGGTGGGAGAGAGAGTTCCATCACCGGTCCCGATCCGACAGAGACACCTCTGAGTAAGGTGAGCTGATACGACAACGTGCCTTCTCACGGCTTAGCCCTACTGTAAGAGCTATGCGACAGGCGGCGCCGACCCCAGAGTTCGAGGTTCTGGGATCACGCCTTCTTAAAGGTGATGCCCAAGAGAGGGGTGGTTAGGGTTCAAGCAGTTTATGGAAGCTATCGCGAGGTTTATCATTTTCGAGATACCTGTGAAAGGTAGTGTCAGAAGGCATCACAAGCGCTACGTCCTATCGAATTTTCGAACCGGCGTGAGGGACCACATGTGGCTTCGGATACCGTGATCAGGTTTTGGCATGGTCAAAGATCCTGCGGAGGTTAGTGAGAGTGCTATGGCGGCACCATGGAGCGGAGGAGTCAACGTGGGAACGCGGAGGACACGATGCGCCACCTATCCCTTCTTTGCTTAGGGATGAACGCTACTTAGCTGCTTAAGATTTAAATGATCATTTACATGTACGATAGAAAGGCATCGCTAAAGTATGCATGTGAGTGATTATGATTATCCATACTGAAGACGAAATTCCTAAGGAGGGAGAATGTAAGACCCGAACTCCAATTTAAAAACGGCAAAAATCCTAATTTCTGCCAATAAATTGTAATTTCGGGGCTAAAATCTAGAATTTATTCTCTGTGATCCTCTGATGACAATAAAACCGGATTCACCATCAATCGCCTCACGAAATCAGTTAGCACGTCGAATTCCGCATAGTCGAATTTACACGTTTTCGATAAGATCGCTGCCTCTCGCCAGCCGTAAAACGATTTTCTATGCGAAGAAAAGTCACATATAGGTAAATATTACCATGTGCCATAAGTGGCATGAGTAGATAAATGATGAAAACACGCGAGATGGGGCGTCAATGACAAAATCAAGAAGGGATATAATGGTCATTTCTTTGAAAATGACTAAATGATAATATGGCAAAATGTGGAATAGTGTCATCTCTTTGATTGGAAAACAAGCCAAACGTGAGGTGCAGGGTAAGATGAGTGCCTAAAACACTGTCTTACACTCGCTTCTGTCATTATTTCACATTTATTTATAATAATTTTATAGTTTCGTGGCTAGATCCCCGATTTTGTGTCCGGTGTGGTTACAGTTCAGTCGGAGCGTAAAGAGCAAATTTTGAAGCGCTTTGGAACAATGAGAGCGTGCAAGGAAGTGATCGCCACGCCGCGACGCCACCACGTCAGCGACGCTCGCCCTCAAAATTTGCACCTAATCATTTAAAGTACGAATGGCTCGGGAAATTGGGCACGGGGAGACGCACGAGGAAAGGCACCTGACCTGTGACAGACCGACACAGAGACTCGAGGAAGTGCTCGATTTGGACCGTTTCTTATAGTTAGACATTATTTTCGATAATATGATGATGTTTTGTACTGCATAATCGGATCTTTCTCCGATGATGTTCCTGTATCTCTTTCTATGGTTACATCAAACCTTCACATGCAATGGATTAAAGTTCGATCTTCATGTTATTCAGCTTGTTATTAATTTGTCACATCTACTCTATACCTCGCATTTCAATTATATGATAATGTCCGCCAATGTTAAGATAATCGTGACCGAGATCCGAGATTCTGCAGATGAGGGTATTCGTGTGATCCGGGTGAGTAGCCTTAGCCGAATTTCTGCTAATAGAGATGTTCCTAACCTCACACAAGGGCATTTCCGTTAGAACATTTGGGCGGCTTCTAATACGTAGTCGCGAGATAGAGATATACTCGATTCTATCAGATAAAGTGATATACCTCGAGAGAGGATATCTCGTAGGCAAGATCACTCTCTCGCTCATTGACTTATTACAAATATATCAATAACAATATCTTTAGAAAAGTAATACATCGAACGTGATGTGGGGAGATTTAACCCTTACAACACCATTAATTCACTAGAATCAATAATAGCTAGTCAAGTGTTTCCTTACTTAGATTTTACCCTAGAATCATTTATTCGTATATCAGTCTCGAAAAGTAACCTCTCGTAGTCAATTCTTCCCCCTCGTGGATCGATATCCGTACTTTGGCACACTATATTACTGGGGCTACTGCACTTCACAAGACACAGTATTCATTTTACACACCGCCACCGCTGCTCGCGCCGTCACGGGAAAGGTTTAAATCGATACGTAGAGTGAAGACGATAGATCTACTTTTTCGCTACTTTCGCTATTTTACGCGCCGGTAATTGGCCTCGTTGGGGTTCGTGTTATCGCATTGTGCTCTCTCGGGCGGAGTACTACGCGATAAAGAAAATCAATTAATCAACACCGCAGATCTCGGAAGCCGTAGCACTTCGCATTTATCGCGCCAGAACGAGAACGTAATGATTAGAATCTGGGTAAATAGTCATGGAAAACATCAAGAACAAGATTTCGCGTTGAACAAACTGAACCACGTAGTCGAAATGGGAATCACTGGGCGGAACTGCCGCCCCGTGCCATTTATACAAATTCGTGTGACGATCCCACGCCATTAGATGAGTCTGCTTTAACACCAACGCTTGTTCGTACAATGATCGACAGCCAATCATTCAAGCAAACAATTTCGACTGAAGTCGCCACAAAGACAGATGTTCAGAACATCTTGCTCCACGGACTACCCTCCATGAGAATCCGAACATGCATTTGACTAACTTCCCCGGTTAGCGCATACCATCAAGTACAACCGAGTTAACGAAGAAACTCTAAGATTACTCATTGCTCCCACTTCACTTTGGGAGCTGAGCCAAACATCGCTAACCAAATACCACCGTATCCACGATTACATGGAACGACATTCGTATAAAAGTTTCGACCAAGTTCTTTCCACTTCGAAAAATTGCACAACTCTGCGGTAAAGAGATCAACACGCCGTCAACTAGGGGGAGAACCCGCAGGTACCGGACAGTTTCATGAATTATCATAAGTGTCCTCACCACCGACCAACCGGGATGGATGCAAGTCCACACCTTCTACAATGGTCCGAAGAAACGCAACTAATACCGATAGATGCGCCTACCGAGGAGCACCGACGGAAGAAACCAATGCACTGCTTCAGAGATCTTGGAAGACGCCGCAACCAACACAAATCGCTGGCCTGTAGAGAAGGCTACAATCTCTGAGTGCGATGGGCAGGTACGTGATAATGAGGTCCCAATAACTGGTGAATCATGTGGCACAACTAACTGAGCAGTTGAATAGACAGCAAGGAACCGCGAACGCCATACAAACTAATCCACGGAGTCAGGTGAATTTTTGGCGAGCGACAAGACAACAAATACGGAATGTCACGGCGAACTCACTGGGCAGCAAGCAAGCCCACAAGACGGTCGAGGTTTAATCAATCAAATCACGCCACAAAGGACCGTATGGGGGTAATGTACTACCGACCAGAATCGTGGACAAGGGTGGCGTAACAATCGAACCGTAATAATCGTAAAACAAACTTCAAGTGGTAATGGATTACGGAACAATCAACAATACGCAATCGAACCGAATCTAGTGAAACACACTCGAGAAGAAGTCACTTCAGAGCAAGCTCGCACGCATGTTAACTCGTGATTCCACTTTTATGAATGAGACTAGCAACATGCAGCAACAAGCAACCCAATAACAATCAAGCGTGCCGTACCGAGAAGTTTGGGGAGCAAGACAACGGGCCAACGGCAAACTCATTTACGTAAAGACAAACTGTGATCCTCGCCGAGCAACTCGGGCAAACCCAAGACGAGACTAAATGAATATGTCAGCAAGCATTACCGAAGTGGTATGACTGAGACCAGCAGAAACCCCAACTACGTAAGAGGTAGAGGCGCAGAATGTAAATCCAAGACAATGAGTGATGATACAACAAAGGAATGCTCTGCGGAGAAACAAATATCGAGACTTCTATCAAGCAAAGGCCAACATACTGTGTCTCCTACCCACAACGCTCCTAAGAAACATAACCTGATGCTACCAACAAATTCATGGATGTTTTCAAAAAGTCGCACATAAACATCCCATTCACGATGCCTCAGAAAGCAAATGCCTGGGGCCAAAGTAAAAATTAGCTTAAAGACATCTCTGCCCTCAAAGAATATCGTACTCCACTGGCGACGTTGAACTTAACCGGTATGCGAAGGTCATCCTTCGTGAGCAGCCGCCAGAAGCTCATGATCCGCCACTATCCCGTGCAGCAATCGGGAAATGCTATTGGAGACGCCAAGCATTCGGTGCCATTAATCTTATGCCCTTATCCATTTTTGCTGCCGATTAGGAGAAGCTTCCACCAAATCAGCTACTACCATGGACAGATTCAAACATCCGAGAGGGATATCAAGATGTCCTAAGTAAGGTCGACAAGTTTATTCTTCCAGCAGATTTCATTGTTTTTTACATTATGGAGGAAGATAAAGAAATACCGACACCAAAGATCTTTTCAGCAACCTGGCAGTGGCAATGATCATTGTACGTAGAGGCGAATCAAAACCTGAGAGTACAAGTAGTTATAAGTAAAGTTCAACGATTCGGCTTGGGGACACCCAAAGGTAAAGTGATACTCTGCTCTACGGCCGACATAAGCAGAGGCGAGTAAGAGTCAACGCCTAAATCGGGTCTTACTCCACCCTTTCGAGACTAGCCTAGTAGAGAATGAACTGAGAACCCGAGTGACGAGGCGTAAGAATATGTTAAATGGATGACCTTCAGACAATAATACCGAAATACTTTCAAACCTCTCGGGCTAAGGAGTTGGAAACTCACGGCCCCATCGACGAAGGCAACCACCCAAGATGGAACAAAACCTCTACCTAGTCATTCGCATGCATACCGGGTAGAATCTACGTCACCTCATAGTGATTATCTCAGCAAAAGATTCGACCGCACTAGAGGAAGAGAAGTTATCGGTCCTTCGAGATCACAAACATGCACTCCTGGATGGTCTCTACCGATCTAAAAGGATTCCGTCCCTTCTATGTGCACGCATCGATTTTTACTAGAAGATTGACATAAAACCTTCATGGAAGCCAATGCGAGGTTAAACCGACAATGAAGGAAGTAGTCCCGAAGAGGTTTTAAAATGGCTGTGGACCTGGGGTGATTTTACCCCATTTCGCATGCTGCACGGATCACCCCGGGGCCGTAGCATCAAGAAGGGAGGAACAACTGCCATCGAATCGAAACAACATCTTATCGCCATCGAGAATGGCACGGTGGAGAATTTGTATTGATTATCTGAGCCGAACAAGGCCACTAAAAAGATCACTTTCCATTGCCGCTTTCTAGATCGATACCGATCGATTAGCCGTTATGAATACTATCGCTTTCTGCATCGATACCCGGCTACAATCAAATTGCCATAGCTCCTCGAAGATCGGGAGAAGACAAATATTCACTTTGTCCCATGGTACATTCGCATTCTGGCATGCCCTTCGATCAGTGCAATGCACCGCGTCTTTCGATATGATGGCCATATTCTTCGACACGGTGGAGAAGACGAACAAATCTTCTACGGACGATTTCTCGCAATGGGAAATTCATTCGACAAATTGTCTAAAAATTTGAGAGTCAGGGTCAAAAGATGTGAAGAGACCAATTTAGTACTCAATTTGGGAAAAGTGCCATTTCATGGTACAAGAGGGTATCATTCGACACTGGATTCCCGCCGCCAAGGGGAATGAGGCAGATAAGGCAAAGATCGGGGCACCGAAAAGTCAGCTCTCCACCCTCTCGGTAAAGGGATTCGCAGCTTTCTGTGACACGCTCGGATTTGCCAGCTGTCATCAAGGATTTCCTCAGCTATATCAAAACCGTTAGATTCAACTTCTGTACCAAGGAATCCCATTTGAGCCTGCTCCCCAATGTTTCATGCTCGCTTTAAAGGACAAGCTCGACCTGTCTTTACTTCGCCAGATCAGTCGCACTCTTCGGGTTCTACATGTGCGACGCCATGATTCGCGATCGGGGCAAAGACGCCAGGCGTAAACTGAGAAAATTTTTCAAGGATCTACTATGCCAGAGAACCCCACGATGCTCATCAATTATGCCACTACAGAGAAAGAACTATCACAACAAGGCCTCGACAAATGCAAAGCCATATTTGATCGGGCAACAAAGTCGGCGCATACCGATCATTCTATTAAGTACTCATGACCAAGAAAGATGCCAAACCCCGATTTATTCGTGGGTCCCATTGGCTGCAAGAATTCGACGAAATCAAGGACAAGAAGGCACCGAAAAATCTAGTACCGACCATCTTTCGCGACCGAAGCGGGCCGTAGATGATGTTCCGCGAACGACTAATTTCCGCACGAGAAACTCACATCGAGGACAAGAAGGCGCTCCCCGGGTTTGCATTATGTGAACTATTCGCGGCCAGCGATCCCCGAGTTTAACTATCGTGAAGAGGAAAGAGGTTTTTCGCACACCTAAAAACACTACTATCGAAGAGCCAATTCCTTTACGTATTAATCGTGGCCGATCAGTGATAAGTGATGTGTGCCCGAAGATGAAATGCATATATTCTCAACCATCACACACTCTACAAGCAGGGTGGGACACTCGCGGCCGCAGAACACAGACAAGGTTCTACAATCTGGGTTTTTATCGGGCCTTCCTATTTAAAGATGTCACCACTGCTTCACTCAGACAAATGTCAACGAACGGGAACATCTCTAAAGGACGCAGCCACCCACGATCCCATCTCGAGGTAGAGTCGTTTCGATTTATTGGGGATCATCTCGTACAGACCATTTCCTCGCATCGTACAACAACTTGTACATTTTGCTGGGCAAGAGCATCATGTCTCAAAAGTGGGTGGAAGCAATTCCTACACGCACTAATGATGCCAAGGTCAGGCTCACTTCCCGCCAATATATTCTCACGCTTTGAACTCCGAAGCTTTAATCACGTATAATGGTACCCATTTCTCGCACAAGTGTAATTGATAAGGTGTTGCAAAAGTACGTGGGTACGCCATTGTATACATCTTTCTGTATTATCACCCACAATCAAACGGCAAGCAGAGGTATCCAACCTCGAAATCAAGTTCATTCTCGAGAAATACGCAAATAACGTACCCAGAAGCGATTGGTCTAAAAAGATACGACGCGGCCTGCATACCGCACCCCATTTAAAACTCCTTCGGGCATGTCTCCGTCTCGCACTGCAGGCTGGCAAAGTTTGTCATCTTCCGCTGGAATTGTGAGTTATTTCCAGCCCATCGACCACCGACAACTAAATTATGGATGCGACATCGGGCTGGTGAAAAACCGACTACCCAACTCGTTGAGCTACAGATGAGTTCGTGAAACTTAAGCATATGAAAAACGCCCGCATCTATAAGGAAAAGACTAAAAAGCCTCGCACGACAAACACATCACTAGAAAGGAGTTCACTACGAACAACAAGTCCTTATATTCATTCCTCGATTAAAGCTTTTTCCCCGGAAATCAAGTCTCTATATCCCGCCTTCACAAGAATAAAGGTCTTTTCACAGGCGTAAGTTTCACATCCCGAGCACATTCACGCCACCCAACGCTTGAAACCGCATTACATGGCGCGCCGCGACGCAAATCATTCCTTTGATACCGCATCGAAGTGTAGTCATCTATCACATGAGTTTGGGTTCCTGGAACACACAGATTCAGGGTCGCCGAGCTAACGACATTAAACATAAATGGGCTTCTGGGAGGCAACCCAAGTGTTCTAAGCTTTCCTTTTTGTTTGGCTCCAAGTTCTATCGCTTACTTTTCTCGCGATTTTAGGTTTCCTCGAAGGCTTTATTCGTGATCGTGGTATTTCATTGTTTGTTTACTTTCGTGATGCGCTGATACAGTCGTGGAGGATTCGCTCCAACTACGCATTACAACCACAGTCGCCGCACGGAGAGAGGGGGTTCATGTTCATGAAATCCTCAATATGCTCGACTTTTCTTCATCACGTCAGCGACGTGTATTTTCACCGCCGCGGACGTCAAAATACCCTCCGTCACGTCAGCGACGCGTATTTTCACCGCCGCGATCGCCAAAATAATACCTTCTCGCCACGTCAGCGACGCGCGTGTTTTTCACCGCCGACGCCAAATTCACCCTCCGTCACGTCGCGACGCAGGTTTCTTTCACTTCGCGAATACACTCAGACACCGTCACGTCAGCGACGCGGTCTCTTCACCGCCGCTTAATGCGGATTCGCGACAAGCCGTCACGCCATGACGCCATCCTCCACGTCGCGACGCCGCTTCAGTGAAGTTCTCACACAGCCGCGACGTGATTCCCGCACGGCCGCGACGCCACCCCCCTGGGCCTGACACCCGCCCCATCTGCCTCACCTCACACACCCCAAATCGAAACCCTAGCTGTCCTGAGCACCAGCCCTCACCGACCGCTGAGCCTTGCTCACACCGACGTGAGGTCCCGACATTGTTCCTCCGACCCCCTATCGTGCTCCTACGAGCCACCCTCTTCCCGGTTCCGGTCATTGTGAGCGTTTCCCACTCCGTGCTCTAGTTTCTAGCTCTCGGGTCGCATTCTAGGTACCTTTGTACTGTGGTGGTTTCGTGGCTTATAAGTGTTCATTGTGAGTATTTAGTCTAGAGTAGGTCTCAGTCTTTGAGTTAGAATTTGAGTCATGTGAGTCTTAGCTAGTTTTTCTAGCACACAGTGCTCAGGTTTTGTCTGTCAAGTAGTGCCCACTTCTCAGCCACTACCACGTGTTCCCAGTCAATATCGGCAAGAGGCGTCAAGCCGCTGCTGTTCCGGGCCTGGGGCCGAGGATCCGACTCCACATCCGATGCCCGCGGCCAGAACAAGGAGGCGCCGCCGAGCTGGCCAGCACCATTCAAAACCGCTCGTTCACAAAAGAGAAGGGGTTTCATCATCCCGATGATTTCCTTCGGGAAGACTATCGAGGCTAAGCGGGGTGGCGTGCTATGCCAAACCCCCTCATTCCAGCGCTGGACAGGCGAGCGTGAAGACGAATTTACGCCAACCCGCTCCCATGTCCCTCAAAAGGGTCCGGTAAGCGAGGCGCATCGGGTCGACTTCAAGTGAGTCGATCAATAGCTTTTATACTTAGAGCATGTACCGACGGTCTTAATCAGCTACGTGAGCACCCCGACTACTCCCGAGGTCATCCGCATATCGACCAAAAGGCCTGGGTGAGTGAGGATCAATGCGGCCACTACAAATTTTGGGCGCCAAGCATTCGCCTTCATTCCCAAGGTTCGCATCACTTCATCACTTCGCGTCTTATCCCGACGACGAATGTGTGTGAGGTGACACTAAAGATGTCTCGCTTAACTTCGCCATTGTCCAGGATATACCATTCGTCGGGCAAAGATGAGGATGCCATCCTCCATAACCGGATCGAAAATGAACCCTGGGCACTCTTTCGACCTCGTCAGGCAAACAAGCCGGTGCCTCGCCCACAACGAGGCCCTGGTTCATTCGACAAGGCCATATCACTGCGGACACACCCGGTGTCCCGCAAATTGAGGGGGTTCACGACCGCAGCCAGCTTTAGCCCCCTCGCACGAGGACGAAGCTTCCCGAATATCGCTCGCTGATTCCTGGGGGGCGACACCCGTGATGACATAGGCCGCCTCCCGTCTCACCCACCTCCACCACCGTCCTCCCGTTCCTCACCCACCCACCACACCACACCCCGCCAGCCTCAGCACGCTCCCTCCTTCTCACCGCATCTCGAGGACCTGCGTTCTCACCACCGAGCGTTCGACCTTCATTCCTGACGAGACCCAAGAGCACGAGTCCACCCAGATACGGAGGGCGTCATGCGGCCGACATGCGATACCCGCTCAATCAAGCCATCATTCTACACAGCTAATAGCCTATGCAGCCCAAATTTCACCCAGCCTCCCTCGTTTTTTCCACCTAGCCTCCACCACTTCCACCGCAGCTGGATCTTCCCCGTGGGAGTCCCCTTACTCTATTGTTTATATCTTACCAAAGTGAGGACACTGATATTTTGCCTGGGATGTTGATAGGTATTATGTTTTCGGGTTCGCTTAGTACTATGTTTTCGCTCTTGTTTATTGTCGTTTGATTCTCGTAGTACAAGATTTTTGGGCTTGTTCCGCATGGGTTAGTCAAAGGTTTTGTTTTAGTATTGCATGCGCCACAAGGGTGGTGTTTAGGCTTAGTTTTATTTGTTTTACATCACACTTTACACGAGTCATGCGTGAGTCGTTACAGGTGTTTTTTTGTGACATTTTCGCATGTAAAGGATCGCATGGCACGCGTTACTTTGATATCGAGGATCAATTCGATCGGGAAGTTCACTATAAACTGCTCTCAAATGCATACATTCGCTTGATGCCTCTGCACTAGGTTGAATAGGGGCTCAAGAGGGCTGCTGAATCAATCCCTGCAGTCAAGAAACCAGTTCTCAAAAAACCCTATCACACTCACACACTAGTGACTTTCAGAGTATGCATTAAAGCCGAACCAACTACTGTAAAGTTCGATTAACCTAGGGAGATTCGAATCCATTCGAAAGTGACGGGACACCTAATCAAAAAAGAGGATTGCCATCGAGCCCCAACCAAAAAGAGAAAATACAAAAACAATAGAAAAAGAAAAAAAAAATGACACAAATAGTATGCATGGGGAATAAGCTGATCATCCGTCGAATCCCCACGCTCCGAGCCTATCAAAGCCTAAATGCCCCGGGTTAATCGGCCTGAGTTTGCCGACTTCACCGCCCGTCACTGGATGTAAGACGATCATTCACGCAACCTGGGGCCTCGAAGTCGTGGGCCGAGTGTTCTAGCGGTTTGAAGGAATTGAAATTCGGTGCCCTAACTTCAACCGGTGGGGAGTCACCAACGGATCCCCGCAAAAGAACACCTCTCCGCCAAAAACCCTCGCAATGTGTCTTCCATTTTGTTTTAGTACGTAGAAATTTCTAAGTACGGTGACATGAATAAATGGGTGCTGCCTTATCCTTTCCTCCTAGTTAGCTCTTCCTAATAAAGTAGTCGAGCTTAAGCTCGGGGGGGTATCGTAACCTAGGCATATTCTCGAGGTTTGGCCCACTATAAGCAACATGTGGGTTCGGGAAAGGCTATCAACACCATGGATTCGACAGACTGGCCGTGGGCCAGGCCATCCCAATCGAATTTACCGGGAAGTCAAATATCCGTATGCCTTCATCGAACATCGAGCAAAATGTACGAGTATGTGAGTCGGGCTCCAAATCGAGTCCCCTATTTTTTCTTGATGTGCATCACCGTTTTAGTGTTAGTTACATTATGTCTAAAAGGTGAAACTCCTCGTTTGGGAAGCCTGCTTCGCTGAGACAAGCAAGAAACTAAGCTCGGGGGGGTGTGATTTAGTGCCTAAAACACTCATCTTACACTCCTCGTTTGCCTGGCTATTTTCACATTTATTTTATAATAATTTTATAGTTTTTTGGCTAGATCCCCGATTTTGTGTCCGGTGTGGTTACGTTCATCGAGCGTAAAGAGCGCCTTTTGGAAGCGCTTTTGGGAACAACGAGGAGCAGTAAGGCGGACTGCCACGTCGCGACGCCACCACGCGACACGGTGGAATCTGCGACCTAATCATTTAAAGTACGAATGGCTCGTAAATTCAAAGTATCTGAGATCACGCAGGAAAGGCACCCGAATTCCGTGAGCGGTGATCGACAGAGACTGAGGAAGTGCTCCTGGATTGACCAGCTTCTCGCGCAAAGCGTGATATTATTTCGACACATGATGATGTCTTACAGTCAGATGTCCAGATCCTTCCCAATATGCCCGTAGATCTTCCATACAACATCAAAATCCCGTCATAGCTGACGAAGTTTCAGATCCCATGTTATACCAATGATAAGGTTGACTGAACACAATCATTTGATCCGATTCATCTATATCGATACTCAACGCCAACACATAATATCCGACCCCGGTATCCAAGATTCAGGTAGATTATATTCCAGGACTGGTAAAGAAATTTCTTTAGCCGAATTTCTAAGTAATAGAGATGGTTCAACCCGAAGGTGGCATTCGGGGTTAGAACATTTAACATTTCTAATACAGTCTAGATAGAGATATACTCGATTCTATTCTCATCTAGATGCTGATATACCTCAGAGAGGATATCTCGCAGCAAGCATCACCTCGCTATCGACTTATTACAAATATATTGAATAACAATATCTTTAAAAGTAATACATTGAACGTGATGTGGGAGATTTAACTCCTAAAGGCCAAAACACTTCATTAATTCAATTAGAATCAATAGCTTAGTCAAGTAGCTTTACTTAGATTTTACCTGTAATCATTTATTCGTATATCATTCGAAAAGCAGAACCTCTCGTAGCTCAACCCCACCTTTCCCCGTGGATCGATATCCGTACTCTTTAAGTACACTATATTCTCGGCTACGCTGCAGACTTTGCGCGCGCACATAGGTATTCATTTTACACACCGCTGCTACCACAAATGGGAGATTAGATGGAGTAGGTGCAGAAAATAGAGAAATGGTGATTTTAGAGAGAGAGTAAGGCACTTCTCTCTAGATTTGCGACCCATCCAACCGTCGGAATTCGTCGAGATAAGAAGGAAAGATGCTCCACGTGATCGAAGGCCTACGCTGGCACCTGATTCGGTGAGTTTCAACAAACCCGAGGTGATTCTCCCTACTGTATTTTACCTTTCATGCAAGATTTCATTGACAAGTTGAGCGTCAATGAGGCCGTGAGGGGTTTGCTCGACGGCTCCAAATCTCGAACCGAGGTGTCGATTTTAAACTCCATGTGGACAGTCCGTCCGTGACTATCCACCCGCCGTTTTAAGTGCCATGGTGCAAATTTCGCTATGAATGATGCATTTACGTTGTAATGAGCCTAAATGGTCAAGAATTCGGTTCACTAAGTGAACCGATGATTGGTGATTCATTTAGAATAGTAATGAGGGTTTCCCACTAATTTTGGGAATGCTGTTCACAAAAATAATTTTTATGAAATAATGTGTTTGGTCAGAGTGATTCAAATCGACTGCCAGGTTTGATCATTACCACGTGGTTCACTCATGAAACATGGGCAGATTACATGACATGTTTGTGTGATTTAAATTATGTGAATATATGCATGATTATATATTTGCATGTGTTATAATGGTACTAATCAAGATCACGCATTTCATACGCACCTGGGACATCCTAGACGATAGAGTGGGTGCATGAGGTAATTTCGAGAGAATGGTTCTGAGCATTGCCTAAAAACAATGAATACTCCGAGGGTAGTCTGAAAAGAAAATATCAATCGTCGGAGTCGGCCCAATTGATATACATCGAAGGGTAGTCCATACATAATATCAATCGTCTGAGACTGCCCAATTGATATATATACATCGGAGGGTTTTCCATAAACAAATAAACAAAATAATTCTCATACGAGGCTTAAAGTGAAAGCGTGAGGGAGCTCCGGGAGGACTCCATGAGATGACTGCTAGGACATTCAAGCAGATCACATTGCTTGAATGTGTGTTTATTTTGGGAGCATTGCATATGCACTTAGGTGGAGAGTAGCCCACTTAGGGTGATTCCACTCATCAGCATTAGCTCACCCTCGTTCGAGGGATACTATTTTGCAGTACGTGGAGCTATGGCGTAGTGGACTACCATCCTAGAGGCCGATCTTTAAGAAAGCCAGGAGTGGTTTGAGGGTCACCTTCCCGATGTATACATATATTAAAAATTCTTTATTTTATTATGTGTTGTATAAGAGTAAACATTTAACTCTTGAAAACATGATATATGTCGATGTATGAAGATGGATATTGTAGTACGCCCAAGATGCCGCTTTTATCCATATTCAGGACGTGTGATCGATATCGGGACAGGTTTCGTATCCCGTAGCTCCCCAAAGACAAAAGGAGACTTCGCCCGATTTTCGAGAAATGCTCCAGCTCACCCGACATTCACGAAAGTGTTTCCGTTGTGTCGATAGTCAATGGACCCCCTGTGAACTCAAGGCCATGTAAGTAAGCCTCCTCTTTAATTCTTGGAATTCCCTTTCACACAAGTCATTTCACTAAAACTTGACCTCCTTCCGGGTCAATCTCGTCATAGGTTTAGCTAATCGGGAGAAGTCCTCAATGAACCTCCTATAATACCTTGCAAATCCTAAGAAACACCGTATCTCGAAGACTGACTTCGATCTCTCCTAACTCAGAACTGCCTCAACCTTCTCTAGGTTCACATATACATCCGAAGCCGACACCACAAGCCCTTTGGGTGGAAACACCTAGGGCTTGTACTTGGAGAGATTTCTAGGGTTCGTTCTTGGAAGAGGAAGAACACTTGAGGAAGAAGAAGATAATCTGAGAAAAAGTGAGCTCAACGCCAAATTTGTTTTCTCTTTCCTTTCCGCTTTTCTTCTTTTCGATGGTTGTATTTACTTTTCCACTTATGTTTTAGTTAGTTTTCTTGTTTGTAGATGTGTGCCAAATATATATTTGCATGAATTTCTCCTAATTTTATATCGATTGATGTTTTATTTCATATTTATGTTGATTATTTCATTTAGATCTTAATGCTGCTTGTGGATATTTGGCCAATATTTGCATGAATCAGGTTTGATTCAAAATTCGAGAAGCAGAGAGTTAAAATTAGACCATGGATGATTTACCATCTAATTATCATGAGATAGAGATATAAGTGAGATTAGGTGTGGTATTAAGATTTATAGGTTCAATGCATCCTTAGTTATGATTATTGGCGGCAGAGACAAAGATAACCTTTTCTATGGTAGTGCTAATGCTCGAGAGATCTCGAATATACATTAGTTAAATCGCCATCTTCATGATGAAATTGATCATCGATTAATCAAGCAGGGAGGTTCATACATCATTGATTAGTGAAATCTATACCTTAAGGCTTTTAGTCTTCTTATATATGTCATTCTCGCATGCCTAGATTAGTGTTTTGAATTTTTCTATAGATTTTCCAACATCCAAATCCACTGCCATAAGCTAGGATTAGCCTGCACTTAGTAACCCAATTCTCCGTGGGAACGTATATTCACTTATCATTATATTACTGAGGCGACGCTGCGGTACTGCGCATAAAGCGCACACATTTTATATTACATCACGCTGCCTATCAAGTTTGCAAAGCCGCTGTTTAGAAAAAAAGTTTTTACTGACATTGACAACAACGCACTAGATATTACTTGATCAATTTTTGGCTTAATACATTTTATTTTTTTTACCCTTTTAAATTCGTGTCGTTACTGGGTCTCTATTGTTCGTTTCGTGGTTTCAGGAGGTTAATCCGCATGCATACGAAGATAGTAGCTCTACAGCGAACTAGTTCCTTGATCCCGAGCTAGAGAGAACCGGTAAACATACTACTTAGAGAGCAAAGAGAAGTACAAGTGTCAATCACAATGGATCCATCATCGAGTTGACAAATGCATCGCTCACCAGCAACAACTAAGAATGCGACACCGGGCCGATGAGCATCAAAGAAGAGTGACAACTCACTATAGATCATGTGGTGACCATATGCATCAATGGATTATGGTCAATACGAGGTATCCATACTTGGTTAAATCATAATTTCGATGGAGCCACCACCTAAACACCTCATGGAATACAAGCTATAACACTCTTCAATCTCCACAAGTCCAAAGATTAAGCCTAGAAGAAGCCATGATGAATTAAGAAGAACTGCTTCAGATTTACACGGCACAACCTGAATTTTCGTGGATCACGGATGAAATGGACTTCACTCTCAAGTCGGGTTGCCTCGCTTTTTAATCCAAATGAGATAAGTCAACCCACATGAGAGAATGACACAAAGCTGGGAGGCAAGATTAATTGAAATGAAAGAGTTCATGCCGAATAAAAATATCTCAAGTTCAATTCATGGAATTGACAAGGGGAAGCCAATGTTCAAATTCAAAGATACACCATTCGATACTTTGAGTTAAGAGATTTGCCCAATGTATTACTTCTCGTACTCAACTTACATTCGGTAGATAGAGTAAGAAGAATAAATGTAATGGGGATGAGAGAAGAAGAGAGTAGATATTAAAAAGGAAGCAGGAAAGAAAAATTGAATAATAGAAATAAATAGAAAGTGGTGGTTTCTACCTACTGTGTCACCTGCAGGTGGCTGCTTGGCACTATGCATGGGTGCAAGAAGTCACGCAGCCTGGCCTGGCGTGGACCGCTCGCCGAGAATAAGGCTCTGGTCAAGCCAACCGTGACGACATCGGGCCAAGTGAAGGGCCTCTATCTCGTAAGGAGGACTCTGCCCCGGGTCTCATCCTGCACGCACCAAAAGCGCCGCAAGGGTGAGCACCTGGTCCTTCTTAAATCGGACTCCGAGGCCGCCCGGTGTCCGTCAGCGGTGGGCGGAGGTGGTGCAGGACCCGCCAATGTCATCTTCGGGACGCTCAGAGTCCAAAGCGGCCCGATAGCCGTGGCTCGGTCCCTCGTCCGAGGGCTCATGACCAATCATAAGTCCCTCAAGTCGTAGGCCACCTGCTCATTCCGACTAACCGAGATGTAGCTCGATGTGGTGTAACCGCGCCTGGGCTTGTCATCTGTGGAACCCCACGCTTGCAAAGGCCATATATGAGAAAAGTGGTGCCCCAAGTTCATCTTTAGCGTCTTATGGAGGATGGCATCCTCTATAAACCCTTGCCCAACATCTAAAGGAATATCCCGAACGAGCGGCATAATCGAAAGCAGAGACGTTGCGCTACTTCTGCCACACGCTCATCGCTGATGCGGAGACGCGACGTGATGAAGTGATGCCACATTGGGGGATAATATAGCCAAATGTCAGCTCAAGTGGATCTACGCCCTCATGGTTGAGCTTCCACTCACCCCTCGCCCGTTCACAAGACCCGAATGACCTCGGGTAACACGTCAGAAGTCGATCAAAAGGCTCCGGGACATGATCAAGATTATGTGCTTCGCTGATACCAAGATTCTAAGTCTATCAACACACCGCCACCAACCTTCTCGACAACGCGGAGCGAGGTCGGGCGTGAGAATCTTCGCAGACCACACTCATCGCGAACCGGATGAGGTGGTTAGTGCCTGGCCATCCTCTCGCCGCAATCGCCTTGTCAAGAAATCGCCGTGCGATTGAAACCCTTTTAATAAACGACGGTTTCGCAGATGGTGCCGAACCGACGGCGGCGACTCTCGTTAGCAACTAAACTTCGTGACATCGAAATTCGGGGTCAATCCTCACTAGCTCGACCAAGCCGTAGGCAACTTCGCCTCTACCTGACATGCGTGGAAGTACTGCAGCACCTAAGGCCACCGGAAATCAAATGTCACCAAGACGGCACACCCAGTCAAGCCTAGACAATATGTCGAAGCACCTCATAATGCACTATGAACACTTAGGCCAAATGATTACGTAGAAGTGTAGACACAAGCCTCTGCGACATATGACAAACCCAACTGGCTCACCCGAAACCTAATATGGGAAAGTACTGACTCTGATTAAACGATTCAAACCCTAACTCAGACAAGGACACCTAATGCCAGAAGCGTGGATGCGCGAGACAGGGACGCTGGGACTGGTAGTGTGGAAGGAACTCGCACTAAGTAGCGCCTGGTGATGGTGTCGACTCAAGAAACAATGGCCTCCGACTCCGTATCGAGTGGATTACGCAAAGGGTCGGGTGCGTGGAGGCGACAAACAGCCGCACTTTCAGTGTCTTCAGCAAAAGCGACCAGGTAAGAGCAAAAACGAGGGTGTTTCGCCTTAAATGTGGCAACGCCGCGACGCTCGACGCAGCGCGTCGCGACGCTCACGCTGCAAAAGTCGCGACGCTCCGTGCAGTTACAAAACCAACATCGCGATCGAGCCCAACGCCGCGACGCAGATCCAACGCCGCGACGCACGGAGGTACAAAACCAACGCCGCGACGCCGGACGCCTGCAAAGAGAGTGGTTTTTTCAACGCCGGATTCAACGCCGCGACGCTGGAATCCAACGCCAACGCTCTGTAGGAGGGCCTAAACCGGACGTCGCGATGTTGAGCCAACGCCGCGACGCTCCGCAGAAGCGCCAAATGCAAATTTTCAACAATAAATTCAAGGTAAGAGAAAACTCCCCGCCGTAATCAGACTTACTAACTTCAAGTAAATTTCTGAGCGGTCTTCTCATTACATAATCGATCGCAGGTCCCGAAATGTATTATCCAAAAGGAACTCCCGATTACGATGAACAAAGAACCAAACCAAATCGAAAAAACAAAACGATAAAATTAAACCACAGAAATAAAATTCTCAAGATACGCCGTCGCCTCCCAAGAAGCGCTATGTTTAATGTCGTTAGCTCGACTCCAAAATACCGATCAATGTGCTCTAGGAACCCGAGTCTTATGACCAAGCATAAAGATTGGGTTCGATGCTAGCCAATGGAAATGATCCGCTTATCCGCATGGAACTCGCCCAAAATACGACTTCAAACTCGCTGCGGTGTTAACTCCGTGAATGCTTTTCTCGATGTAAACTCCCCGCCTCCATGTGGAAAGACCTGGTCACTGCGGAAAGGTCCCGACCATCTGTACTTCAATTTCCCAGAAAAAGTTTTAGGCGAATTAAACAAGAGGACTTCACATTCGCCCGAATTCCTTCCTAATAATATGTTTATCGTGCCAGGCTTTTGTCTTTTCCTGTAAATGTGTATTTCATAAGCTCTGCTCCTCGAATTGGCCTAGTTCACTAAGTCGTAGCGCCGCTTCTCACCGGCTAAGTAGTGTGTATTGTCCATGTTCAACTCGCCGAGTTGCCTGCAAGAGGCTCGACATGCTCCAATTCCACCGGCAGTGGCATGTCATTTCATAAACAATTTAAAGGACTACATACCCAAAGGTGTTTTAAAATGCTGTTCTAAGACGCCCCGCAGTGCATCTTCAATCTTTTTGCACCACCCTTCCCGAACTCGGTTAACTCGCTTTCCGCATCGACTTAATTTCTGATTTGATACTGCTAGCCCATTCGACCGCGCTGATACGCAAGGACGGCGATGGCGCACCCCATACTTCTTTCAAAACCTTATCAATCATCTTATCAAGGTAAAATGAGCACCGTTATCCGTGATCAAGGCTCGAGGGTTCCTAATCGCAGAATATGTGGTCATGAGAAATCGGGCAGCCACTACCTTGGCATCATTAGTGTGGGCCTGACTACCAACTCCACTTCTCAGCATTACACTCCATCGTCAGAAGATGTACAAAGATAAGATGGGGGAAATGGTCCCATGAAATCCATCCCCCATAAATCAAACAGTTCTACTTCCAGAATTGTATGCATGGGCGGTTCGTCCTTTCTAGAAATGCCCCCCATTCGCTGACATTTGTCACATGTGGATACGAAATGATGAGCATCCTTGAATAAGGCAGCCAATGTAGTTCGATCAAGCACTCATTGCCGCTCTGGCCACTAAGTGGCCACCACAAGGGTAACGGGTGGCGGTAGCTGGTGCAAGATACTGCATTTCATCTTCGCACACATCTCCCGATCACTGGGTCGCAATGTTTGTAAAGAACTCCGCTCCCTCCCACAAGAGGTTTCCCGCGCGAAAAACCTCTTTTTCTCGATAGCTAAATTCAAGTGGGATTACCAAGCTACCAAATAGTTCACGACCGCAAACCATGGTGCCACCCGCTTGTCTTCAATAGCTAAAAGTTGTTCATCGTGAAAGTCAGATTCACTGACCATCACCGCTCCCTTCTCTAGCCGGGAAAGATTACTCAGAACTAGGTTCTCTCGTGCCTTTCTCGCCTTTAATCTCAACGTCTAGACCTCGTAGCGAAAGAACCCACTGGATTAGTCCGGGCTTCATGCCCTTTTAGTCATCAAGTATTTTATGGTAGAATGATCAGTGTGGACCACGACCTTGTTACTAATTAAATAAGGTCTGAATTTGTCAAAAGCAAAGACAATAGCTAATAGTTCTTTTCCTCAGAAGGGCGTAATTCAACCGCATCATTCAAGTACCTCGCCATAGTAGACATTCGAAAATTTTCTCGCTTCTCGCCTCTAACATCGCCTCCCACCGCAAATCATTTGTCACACATAAGCTCAAATGGAAAGAACCAACTGAGCTACTACACAGGAAAGCCGATACCAATTTATCTTAACACCGAAACGCGCCAAATATCAAGCAACCTGGGGTGCGGGTCCTCGGACTAAGATTAGACAACGGTTTTGCAATCTGAGAGAAGTCTTTGATGAATCGCCTATAGAATCCAGCATGGCCTAAAAAACTTCTTGTCCCTTTTACTGATGAGGGTGGAGGCAATTCTTCAATCGCTTTCACCCGCTTCGTCTTACCTCTATTCCTTCACAAATCCGATGTGTGCGAGTACAATACCTTCGTAATTCTAAAATGGCACCTCCCAATTGAGTACTAAGTTGGTCTCCTCACATCTATCAATGATCTCAAATTTTCCGTATAACTGCCAAATGAATTCCCCAATACCAAAAATCATCCATGAAGATCTCGATTGACTTCAACCATGCCTGAGAATATGGCCATCATACATCATTGAAAGTGCCCGGCAGAATTGCATACCCCAAAGGGCATCCGTCAATGCGAATGTCCCATAGGGACATGTGAATGTCGCCTTCCTTATCTTCGGGCCGCCGCACTTGATTGCAAATGACATTCATCCAAAAAGCAATAATATTCATGACCGGCTAATCAATCCAGCATCTGATCTAGAAACGACAATGGGAAATGATCTTTTCGAGTGGCTTTGTTCAGTTTCCGATAATCAATACAAATCCTCCACCCAGTAACTGTTCGAGAAGGCAGTAATATGTTATTCTTGGTTCTTATGACAGTTGTTCCTCCCTTCTTAGGCACTACTTGAACTAGACTTACCCATGCACTGTCTGAAATAGGATAAATTACCCCAGATCTAAATATTTTAATATCTTCCTTTCTGACCAATTTCCTATAGTCGGGATTCAACTTCCTCTCAGGCTTCCATCGAGGGTTTATGCCCATCTTTCCGAAGAAAATACGATGCAGCACAAGCAGTAAATAATCCTTTTAAATGCAATGAGACCATCCAGCGCATTTTATGATCTCTAAGGACCCTCAATAACTTCTCCTCCTCTAGTTCGCCTGGCGATGCCGAGATGATCACCGGTAAGGTGGATGCTACCCCCAAGATATGCATACTAAAATGGCTAGGTAAAGGTTTTTGTTCCATCTCGGTGGTCAGTTTCAACCGATGGTACCGCGGTTTAGCACTTTCACCAGAGACTAAGCATTTCCTTCTACTGGGTCCAAAAGAATCCATCCATTCGACATATTCCTCCGCCTTCGCTCAAATCCCTGAGTCATTCCTCAACTAGGCTAGCCCAAAGGGTCCGTGAGACCAATTTCGCTGTATTAACTATAGCCTCCTACTATCTCGCCATGAAACAGTATCACTTTCCGCCTGGATGTCTCACAAATTGAACACGTTGAACTTGACTCCATCCTCCCGCACTCTCAATTTTAGTTCTCCTCCGAACATCAATCATCAAGCCCGCCAGTTGCAAGAAACTGTCACCCAAGATTATGGGAATTTCATCCCTTCCATATCTAATACAATGAAATCGGGAAGATAAACTTGTCACCCTTTACTAAGACATCTTCTATTACCCTCCTTTGATGCTTCAAGGGATCTGGCTTCGCAAGTCAAGTGTGATCGTAGCTGACGAGTTTCACCTAATCCCAAACGCTTAAAATGGATATGGCATGAGATTAATGATGCACCCAAATCACACAAGGTTTCAAAGATAGCATTTTAATGGTGCACTCGGATAGTGAAACCATTCTCGGTCTTTTAGAAGGCCATGTAGTTTCCTCGAAGTATGGCACTACATTCCCCGCTTAATCACAAATCACCCAATCTTCTCTTCCGAGACATGATCCATAAATAAGAGAACTGGTAAGAGTTCGCCCAGAACTGCCCTGCAAAGTTTGATATTGAGGTGTGGTCTCTAATGAAGAATCAACAGTGAACGCTTTTTATCCAACTCAGGCCTTTGATTGACGCTAACGTGGCTATCAAGCTGTGAGCTGTCCCTCGCGTTAGTCAGGTTTCCCCGCAGATCAAGCTTCGAGGTCAGTTCCTATCCGCATCATCATTCCGACCGGGCCGACGACCTTCATTCTACCTCCTCTATAACCTGATCGGCCTCGTGACTCCAATTCCTACTCACTTCGTGACTCGCTTAACATGCGTTCATTCTCATCTCTTCTGATTCACTTCCTCGAGTTGCTTCGTAAGGAACCCTACGGCTTTCTGTCAATAGATTGTACTTATCACTCCATCCGTACCTCCAAGTTTAATCGGCCGCTTGATTGTTCAATCGGGTGGCCTGTTGTCGCATATCTTTGTCTCATCTATATAAAGGCGTGTGTGAGGCGAGCATCCGTGCAAGCGCTTGTTCTAAGTCCACCTTTTCTCGTGAGGTGGTTCGCTTCACTGGGTGATGGCATGTTGTTCGATTGTTCCTCCATCCATAAATTCTCGACTGCCTGAGCTTGTTCCGATTTTGATTGTTACGCCACCCGCCTTGATTTTGATTCCGATAGTCAAGCTTTCCCCCATACCGCCTCTTTGGTCACGGACTCCACTCGACTAACCTCGACACGCATCGGGCCGCTCTTCATCGCTTGGTTTTCCGACCGGCACTGCGCTATCAGGCCGCCATCCACACCACAACTCCTATGGGTTAGCCCTCAGATGGCATTCGCGTTCCTGTCAGTTTAGTAAACTGCTTAGTCACCGTGGCAACATGATTAACATCAGTCTGAGGTCCTCTGATCCCGCGGCTGCACCAATGCACCGGTAATCTCTTCCAGGCCACCATTTGTATTAGTCGCAAGATCTTAAGATCTCCCAAGATTTCATATAAGCTTGGTCCGTGGTTTTCTTTCATTGCTGCCCTCTCCAGCCTCGAGGCATCAATCACTGCTCTAGTTGCATCCTCGCACTAATATAAAGTATGACCGCATCCATCCGCCGGCCGTGATGTGGGCACTTCCTCGACAGTTCGTGAAATCTATCCCATGCCTCTACCGTGCTCTCTCCCCAGCCAGTCTAAAAGTATTGGATCTCGTATAAGTCGTGCAATTTTCGAGGGGCGGGAAAACTTGGTCAGAATTTCGCACTAAATCGCTCCATGAAGTAATGGAACTGGGTGGCTGACTTATTAACCGCTGCTTGGCTCTATCACCAGTGAGAGGGGAACAATTCAATCCAGTGCCTCTTCAAGAACCCCATCATTCTGTTCGTGTCGCACTCGAGAAGTCGGGTCGATGCATATTTGGATTCTCATTTGTAGTCCATGAAATAAGATACTCACATCCGTAAGGTTACCGACTTCACTGCTGTTTGCCCGGATGGTGGTCTTCGATAGTCAGTTCTAACAACCGTAGTAGGGCAAACTCTAGCAAATACAAATGATCATCCGTCAGACAAAACGGCCCGGTGCTCGATTCCTTCCGCGATTCCATTTCGACCCCTATGTGGCTCGCTTTGTTTCAATGCTAAGATCCCCGCTTCTTCGTTGTTCTCCATGATTGCAGATTTCTAGTCCGCTCTGCCTCTTGTTCTCGCCAGATTCTCAGGTAAAAAGTTCTTCGCTCAGATCAAACTGATGTCGGGTCAACCTCGGATCCCGTCGTCGAACGCGCCTCACCGAAACCCCGACGCAATCACACACGAAACAAAAAGACCAACACCAACACTCTGTAAAAACAAATAAAACAAAATTCCGTAGTAATATCTACTGTTTGGCTCTATATCACCTAAACCTATCCCCAAGAACGGCGCCAAAAACTTCTGGTGGCCGAAAAATGTGAGGATGTGTATATATATGTACGCCATGCGCGCGCAACCCGCCTCAAGTAATATAGTGTACCTATATACGGATATCGATCCACTGTGGATAAGTGTTTTCGTTGACTACAGATTGGCTTTGAATACGACCGATATAAGGTTGTGTGAAAGAGTGTCACAGTGTCCGAATTTAAACTAAACCAACCGATCTTAATGAATTGATCGTGTAATGGAGACTAGGCCATGTCTCCCCTGCCACTTCGGCGGATTATTTCCCTAAAGATGATATTATTCAGTTTATTTATGATTTATTGATGGCTGGGGTGATCTTGCTTACGAAATACCATTTCCTTGAGGTGGATCTACTATTTTTCGCTAGTAGAGTTGAGTGTATCTCACCTCAACTCGATAATCCGAAAATGCTTAAATGTTCTAACCTTAATTGCCACCTCCTCGATCGGGAACATTCTATTTACCGAATCAACCAAGGTCGCCACTGTATCCCCGGGTATCCTCATATCTCACCTCCCATCTCCGTGCCAGTCACGCTAATGTCGCGATATCACCATGTACGACGGCTGCATATAAAGCGTATGTTAACAAATTGCAAACGACTAAATGATATAAAATACTAATTCCTTTAATCCATGCAATCGCGGACAGGTTCAACAACACCCTAGGTATAAATCTAGAACATAATCGAATATGAGAACACCAAGATTTAATCTATAAAACATCGTTGCTTCTATCCAAAAAGAAGAAAATAATAAATGACGGGCTCCTCCAAGATCAAAGTCATATATTATGATTTACGCCTCTAGTTCGTACGCCCTCGATTCGACCTTGAATTCTGGTCCCCTTATTTTTAATGATTGAGGAGGCAAACTCACACCGACGCCCCAATGCCGAGACGTCACGACGCTGTCGGGCTATTGACTTCTATATAGTCAATTCAACGCCGCGACGCTGGGGACATCACGACGCTGGGACGCCGCGACGCCGAGATCGCCGCGATCGCCCACCATCTTTATGCAATCATAATTCTCCCGCTCCGTATTCTTCCAAAAACTACCATTTTCGCCTGCATTCACACCAATTGCACAAATTAGATATCGGGCTACAAAAATACGTATTTAAATATAAAATAACGCTAAAAACATAAAACATACGCGGGTATGACCTGAGTATTTCAGCCACTCATCATCCTCTTTAGACTTGGAGTATATCAAGATGTCGTCTACGAAGACCACAACGAACTGATCTAGATGGTGTTGGAATACCCTATGCATGAGATCCATGAATGCCGCTGGAACATTTGTCAATCCGAAAGGCATTACTATGAACTCGAAATGACCATACCGCATACTAAACGACGTCTTAGGGATATCTGCCTCCCTAACCCTCAACTGATGGTAACCAGTGCGAAGATCTATCTTAGAATAAACCTGTGCCTCTTTCAGTTGATCAAATAAATCATAAATCTTTGGCAAAGGGTATCTATTCTTAATAGTAGCCCTATTCAATTGTCAGTAGTTTATACATAGTCGACGAGTCTTATTCTTCTTCTTGGCAAACAACACCAGAGCGGCCCAAGGTGAAATGCTCGGTCTAATAAAACCCTTATCCAACAATTCTTGTAATTAGACTTTGAGTTCCTATAACTCAACAGTAGTCACTCCATATGCGGAGTCATAGAAATAGGCGATGTACCAGGGTGTTACTCAATAGTGAAGTCTACATCCCTATGCAAAAGTAATCCTAGTAGTTCGTTCAAAAAACGCCCTCATAATTAAACCGCCGAGGTAGACCTTAACTCCCGTCTCGCCGTCCTCCGTAAGGTCACAAACGCAACCCATCAACCGGCTCGTGCTTCATTTAGAATCATACATGGCTTAGGGTAAAGCATTGAGCTTATCCTCCTGAAACATAACACAAACATCATCCGGTGTGTAGGCAGTAATCCTCCTACGATCACAATCAATGACGACTCAATATGCCGTCAACCAATCCATCCTAAGGATGATATCAAACTCAGACATGTCTATGACCCTAAGGTCCACAATGAGTAGAATCCCTGAGATCTCTAACTCACAATCCCAACATATGTGATCAACGCTCACCCTAGTTCCTAGGGGAGAACTAACATGCAACAACTCTTCCAAGGTTTCAACCTTTAAGCCTAAATCTTTCACACATGATGCAGCAACAAATGAATGAGATGCACCAAAATAGTAGAAATGCACCCTGAATAACTAATTGATCTACAAGCTTAGCCTAAGGTGTGATGGCATAGACACGTCCCTAGGTCCCTGAAGTCCCGGCTTGTGAGCCCTGGCCTCGGCCTAGATCTATGCCTTAGCCCATTCAGCCTGATTGTGAAATAGTAGGGGCCTCAGCAAAGATCCCGAGACTGACATCGGGTTCTGCCTAGCCCATCGCGGTAAGGAGGAACAACCTGGGCCCCAGCACATCCCATCGATGATCGGACTCAGCCCTGCGAACCTCGGATCCCTGACTTTGAGGACAATCCCGTCTCGTGTGTCCAAGATGGTGGCAATGGACACATGTCCTCTGCCATGTCTATCTAGTAGCCCTAAAATGTCTCCTATCTTGGGATGATTGACCATTGCCTTGGTGATTCGCGTTCAAACCTAGCGGGTGTTCTTAAATCAAACAATATTTATAACCTAACACCTCATACTGGCGTAGCATAGCTACTATAATACAGTGATTCTAGGATCGTCCATAGAGATGAGTTTTCTTCGTGTAAATGACTGACAGTGAAGTTTAAACTGATGAATTCATTTTGGATTTTGGGTTGTTATAAAAAGAATGGATTTTTGTGGTGAAAACTAAAAGTAAAATGGGTTAAAATGTAAAATAGAAATACTTGAAGTGTTAGGTCACTACACTTAGGTTCCTAGGGAAAATGAGGGTTTCTCAGGGTCTTTTCTTCGCATTGGGGATAGTAACATATAGTTACTTCTCGAATCGGATCTTGGTTTAACTATAAATTTAACCCTCAATAACTATCCTTTGAAAATGGCATTCATTGAACATTAATGTTCTTAGACAGTAAAAACATGTCTCCTTGACTCACCTTCCAATAGCTCATAAATGATAACTAAGGAACATCACTGGATCTAGCAATAAGCATCTAATGAGCCCTAAATGCTTACAAAGTACTGACCATTCAAGGTGACTCGAAGGGATCTAAACCTATAGTTTAAGGAAAACATAAATGTCAGTGAATACCTACGTTGAAAACATGAGAACTTTCTCATTTGCCTCTAAGCCTTACAATTCTATTCCCTTTACTCAAGGAAGAGGGGTTTAGCCAATTATCCTATGAGTTGTCATCCTCAGAGGGTGTTTGGCTGGGGTGAGAATGAGAGAAAAGAAGAAGACTAAGCTTATAAAACTGACAAGCTTCCCAAAAATTCAATAATAAAACCAAACTTTTTTTTACAAAGTGTTGTTTGGGCATTATATACTACCTAAAACAATGCAAATTACCAAAATGAAAAAAGCAGTAAACTATTACAAGGATAATTTGGGAAGAAAACAAAAAAATGAGGGACAAAAGTCAACAAAAAAGGGAGGAGATTTCGCAGGCTACGAAATTTCGCAACCCTTGCGAAATTGTTATGTTTTCTACCTACCTTCGGGTTTGCCTTTTGGTTTTGTAGTTTTGAGTTCCAATTAATCTCTTCATGCTTGAGCTACATCCCTCTCTTCAATATATATAGCCTGTGAAAAATACAAAAACTGCTATAAAATTGATCAGAAGCATTGCTAGGTCCTTAATGTGACTACTAGGTCAATTGGGTTGATTACTAGGCAAAAAGTGCTCAAAACCCGGAGTGCTAAGAGTATAGAACAACACTATTTTGGTAGTAATCACTGCCTCGATAGTCACAATTCATTCCTGTGTGAATCCTCATGAGTGCTATCCTCTACTTCTTCCCTGAGCTAAAAGAAGAAGGTTGGCTCTCATTCCTCTTATATTTAACACTCGCATCCCGGATGCTCCGTGCATCGTCCACCTCCCTCTCAATGGCCATAGCTATCTTGACCATCAAGTCCATGTCTTGTGGTGAGGAGCCCTGCCAATTTTACTCCGATGGACAATTCGTACCATCTCGATCCTCTATTTTTTTGGCTATGTCAGGGTCATATTACGATACCCAGCCCGCCCGCACCGATTGGTGAGTCCGGAACCAAAACCCCTCGTGGGACGCCGTTTATTTTTTAAAGTCATTAATCAAATCTCTTGGTTATCGCTTCATTAAATTAGTTTTCAAAAGTGTCGCGACTAATCCCCGACTCGAATTCGACATGGATCCAAGCTGAGGCCGGTTTACTCGACATTTTCAATTATCTTATCAAAACATTTGGCTCATTTTGTCATTTTAAATTTGTAATTTCAAGGGAAGTACTTATTTCGTAAACCCATAAAACATTGACAATGCATCAATATTCATAACGTTTACATTTAACAAAATGCCTTTACAAAAATAATGATCCAGAGTTCAACCGTTTTTACTAAAAATGTCAATGTTCAAAGAAATGGAGTAATGTGATATGATCTGAGCATATCAGAATCTTCTCGTATGACTCCAGCTCCTCGATCTCTGGTCGTGGCCGATGTCTATCACTTCTGACCGCACATTGATAAAATACCACGCTAAGCATTTTCATGCTTAGTGGTTCTATACAGCTCAGATTCCATTTTCGCTCATATAAATCATGCATTTATCAAAATAATGTCTTTATACAACATCAATGTAAAGATACTTATACAAATACACTTTTCATCACCGCTTCCTTTTTTCGTTTAGATTCCACACAGTAGTTATAGAATTCACATCCACGGCGTATTCGGGGCCAGGAACTGCCGTTGTCATCTCGCCAAGAGTACAGGTCATCTCTGGTTGATCGTCCGCCCTCCTTCATGCGATTTATAGGGTTCTGATGATTCACAGATTCGCAGCTGCAACTCTGGCCCCGTTTGTCATTCCGCAGTAACGTGATTTCTCAGCGGTCGTCACCGCCTCACATGACTATATAGTTTTCCATATCTGCCAAATGTATCTGGGCTTGGTGAATCTCGCCCCGTCTCGTCATTCGCAGCAATGTGGGATTTCGCGCTCAATATTACCGCCTCACATATGACTATAGAAGTCGACATTCACTACGATTCGCTTGGTGAATCCTGGCCCCGTCTGGTCATTCCGCAGCAATGTGATTTTATTTGACAATGATGCGACGCTCATGACGAATCTCGCTTAGTGAATCCCGCTATGTTGGTCATTCAATAATATCGCTTTCGAAATCAATTTACTTTTTTATGGCAAGAATGCTTGTAGTTCAAATACACGATACATGCGCATATTTGTCAAACATTTCAAATACTAATCATTCAAATCGATATATACTTATATTTGCGAACAGAGAGCAATATGAGAATAAAGAGCGTGTGGTGAACAAACTAGAATAAAGAACAAGTATAGAACAAAATGTAAAGAATAAAGAACGGTAGAATGCACCACCATCGATTCCGTTTCTTTCTCGATGTCAATCCTAGGTCAGGTTATCGTCTTCACCCGCACCTAGCCAAATACAATTTATTCACTCTTAGTGATTTAGCAAATAATCATACTAAACGAATATCGCCGAGGCAAAGCGAAACTTTGCGGAGGCGGCGAGGTACGGTACGTTTTTGACTTAGTCTCATTCTTATTCTCTAAGAGTCTACTTTTACCATAAATTGGAATCATTCCAATCGGATTATCCGAACTAAAGTTATGGCATTTTCATGCCAACTAATAAATTTACCGATTACACTGGGGACTGTTTGTATTGCTCATTTTTCCGGGGTCTTAACTTCATGTTTGACTCTAGTTCATTGTACTCTTTTAAAGCTAAGGTGCTAAGGGTTCTATTCCAACCTGGACCACCACCTGGAGCACTAAACTCAAGTTACGCCCAAACAACCCGACTACTCTATGTTCAAAGCTGGAACCAGAATTCGCTTGGCCACGGCCCCCACCCCTTTAAGGAATTTTTAGGCCACTTAGGATCAGAATTTGACGATTCCTTCCTTTAAGTTTGGTTCTCCTTGAAGTCTATTTACATCCACTAACCACTCAAATCGATAAGAAATGAGGAAGTTATGGCCAAAATACCTAAAATTATCGTAAACTGAAAGGCAGAACAGCTGCACCGGCACATGTCTAACATGTACCGGTGCCAGCCAGCCAAAATGACTAACACAAGTCAGACAGTACAAGTTCAAATTGTACCCTAAGACAAGTCTCCTAAAATTGCCCAAATGTGTATTTTCTCCCATTTTCATGCACTTTCATCCATATATCACTCCTAATGCATCCTTCATCAAAACTAACATAATCCTCTCAACAACCCACAATACTTTTAACGGTAAAAGAACTTTAGTGGTTCATACCAAATTTCACCCAATTCTACAAACCTTGATATTTTGAAGGATTGCATATCTACTCTTATCAACTAGGGCTTTTCAACCAAAAATTTCCTAAATCTAGAGTTAGAATGTTTGCTCTAGTTAAAAACCCTAGAGAAGGGAACCAAATTAATGTCCAAATGAAACCCTAAGCAATCCATACCCAAGAAATTTCAGACAAAATCATGCTAGAATCCATAATTTCCATACCTTTTGCTTGATTCGATTCTCCTTCCTCTTCCTCTTCTTCCCCTTTGTTTTCTTTTGCTCTTCTTTCTCTCACACGTTTTGCTAGGCAAATTGGAGACCAAATATGAATTTTGGTCTTATTCTCCCCTTTTATACCCTACAAGTCTCCAAATTGCAACTAAGTCCTTCACCTTTAATTTTTGCAAATCAATTTTGTTTTAATTCTATTGTGGCTCATCTCTACCCCTTTTGATTTTTATATCCCTTATGGAAATTTCAGTTTTATCCTAGTGCTCAAATTTCCGGGTTCACTAAATTTGCTATTTCATAATTTGTCAGTTTATCAATTTTCTCGGAAAAACACAAGTTTGGCTCAATTCATATCCGTAATATATAATAAAATTATTATAAAAATTTATATTTTTAAGGCATAACATAAACATCTACAAACTGACTAACTCAATGAACATAGCCACGTATTCGAGCACTGTCATCGTTCCTTATTTCGCCTCAGTGAACCTCGAACTTCTTTTGCACGTCGAGCAAATGTCAAGTAAAATACTCGCTTCATGAAGAGCTCATACTAATCCTTCCTATGTCATTCCCTCCAAGTTCCTTGAGGATTTGACCTAATCCCACCATACTTGGGATTCGCCCTCTAGCTGGAATGCAACTAGCCTTATCCTCGTGGCATCGTGAGGCATCTCCAAGGTACTCAAAGATCTTGCCGACCTTCCTGTTTAATCCAATGATCGCCCATCGGGCCCTCTTTCTCCCTTCTCGTCAGAGGATGATGTGTACTCTTAAACCCCGAGGTTACTCGGCCCTCTTTGGCCTGGCGCTTGCATTAGCATGTGAATGGTGGTAGCCACAATACTCGCCTGCGTAATGGTAGCAGTAGCAATCCCAATGGCCTCCGTGAAAGCTCGTTGGTCAAAGGCTAGTGGTGGTTAGTTGTTGCTTCGCCCACCGCTTCGGCGCCGTCTTCCTCGACTAGCCATCTACATATGTCAAATAGAAATGTAGTCTCACACAATATCCCAAAGAAATAGCGATCAAGTATAAACTTTGAGATTTCTCTCATTATCTAATAGTAGTGCATGTGCCAACGACTAGTAAACCTCAATATCCCGAACTATTCCGTTTGTTCTTTTCCCAAACCCCTAAGATTATGTTTTCTAACCCTAGTGTTCCTCTTTTTCCATGTACACTTTACCATGTATATTATTCACACGACACATAGCACACAATCATATAGCATATTAAAGCATAAAACATGAAATGCATAATGAATGCAATGGTCTAGACCCATGCCCATCAAGCCCTAGGTAATCGCATACCTATGCTCTCATACAAAGTTGTGACGTCCCCAAAATCCGAGGGTCCGTTAATCACCCATCAACCAGTGGAAATCATGTGGGTATCATGAGACCCGATACCACATTGTTGTGTCCCATTTACCGGGACCTACAATCTTGCAAAACCGGACAGAGTCCCCTTCGCACGAGGAGTCCCACCACAAGTACCAACCTACACAATATTCAACACTGCAAGAAAATAGTGTCTGTAAGAGTCCTCGGGCGCCAAGGCAAACTACTTTGCCAAGGCGAGGCAGGATCAATTTTTTAGACGACCTCTTGCTCGCCCAGGCGAACTTACATTTTCCTAGGCAAGGCAGAGCCTACGATTACAGGATAATTGCATAACAAAAAGTCCATTCTTAGTTTAATTACACTCTTTTACATGAAAATATACACATGAGTTCAATTTCATTCATTTACACATTAATAAATGCCAAATGGATTTATTCCAAAAATTTACAAAATAATCACAAAGCCACAAGTCGGCTTTCTTCACTCTCATCCTAGATGAGAGTCGCCCATCGGCTCATTTCCCACACCTGAAATGTTATCCCATATAAGGTGAGCCACGCACAGTAAAGTAATTCCTACAAATGCTACTCCCCACCTAAGTGTACATGCAATGGTTACAATTAATAATTTTCACATACACACCACAATTCCAAGCAAGATGTACGATACAGGTTGGGAATTCTGCATCCTCCTTGCCATGGAATGAGATGAGACTCACTCATGCACTATGCCCAAGTCTTTACTGACTCCTAACACACCATGCGTTGCCCATGTGTGATAAGTACATCGATGATGGATTCTGTCAATGATCATTTCAAACAAAATTCATTTTTGTAAACCAAAAGCTTGCCGGATGTTACACCTCAAATGATCATTCATTTACAAAACCATGTGTGTCTTTGTGGCGTGGTGGGGTCTGCAATGATCTTGTAACACTTTTGGACTTTCATCGTTGGAGTAATTTAAACCCGGTCAGGGTCATTCACACGAAGTCTCCCCAGTCATTCTTCTTTATTACCAAACACCGGTTTTACCATTTTGTTATGGTCTGCGACTTTGTTGGACCATGATGGTCTGAGGCCCACTCTGTCCTGACTAGGGTGATTACCTTTAATCGTGCACTCACACCCATGTAATGCGATGTTTCCTTTACATAATGCAATGTGATGCACCATTGCATTTCTATGTCATGCCACATATGTGATGAATGTCATATGCACAATTTATCTCATGCATTTAACCATGAATTATGGACAATTATATTACATGTATATAATTTCCAATTTAAACACTCATAACAATGTTAATACATTGGAACACATATATTAACATTCATCAATCACAACAAGAAGCATGCTATCACATATCAAACCTTGACACACTCCAAATCCACGAAGGCAAAATGTGGCATTTAGGGTGCCCCTGACTCATAGCCAACAGCCCTTAACTGGGCTCTTAAAGCGGCCATAAAATCAACTTGAGCAAGCCTAAACGGGCTACAATTCACATAAAGCCCTTATCAATCCGGATTAATTCTTTTCAATCCAAATAGTCCCGACACTTTTGGGAACATATCATATACAATTCAGACAACCAACCACAACCGGGCCACAAAATGGCATTTAATGTCGTTTTAGCATTGTCTAAACAGTCCCTAAGGGCAAGGATTTCAACTAAACAGCCCTTAAACCATGCTTTGAGAATACCATGGGCGCTTTGAGAATACCATGGGCACTTGCAAGCCAGACCCACGAAGCGATGCAGTAGGCAATAAAATATTGCTAAAGTCTGCCTTCAGGGGTCAAGTTGACTGCAGATCCAACCCGGTGAAACACTCATGAATGTCGGGTGACCAGACATTTCTCCACGAAAATTAGGCGAGTCTCGGCTGTGCGGAGGCTCTGCACAGGATACATAACTTTGAGATATAACCTATCTGACAATCGATATAACAATCCATGAGTAAAAGCGGCCACTTGGGCCATAGCCAATACTCATCCTAATAATTCCCAACTATATACCATTGTGGTTTCAAGAGTTGAAATTACTCTTATCTGACATATATTAAAATGAAAAACATTCTAATACATGTATACATAATAAAACCAAAGCTACATCCCGGCTTTCTTCTAAAACGGTCTCTATGATGAGCCGTCTCCTCGTCAAACTCCACATGCACGAAATAATATAATTCCCTCGACACGAGTGTGAGTTAATGCTCATTAGTGGAATCACCACTAAGTGGAGTTCTCTCCGCCCCAGTGCATATACAATGCTCCCAGAAATAAACACATATTCAAACAAATTCGGTCCCTACTTGAATGTCTAAATGATCATACTGACTGAGTCCTCCCACCCAGACTCCCTCGCACTTGCCTAAGCCATGTGAGAGAACATCTTTTTCAAAACAATTCTTGTTGTTTTGAAACTATAATAGAGAATGTCGGTAAAATATGGGACTACCCTCAGGCGAATGTGTTGGAGGACCAAAAGCAGTCATGGTCCTCATCCAGAAATGATCTCATTGGAGCCGTCTCCCAAACCCCATTCTCCAGAATTCATCACGTGAAATTCCTTTCAAAAGCGTTTTCTTTTTCTTTCAATTTTTCATGTCATACGCTCCACCTCTAATTTCTAGGCTACCCGGTCTGTATAAAATGCATTATGCCATTTCAATCATTTTCAACCAATATATCAATATACATATATTCTCAAATCTACAATTACACCATGTAATTCCAACAATATCAACCATCACCCAAATTAGCTCACTTGAGCTAAACACAATCTCATCTCCAATGATCTATACACACAATTATATTTCATATAATTGTGACCTCATGTTAATACACAAAGTTCATGCTCACTTGAGCTAATCACTATTCCATTTCCAATGGCCTACACCCACAATTATATTCTATATAATTATGGCATCATTTTAACACATCAAGCATTAACCTATTAATTTCTTTGATCAACCAACTCCCCAAATTAGCTCACTTGAGCAATTCACAATATCATCTCCAATGGCCTACAAACCTGAGTTATATTTTATATAATTATGTCATTGTGTTAACACATTACAATCATGTATTAACCTATCTATTTCCACACAACTCAAGCCATTCATTTCATCAATTTCAAACACCCAACACATGGACGTTTTTGGTCCAATTTGCACAAACTCGAGACTATTTTTGAGTCCCAGAACGGAGGCGAGTGGGCTGTCGGGTGGGTATCCAGCTCATCAACATCCCAGTTCCTCTTCACTGGAACCGAGATTCCATCTTCCATTTTGACCTCCTACTCACCAAAAACACAATTTATTATATAAATTATGATACAAATACCCAAATCCAGTCTCTGGCAGTGCGGACTGACAAAAAGTGTCCCGAAATTTCCACACTTGGTTCGAATTTGGAACCGATCAGCATGACCTCTGGCCTCAATCAACTCAAACATCACAAAACACTTAAATCAAGAGTAAAACAAGTAGGATAAAACCCCTACCTCACGGATTTTGTCAAAACTCCTCAAAACTGGAGTCCGCACGTTGTCCTCTCCGCGTAGAACGACCTTCCTTCTTGCTCCGAATAATTTCGACGGTCGGATTTGCCGGAAATTTAGAGAGAAGTCTCTCTCTCTCTAAAAGAAAATCGCCATTTTCAGTTTCTGCATCTTCCATGTCTTATTTTCACGTTTTTGGCTCTTTTAATCCAAAGTGGGAGGCGGTCCTGTCTGGTATTTTATCTTTAGTGTCGTTTAAGAATTTAAATAATGACCCGGCTATGTCCCTAAGCTTGGATTTTCGACATTTAGCGACTATCTCGGCCGTCCATTTCCATCATCTCTCTACTCATCTGACATGTATAACATGTACATGTTATATCTTGACTTTTGTCCCACATCTCAAGTCGTTTCGGCACAGGCTACGTGCCTCGGCGATGTAAATTAGACTATCTCGGAGTCGAGCGAGAATCGACGTGTTATTTAGTTTCGCGAGACGATTCAATGGTGAGTGATTTCATCGTCAGGATCTAGAGGAATAAATTTTGGATTTTTGGTAGAGTACGATTTTGTCGTTTTTAGAAATTGGAATTTACGAGTCTTACAGTCGTTTTAAAGCGGGCCCGAAGCGGGTCCGCACAAGAGGCGAGTTACTTGACCCGAACCCTTAAACCATGCTTTGATCATGCCATGGACACTTCCTGAATCGGAGCCATGAAGTCCCCCAACTGACCTACGACCCGGGACTTATGGGGTTTGCCTCGGCGAAGAATAGCTGGCCCAGGCGGATATGCGCCTGAAGCTGCTCGAATTCGCTTGGGCGAGCCACCTGCTGGGCGAACCACTTAGCCTAAGCGAGCCTTCCTTTGTTTAAGCGAAGGCGATCTTTTGAAGAGATACCGTCTTCTCTGGCAGCTCCATTAGCTGGAGTGAGAGAAATCAGCTGGCTTCAAGCTGCATTGTTTTTCCCCAGGTGAAGAATAAGCCAGTCTGAAGGGTTTTACCTCTTGAAGCAATAACCTACGGGTGGGGAAGCCTCCAGCAGAAATCTTTGATTTCCTGAAAACTCCTCCTTTGGATCTTCGTTGAAACCCCTCCTTTTTGGTACCCACATGTAGCCCTCGTCGAGTAGATGAACTTTTACTCTTGGCTCTATGAATTTCGACCGACGGAACTCCGAGGATCGAAGAGAGAAGCTTGAAATATCTCCTCCCATTCTTCCTCCTATCTCTCTCGTAAGAAAAATAAGAAAGGAAATGTGATTCCTTTCCTTTGTCCCACAAGCCCCTCACTTAAGTTTAAGTGAGTGGCTCACATGTCCCTGACCTAGTAAAGTCACGTTTCACCTTGAAAACTATTTATTTGCCCTAGTTTCCAAGTTCAATTTATTTTAAATGAACTTTATTTAATCTATCTTTCCCTTTCGAGAGGATTTTTTCTTAGCCCAAATCAGTTTGTTTGTTTTTTTGGGTCAGCTAGGCGTAGGCGATTCGAAATTTAGCTATCACGGATTTAATGAAGTCGTACCCAGGTAATCATATTTTGCAAAAAAAATCCAACGGTGAGGTCCGTTTCGTCATCCGAGATCTTGAAAAATTTTAGGTTTTCAACCTATACTGTAGGGCAATTTATTGTTTTGCCATTTTTTCAGAAAAAATCATATTTACACGGGTTTTACATGCTCAGTCCACCATCTCCAAGCACAATGCCCTAGATAAAGCCCTCATTTAGGCACTAAGTCTCTAGAGTCTTACAGGGCCTTAAGGCTAAGGAGGGCATTGAAAGAGATTATGGGTGCTTGAGAAGGAGAGGATAAAGGCCCAGGAGGAGCTCGGATTGCCCCTGGCTATCTGCCGTCTCGGTAGATTGAGACGAGGCACGAGCAAGGATGACTTGGCTAGAGTCTAGGGGCATGCAGTGGTTCACGGAGGAAGCGGCTGGGCGAGTGGGACTATCGCTGGAGGTTGAGATAGACATCCGCACCAGCCCCGGTGGGCTATGGGCCTGCAAGGTTGGCCCTTGAAAGTGCCAACAAGCTTGGGAGACCTATCTACGGTCTTTAAGAAAGTTTGACAAGCTTAAAGCCACAAATTGTGATCGTTTGAGAAGAGTGCCGATGCGCTCGAACCACATCCCAGGCTTTTGAAGTGCCCGAAATTTAGGTTAGAGCCACATCTAGGCTTTGAAAGTGCAGTAGACTTGGAGTCACATCTGGGCTTTTGAAAGTGTCAGTAGGCTTAGCGCCACATCTAGGCTTTTGAAAGTGCCAGCAAGCTTGGAGCCACATCTGGGCTTTTGAAAGTGTTAGCAAGCTTAGAGCTGCATTTGGGCTTTTGAAAGTGTCCGCAAGCTTAGAGCCACATCTATGCTTTTGTATGGGGGCATTTGCAAAGATTGAAAGAAATCACTTCAAAGGAAAATTTTAATATATAAGAGAACTTTATTGATAATACCTCTTAATATGCATTGCATTCCACATCCTAGGTATTGGAGTCACGTCTAGTTTATTTAGTGTGCATGGTAGGTGCACTACCTTCTTATCATGTCTGACCCTTCCCAGATTGGGAGTACAGAACTTACCCGACCCAGGTCGTAGTGTTTTCAAGCCTTTCTTATAACTAGGTCTCCGGCTCGGAACATACACGGCCTTACACGTCGGTTTTATAGATTCTTCATCCTTTGTTGGTACGAGACTATACGTATAGCGGCTGCTTCTCGAAGCTCGTCTGCCATATTTAGGTCTTTGGTGATGGCTTCAGTATTAGTCTTTCTAGGGATTCCAGTCCGAAGTGTAAGCATCCCAATTTCTGTAGGAATAATGGCCTCCATCCCATAAGTGAGGGCGAATGGTGACCTCAGTCGACTTAGGGTGGTTGTCTATAAACTGGGAACTCTTGATAGTTGAAGTGCCCCCGTTTTCCTTTGGCGAATGTAGGCCCAATGACTTTCAAGCGTAAAGGGTTTTGTTAGATGCTTCCACCTGGCCATTACTCTGTGGATACCACGGGGTTGAGTACAAATTTTTTATCTTGACTCCTAACTTGAAATTTCTGTATACAACACTTTGTTGTCAAGCGTGGCCCATTATCGATTCTGTCGACTAGGAATTATTAGAATCGCGGACAATATTCTTCCACACACAAATCGGATGACATCTTGCTTATCCTTGATGGGAGAAGCGACTTCTATCCATTTACTAAATTATCCGGTGGCAACCAAAACCTTTTACGAGCTGGTGGTAGACGCGGTCTGACTATATCAATTCCCATTAAGCCGGGGCGCAGACTTGTGATGGTGCTTCTAGGTCTTGAGCCCGACATCGCCCGACCGCGAGGAGCTGTCGTTAGAAAGCGGTCCGCACTTCTTGGCGTGGCGGCCTCACCTCTGTTTCATAATTGCGATAATACCCTTGTGTATGGGCCTGTGACTAAAGTTCTCTTTGTCAGGATGGTTTTAACGCCACCCTTTCATGGAGTTCGGTTAGTATATATTGTCCATGTTAAGTGGTGAGACACTTAAGATACGGCCCGTCTAGAGATCACTTGTATAATTGCCCGTTTACCAAGGAAAATCTTGCTGCAGGTTTGACCTTGGGCTTTAACTCAATTGTCGACATTTCTCGAGCTGAGAATATTACATTATAGAGTCAGCCGAGAAAGGTGCAGCCGTGTATCAGGCTTACCGTCAGTTGTAATGAGCGTGTTGGTAGTGGAATGGGAGGAATACACTTTCTTTTATTAAGATGGATCGTACTTTGTTGCCCGTCGTCTACCCTTTCATTCAGGTCCCTTAGGATATGTTTCAAACCTCCAGGCATAAAAATCCCTAGTTCTTTGCTTGACGGATCCACATACACAGTCATCGCGGCTGGTCTCACATTTCATATTCTCCATTTACCTGTTTTACTACCAGCTTGAGAGTCACTAGTATGAGAACTTTTTATGATGATATGGATTGTGCGATGTCTACCCTTGCTAGGATTACTTCATATTCAGTCTCGTTATTGGACGAGGGGAAGTCTAGCCGTATACCTTGCTCTACCCTTTCCCCGGTTGGGAGGCACAGGATTCTGGCGAACTCGGGCTCTGTGTAATGAAGCGAGTCCACATAAAGAATCCACCAACCAGATTATTACGGTCCACATCCGGTTGGGACCAGTTACGCTAAAATGTGTCAATACACTGCCATTTCAATGCCAGAAAACGAGGTTTGCTG
Source organism: Tetrastigma voinierianum (assembly GCA_016808115.1). NCBI lineage: Eukaryota > Viridiplantae > Streptophyta > Magnoliopsida > Vitales > Vitaceae > Tetrastigma > Tetrastigma voinierianum. The sequence continues at coordinate 77,123 of JAEQBH010005780.1, read as the reverse complement.
GATCACCAGAACTTGCTTAGCTCGTCGCCCGTGGACCTTATTCCGATAGGTCAGGCTTATGTATAGTGTTTCACAAAGGAGATTGGTCAACCGCGACAATAGAAGATTGTGCTTTCTCGAGAGAGTAGGGAGTAAAGCATCTTGGTACGCCACCACGGAAGGCTAATGTTACTGTTCGAGAAGGGGTGTCTGCAGAGTTCTGCTTTGCCAAGAAGTTTGCTTATGAAGAATATTGGTCTTTGTTTTCAGTTTTCGTCTTCTTTTGAACAAAGCTACACTTACTGAGACTTCTGAGACTACTAGGTAGAGATAGAGCGTATCACCTGCTCTTGGGCTAGCCAGAATCGGTGGTTCGGTAAGATATTGTTTGATTTCCATGAAAGCTTGGTCGCATTCCTCATTCCATCCAACCCTTTTGGCTCCCTTTAGAGTGATAAAAATGGCTTTAGCCAATCTGTGAAACGGGATATGAATCGCTCGAGGGTTCCTAGCTAGCCAGTTAATTATTGTACTCCTTTCCTAGAGGTAGGACTCTGAGAATCCATTATTGCTTTAAGTTGCACAGGGTTGGCCTCTATTCCTCTCTAGGTCACATTCCTCATTCCATCCAGCCCTTTTGGCTCCCTTTAGAGTGATAAAAAATGGCCTTAGCTAATCTATGAAGCTTCAGGGATATGAATGGCAGGGGGCTGTTGCTTGATGGTCTTGTACTCCTTTCCTAGAGGTAGGAGCCTGAGAATCCATTATTGCTTTAAGTTGCATAGGGTTGGCCTCTATTCCTCTGGGTCAGCTGATTAGTCTTAAAGTCTTGTGAACCACATTTATTATAAGTTTTGAGTGCTTTTTGTATCACTAATCATTCTAGTCACCCAGGTTGCACATTAAGGTCCCTACTATTCTGCGATCACATTTTGTGGCTAATTTTGTAGTTTTGCAAGCTATTTATCTGCAAAAATTGTTGGTCGATTCAAACACGAAGAATTCAAGTCATTCGGCATTGCGAATCGAGAGACGAAGGAAAGAAGGTAATGCAAGGAAATTGGAATGCTGTGAAATTTGGTTCTGATCTTTGTTAAATCCTGCTTATTGTGTCGCAATTCAGTATTTGTTGCCTCTCACAGGTTTGTGTAGTGGCCGTTTGTTGCATTTTTGGTTTATTCTATTTGTCCTTATATGAGTTAAACGCTTTGTTGTTTTTGGTATTTTAAACATCTTGATGGCTATATAAGCCATTGCATACAACATTATAGAGACTTTTCAGTGAATAAATTTTAGAGACTCAGTTCTCGTTTTCTCTTTCTCCCATTTTCTTCACTTTTCTCTCCACTTTCATTTGCCAAACATCCCTTGGGGATGACAACTCAAGGGATGGTTGGCTAAACCCTCCATCCCCTTGAAGGAGGGGAGTACAAATTGTGGTTTTAAGGTAAGATTTTGGTTCCCACATTTGCTTAGTAGTTATGGGTATTTGTGTTCTATATCTTTCAATCTAGGTTTAAATCCTCTTGAGATGCCTTGACTGACCAGTATTTGGCAATCTTTTTGGGTTCAGTGGATGCTTATTTCTAGATCCACTGAGATTCGGTTAGTTGTCTTCTATGAGTCATTGTAGGGTAGATTAGGGGACGTGTATTCACTGTCAGGGAACATTTATGCTTTGTAAATGTTGTTTTTCAAAAGGAAAAATTTTAGGGTTTAGTTTTTAAAAGCCAAATGAAGATTCGGTTCGGAAACCATAGAGTCGTCCTCGGCGAGAAAAGGACGAGAACCTCTAATTTTGCCTTAGGATCTGCTTAAGCCGGTAACTGATGCTTCAAAGATTTCTTTCTTATTTTCTTCGTTTAATTTCAATACGCACTCAACCCTGACCCTCATTGTTTTTACCAAAACCCCTGTTTTATCAAACCTTGAAATCGAACTAAATTCCATTTTGGACTTCCCTTTGCAAATCGTTTGTATAGAAGAAAACCCATCACAATATTTGACCCTAGAGCCACTAAATTGCAGTAGCTTTGCTATGGTAGTAGGATTTAGGATATAAATATTGTTGATTCCAAACACCTACTGTGGCACGAATCAGTCACCATAAAGCCTAGAAACTTGCCCGAACTAACGGGCATCTTTATTGAAACTAGGTGACCTGTCAAAATTCAACCACGACACGATTAGCGAGCCACGATTAACGTGATTAAGCGGGTTTGGGTGCTTGAGACCCTAAGCGGGTTCGGGTGAGACCTAAGCGGGTTCGGGTGATAGTCCAACCAGTTTAACACGTTTAATAAGCGGGTCGTGATCGGGTCAGACTGTCACTAACAGTTTATAACAGATTTACGGATTAACTTGTTTCCTATTAGTTTTACCAATGGTCATAAGCCCCAGAGCTGTCCGAGTGGCGCGACCGCGGTGCCGTGGTCGCCCGGGTTTGGGTGAGACCTAAGCGAGTTCGAATTGATAAGCGAATTGACAACACGTTTAATAAGCGAATTACCGTGTTGGGTTTATGTTTTCACGTCACCGTTTAACGTAGCCGTTCCTTGACTGACACGTTTGACACCCCTAATTCAAACGGATGAGTTTCTTGTCGTACCTTTGCAATAGCTCAAAGGCCTCCTATAGATGCTAGATGTGATCGAAGCGTTCTCTGGATTTTACAAGCATATCATTGATATAGGCTTCCATGGTGTTGCCCAACAGCGGTCGGAATATCTCAGTTACCAATCTTTGATAGGTTGCCCCAACATTCTTTAATCCAAAAGGCATCACATTATAACAATATAAATTGTGTGGTGTAATGAAGGTCATTTTCTCTGCATCCGACGGGTGCATGGGAATTTGATGATATCCATAGAGCGCGTCCGAGCGGCCAATTATCCGTGCCGCTCACGAGAGTCAAATTTGATCTATCTTGCGTGAAGAAGTCATCTTTTGGGCACGCTTCGTTGAGGTCAGTGTAATCTATACATACTCGCCACTTGCCGCCCTTCTTTGGAACCACCACTACGTTGGCTAGCCATTCAGAGTACTTTACTTCTCTTATGAAACCTGCTCTTAGTAAGTTGTCTACCTCCGTTTGGATGATCTGATGGCGATCTGGTGAAAACACCTTACTTTCTGTCTCACTAGTTTGGTCGTGGAGATGATGTTTAGTTTGTGAGAAGCCACCATTGGATTAATTCGGACCATATCCTAGTGGCTCTATGCGAACACATCTATGTTGCTCAACAACGCGAGTCGTGTATTCTTTATCGTCATGGAGTCGAGGAAAACTAGCAGTGAGCTTCTCTGGCAGATCGACATTACTTTTTCCTAGGGGTCCGGTAATGGATCCTTCTCATTTGCCCTTGATCAGGCGTGGCCTTGATTGCTATGTGGGGGTTTAATCCTCGAGGGGAGGACTTTCGAGGCTCTTCTCCCCTCTCTATTCCCGCATAGATAACTGATAACACTGCCTTGTGACGGTGGCGCGAAAGGTCAACTGACAATCATTAGTTAAATAGCCTTCAACCATTTGGTGGTGGAGTCGAAGAACTGACTTTCATTAAGTGCGGCTAAGCGCCCCATTATGGTATGGGAGGACCGAGTCTCCAACGTAGAAAACACTTGCTAAGTGGCGGGCGTGCCCGATGTGACATCTTCTAGTGTTACGGTAGTCGCACCGTCGTGAAGAGAATTTGCCAGGTTGGTCCCGGCACCCAGGAAGCGCAAATGCAGTTGAAGGCGGGTAGTTGCAACAAATCTATTGCGTTGCTAGGATCGACCAATACCCTGTGCATCTCAAAAACGCTAATACAAAGGGTGAGTACCAATACATCATAGTGGGGCATAATATTCATGTTCGGATTTACATGAGGGAAGGTTCTGGGGCCATCTATGGGCCTAGTTTCTTCATGGCTGCCTTTTGTGTGGATAGCATTTACCTTGGCTTTGATTGTGGCAGCTCTTAAGATCTTCTTCTATTGGCACTTTGACAGATACTGGTCGTTAGACGGGCCGCCCAATATATAATTTATAACTGGTCTAGGTTCGAAGACGGGAGTTGCGGCTCGTTTGCAATTCGTCTATTGCCAGCCTGACTCCCAGCACGTGGTCAGCTTCTTTGTATACCTCTTGAGGTGTCAGCTTTGACCCGAGTTTTCCACCCGAAGAACTTTGGAAGCCGGCACCTATTGGTCTCATGCCCATGATCCCTATGTTAATCGCATCGCAAGGATTTATTTATTTGGGAAAGATCTATTTGGATCGGTGCAGGCCATTTAAACTCCCATCGGAATCGGGGAATGATGGGCAGCCAGCGCTTTTATAAAGGATGTTCCCCGAGGGGTGAAGCTGAAGGCTCTCTCTTTTTCTATGACTAGTCACAGGATCGTTTCCGGTCTCTACTCTGCCCTTCTTTGGACTTGGACGGCTTATGTCCCTTGGCCGGTTGACTTGTAATCATGATAGTTTGGGTTGCTGCACGGATGTTGTCCTCTAGCATTGAGTACTTATCAGCCTGCTTATATGATTCTTCCATTTTTTTCTAATGAGTCTAAAGATAGAGACTAGAAGAACGGCGTGGATGGCCTAAAGCTAATCCTAAAGTTCTAGAGAACCTCATCCATGTTGTAAGATTCTACCTGCTGAACGACTTGCCTAACTCTTCTCGTGAAGTCTCGAATAGATTCTGCTTCCTATTTGAGAATAGTCTATAAGGAGCTGAAGTTCCTCTTTTGTTACATCAAACAAAGGTACTGCGATACGAAGTCGCCCACATGTCATTGAATGAGTTTATTGAGTTATACCCGAGCTTATGAAACCCGAGATAGCAGGGCTATTTGCATGACTAAGTGGGAACCTCACCTACCAGAGACAGTCATTAGACATTTAGTATCATTGCCTTATTTTAGTGGAGTTATGATCGTAAGGGTAGCAGAGTCATCGAACATGGAAAAAGCAGGTATGAGGAACCCATTAGGTGGCTCGTGGCTAAGAATGTGTTGCCCTAGGGGCGAGGATTGCATGTCGTCAGGTCCGGAGTGGGCTAGCGGCGACATGTAAAATGTCGGCCGTCACAGAAGAGCGAGATGTCTGAAATGACGTGTGGCACCGCGTGTAGACAATGCGATGTGTTCAGGAACCGATCACGGCTGAAATGCTGCTTTACCTTCTTCTCCTTGCTCGACGGGACGCTCCACTAACGGCATCGCTAAAGGCATGGCGATGCAAGGTCCTCTTACGCGATTTGGCCCTTTTGTTCTTTACTGGTGAAAGGCCCAAAGGTGGGGAACTACCTGAGGACAACTCATCATCTGTTGGGGCATCGACCTCGACCGGGATAATGGGCTCCTTCCCTCTGTTCTGCGAGTCTTGGAATTATCACACCTTCCCCGGTCGGGCAGATTAGGCGGAGCCAGAGCCAGGGATTCGAGTCATAGAATATATCACGAGACTCTTTACTGCGTAATCGGACATTGGTATCAAGTCTTATAATATATCAACATATCATATACAAAAGTCAAAATGAAACTACCTGCAAGTAATTGGTGTTTCTGATATCAAAATACGATCTTGAGTCCAGTTTACATATTAACTATACATTTACATTTGTTGTTGATGATACGGAACCTCACCGGTAATGAACCCTACTTTCGTGTGTTAGCCACAGCGCAGGATCGCGGAAGTTCTTGGGCGTCTTCTCCCCACGGCTACCTACCGGACAAAAACCCATGTGCTAAGCTTTTCACGTAGTGGGAAACATATGTAATATGCATGTACACATTTAATGTTAATATAACAATAACATATATCGAAATTGCATGCGTTCTATATCATAGACTTATCACCATGCTTACTCATGGGGCTTATACGTGATGATCTCTCGTGGGTCCGTAGCTTATTCTTATTCAGAACTTATGCTTATAACAGACTTATGTTTATTCGGGTCTCCCGTAGAAGTTTCAGAGCTTATTTGTATTCTGGACTTATGCTTGTAACAGACTTATTTTTATTCGGTCTCAGTAGAGATTCTGAAACCTATTCTTATTGAAATGCAGAAGGTATTACGGATCGAACGATACACATTTGTTTCCTCTTATTCATTATCGGGTTATTATCATATAAGCTATGGAATACCTAGACCGATCTTAATAAAGATGCTAAGACATAGCCTGATAAGTATCAAGAGGATACTATCACAGTGCGAGGAAGTCTTTAGCCGCAAGCCGGGATTGCACGATGCGGAGCAGTGTCGTAGCACTAGTGGGGCCGGGTGCGTAGCTAACAAGGCCGAGTGTCGTAGCACTAAGGGACGGGGAGTGTCATTATGCTATCCCGAGATCTAGAAGTACTAATCGAGGGTCTTAGGAGCACTAATCGGGGATCTTAGGAAATTACTAATCGAGGAACGTGCACCTTAGCGTCATGAAGTCTTGGGTGTCGTTTAATGCCCAGTCTTAGGCATTCCTACGGTCGTATATGTTCAGAAACTTCCTATCTTATAATCGAGGCATGAACTTTGCTCCCATCGAACTCGTCGAGCAAAAGCGACGGTCGGAATTACAGTCTCATAAATTTCATCATTTTCTATACTTAGGAATGCGTATTTTAAGCTTAAATCACAACGGCTAAAACAATGAAATTTGTAAGGACCACACATGCAGAAATCTGACTCGACACATGCGAGTACAAGTTCGGATACAGGTATCTTGGTATATTTAATTTATCACCAGTCTGGTTGTACATCCTGTCTGGTCTGAGTTCAAAGGAGTCTCTGTTCTGAGTTCAAAGGTGTACGATGTGAGTCTCAGAAATTTGCCCCTTGTAAATGGTGATTTCACCATTTTTCATGTACCTTCTTCCTGATTCACTTCTATTTCACTCCTCATCGAAATCAACATGAAATCCCTCCACAATTACTTTTAATTAATCAAAGAATCCAAGGATTCATACCCAAGTTCACCCAATTCTACAAAACCTTGGAATTGTGAAGGATTTTCAACTAGGGATTTTCAACCAAACTTACTTAAATCTAGAGTTAGGATATCTTGCAACAAACCCTAGAAAAAAGACAATTTAATCTTCGAGGAAAACCCTAGCAATCATATCCAAGTAATTCATGTACAAAATCACACCAAAATCTGATTCCATACGAAGTCATGTATCCCATACAAGAATCCATACCTTTGCTTGATTTCCCCCCCTTTCTTCCTCTTCTTCTCCTTCCTCTTCCTCTCCTTCCCGTAAGCCTTGTTTAGAGACCAAAATAATCCATTTTTGATCTCCTCCTCTATTTATAATTAATCTTTAGGTTATTAGCTTTTAGTCCTCCATCCTTCTAGGAATTACACAACAATTCCTATTATTTCTACTTTGGCCCATAGTCTTATCAAATTATGACTTTTATGCTCCCCTTTTTTCAAATTACACTTTTGTCGCCTAAGCTTGTAAAAAATTTAGGGTTTAAGTTTTCATATTTTTGCATTTAATTTACGAAAAATTTAATTTATGCCTACAAAATACCCTAAACACGTTGTTGAAAACAATTAGGGTATATTTCGGGGTGTTACACCCAAGGCATGTTGATATCTGCTTGACCAGCATCGACTCGGGAAGTATTTGCTACCCGCCAGTTTGCTCTAGAATATGTCTTCGTTACTGGCAGAATCGCTTTTTCTACTAGGAATTTCAAGCTTTTGGCCGAGTGGTTGGTTTAGGTGGCCACTGGTCACTATGATATCCACACCTTAGGGATGCAATTTGCGCGTTGGTCGGTAGCCCTCATGGGTGGGGGCCACTTGAGATTGGCGGGAGTCCGGATAAAGGGTAAGTCGGTCATTAGCGATGTTGAGAGGAGTAGACAGGGGCTCTTTCCTTTTCGGACTATCAACCGGGCGCTTGACCACTTTGTTTAAATTTGTTCTTTGTTCGGATGAGCCTTTGGTGGTCGGCTTACCACTCTGGGTGGTTATCATTATAGTTTGCGAGGCGGCCCGAATGTTGTCTTCCAGTGTGGAGAACTTATCTGCCGCCGTCCCTGATTCTTGTAGTTGCGACGGATCGAGGATAAGATTGGAAGAGCAGAGGGTAGTGAAGCCCCAGCTTCTTCGGAAGTTTGTAGGACCGCGCAGTCCATACTGTAAATGTCTGTTGGACAGCTTGTCGAACTCTTTGTGAAGTCCCAGGATGGATCGTGTGATCAGTTTAAGGATAGCTTGGAGGGCGATGTTCCCTTTACGCTTGGTGACCGCGGTGGAAGACAAACGCTGACCCTGACTAATCAGATAGGTTATTGATGACCCTCGGAAGCATGTGGAACCGAGGACGAAGTCGGGCTGAAGTGGCGAAGTCACTTCTAGGAAGTCGATCCGCGTTGAGGATCATTGCTTGGTTGAAATGCAATATGTGATCGTCTGGTCGGAAGAAGCGAGCATACATAATAGCGGTATAGATTTATGGGAGGGTCATAATCCGAATATGCTGGCTAGGGAGAGGAGAGCATGTGTTGTGGTCCTCGGAGGCGGAGGAGAAAACATGTGTGGGGCGGTAGCAACCCAGAAGGGAGGGTACATATGGATGGCACCGGTGGGCGAGCGCCCTCGCGCTCGGGCACATATTCATGGCAGCTCCGTGGCGTTGTTGGTTCTCTTGGCTTCTCAGTACTCGGCGTTGCGGTATTGATGGATCTCTTTGGGTCGACAGGGGCCTTTTGCAGTTGGGCCGCGGCGTTCGAGGGGATGGTGAACCTTGATGGGAGCGGAGAAGGCTGTCGGAGAAGAGCCAATTCATCATCCGCCGTGGAAATTGATATTATCGAAATCGCGGCCTCCTTGCCTTTATCGAGACGAGATGGAGGAGATGGGCGAGGGGTCCCGATATCGGCTGCGAGCCTCAATGGGGTTCGCGGCGCTCGTTATCCTCCCTGCCAGTCGGTTCGCTTATTTCTCATGGCTTCGGCCGCGGGCCAGTGCTCCTCTTGTCTTCTTGCCTCCGTCTCTTGGGGGGCGGAAGGAGGAAGCCCAATGCCCGGGGAAGGTTTGTTGGGTTGCTAGACATGACAGTGTTCCGTATTTGGTGCGATGGGGCGTTCGAGCTGCAAGGCCCGGAGATGGATATCACCTGGGAGCGGTTGTACCCAAGCTCTTGCGTATCACCTCTGAGATTTCTTGTTAGGCGTTTCCCACGGACGACGCCAATTATAGTCTCCGGAATTCTCAGAGTCAATGGATCGTCGGGGCATTCACGATCACAGTGGTACGGCCTTGAAACAAGCAAAGAAGGCGGCGGTGGTGTTCGGAGTCATCTCAGATAGTTAGCTCTTTGGCGGGAGAATGGCGTTAGAAGCGCATGTTATCTCGATGGAGAATGTCATATACCTCATTTGGTGTAGTTCTTTCTCTTTTTATGGAGGAAAGCATGGATCCACTTAATACATGGAAGTGGGCCGATTTAACTACCCGTAAAGATAGGGAAGGTGGTACTCATTTAGGAATGATGACTTATTCTTCTGCTTTTATGTAACTACTTTCCGACAGACCGTTTGTTGGGAGTGTCTTCCCTATTAGTTGGAGCGGGGTGGCGATTCTTGGGAGAACATCTACTTATATCGTGAGCAACGGTAGGTTGGCGGTTCGACAGTAGAATGTTGATCGGGATAGGAAGTATCCGAGATTGAAAGAACATCCAGGTGCTAGGGCGTCTCGAGGAGAGGAGACATCGAGGGTGAGAGGTGTCAGGTGCAGGAGAGAAATCGCCTAGGCGTTCACAGGCGATTCAACATCCTGGTAGAGGTTGTCTTTAGGGCTTGGTCTGTGTCGGGGCCTTTGGGTTGGAGCCGGTTAGGTACAGGGAAAGCCAGTAGGGCCAAATAGTACCCACAAGAAATCTTTATCTGTCCTCCGCTCACACCTTTGAACACAGTATCCCGATTGTAGTTTCATCGTCTATTCTGATTTTGATCATTAAAACCATAGATCGATGCATCAAAAAGTAATTCAGGTGATTGCAAATCTCAGCAGGCTTGAGAGGACGAGGAAGGGGATGGATCTCTTGAGGTAGTCGGGCTGTAGCTGGAATTGGCCGTCGAAAATGGCGAGAGGTAGTCGGCAATGTTTGACGACATGACGTAGCTCCATTTCGGGCCTTCTCTGACTCTGAGAGCTCCTGCTTTGTACCCCACTCTGTTCTCTCTGATTTGGTACCTTCATGTTCTGAGAGAAAAACAAGCCCATGTCGACGCTATCTCTTACTTTCCTTCCCACCGTCAGGCCAGTCAAGCCCTCTACCCATCCACGTGATCACACTGTTTTCTTTCACTAGATTTCTTCAACTCTTTGTGTGTTGTAAATTGTAATCTGGTCTTGATCTTCACAAACCAGAGAATAGATCGGCATTCACAGTACTCCTGCAAAAACACCAAGATACTCCATCCAATTAATCATAGAAAGCAAACATCAGGACTTGAAGAAATCTAAAATGTACATAAAATCGATACCCATTTTCCAAGGAAGAAGCCTCAATCAGTTGCGCTCCAATACGGCGACAAAAAACAATTCCCGGTCGTGTTCACCCCACTATGACAGTTAACAGATGAAGGAATTATAATCTCCCCTAAACCCACAAACTCGGCCTCCTCATTCTCCCTCGGATAACTTGTACTTCATGCCCTCCATGCTTCCAACTGACTTCGGCAAGTCAGAGTGCACTTCAACTTCAACAAATCCATTTCAAACGACGGCCCCAAATCAACCGGCGGTGGGAAGTGGGAATGGCAAGCAAGAAAGGTGGTCGCTAAACAGGTGGGTTGAAGGTGGAGGGGAGAGAGAGACACACAGGGTGGGGATAAAAAATACTTTTTAAAAAAACATAAAATTTTTGGATCCAATTAACTAATGATACTTGGCAACAGAGGAAGGAAAGAGGGGATGGGGGATCAAATTGTCTTTTTTTTCAAAAGAGAGCTTATGTGCAAATTCTTCTTCCCATTATTGAAAGCAGATTCACTTTTAGATATTAATTTGTTGTTTTATATATTTTTTTTTCATATCTTATTATAAATTTTGTGTACAACAGAAAACTAAATAAAGTAATTTTTTATCTTTGATAAAATAAAATATCTCTAAAGCAAACAATCTAGTCTTCATAACCTTTTTTTAGAAGACTTGCGTTTTTTTATTTAAAATTAATTAGAAAAAAACAAGCACCGTTAAATAAGTAAGGTAAACCATACATTATGATGTAGAATCCAAAAACTTTAGGACTTGCTTGTTTACAATTTTTGAAAAATGTTTTTTCTTATAAAAATAAGAACAATAAGAAAAACTTAGAACAAAAACATAAAATAATATTTTTTGTGTCTTCAAAAATTGTTTTCGATAACTATTTTAAAAAAAGCATCGCCAGAAGCAGTCATAACCGCCGATAAAGTGGTTATTGACATAATCACAGGTTTATTTATTTTTTTCGTGATTTAGTTGTTGCTTTCGTGCATGTGTGGTTGTCATCGTCTTAGTGCGATGGGTGATTATGTTCTCAATACGACAGTTTGATTTTCGTTGTTATTGTGTGACGTTTAATTTTGCGATGGGTGATTGTGTTCTCAAATGTATAGGTTTTAGTCATTTCATTATACAATTAACTTAGATGTTGTTTCATCCTTAATTATTTTTAGTAATTTTGATTTTATATTTATATCAATATACTGCTAGTTTTAATCAATAAAATTATTTTTCTCTTAAAAAAAAAAATTGAAACCAAACAAGCCCTTAATTTGGACTTAGTTTTGGGCTTGGGTTAGTACATTTTCATGGGCCAAATGTCGGATTATGGGCCAGAGATGATATAATGGCAACTTCTGTTTTTCTTGATTGGTCACTTGACACGTGTTTGCATTATTTCAGCGGAGTACTCTCTAGGTACCGGCCCATGGGCCGGTGCTAACGGGCTGAAATGAACCAAGCTCTGGGCCCAGAATCTCACGTGAAGTTTTAATTAATCATAACTGTATATTTATTAAATAAATTTAATCATCTACCCAAAGAACTTATATAAAAGATAAAAAACATATTTTGATTTTTTAACCATATTTTTTGAAAGGAAAAGTAATTGATTCAAACTTGTAATAGATCGATATATCTAATATATAAATTGCTAAAAACCATACATGATGAAATAATATCTGGATTAATAGCATTATAAAGCGACATAAAACTTACAAAATTGATAATATAGTGAATAAAATATTTACGACTTTAGTTATTGACATCTTGCAGCCAATATAATATGATATTTTCGATTAAAAATCCGTTTCTTACTGTTTGAATCTGACTTAAAAATAAAGTACAACAAAACAATAAAAACACCATAACAGCCGTTAATGAATCAAACGTCACAATAATATAAAAAAAAAAAAATCACATGTAATAAGTTCACGACAAACCAAACGCCTCAATAAGACGATGACAACAAAAATATGATACCTAAATATTAGTGAATGAACCACTTTATTGATCAGACCGATAATTATAAAAAAATTACTTATTATTTAAGGAAAAATGACTATAAAGATGGAAGAAAACCAGGGATGGTCATTTTTTTTTTTTTACCATTTTAACTAATATTAAAAACGGTATAAATAATATGTGTTCTGCTTTTTTTTTTTAATGATACTCTGAGAACATTCGATGCAGCCGCGCCATGCATCCCAAAACCCTAACAGATATTTCAGCTTTACGTTCTGGCGTAATAAATGTTTCCCTGTCGCGTAAGAACAGATTTGCATGAATGTTAATGCAAGGATTCACATATGTCGTATAAATTGAGGGTTGCGGTATCACGATGGAGTGAGATTGATAAGATCTTTATTGGATCGGCATAAATCATTGGATCGCGAATCTGAGAAGCTATAAAACGACATTTACTTAATGAACATGTAATAACGTCGTGTGAAAATCTGTACTTGTGAGTTAGTATTGCCTTTTTGAAGCGCCGGATCTAGATAAGGCTTTTATTGAAAGAAAGGTAGGTCTGTGAAAAGAAGAAGGAACGGGGTTGAGAAACTCATAATAGAAGGACGGGAAGGGATTGAGAGAAGGAGAGGAAGGGGGGGCGACGGCGGTGTGACTGCCCCTAAGGCCAAACGGCAACAAATTTCAAACCGATGAAGAGAAAGAAAACGGTTTCTTATGTGTTCTACTTCATATAACTCTGGATAAAGATACGAAGAATACTTTATTTTATTTTTTAAAAATTACTTTACAAATATCACTTTCATGGACTTTCTCACTAAAATAATCTTCCCTTGGCTGAACCGAACTCTCAATTTTCTAGGTTTCCAAACATAATGTGGAAACATCGACCATTTAAAAAATAGGATTAGTCAAAGATCAAAGCCAACATCAATCCCTAATAAATTTTAATATTATTCTCAAATAGATTCCACTTGTTGCCATGAAACTTCTAGGCAAAAGCTTACGGATCATCAAATTAAAATTCGATTTAAAATATAGTACAATTGTTTAGTCCAAGGTCAAAGTTTTGTCATATTTGGACACATTAGATAGATAATTAGATAACATGGCAATACCCAATATATTAAAATTTGGTTATATAAATTATCGATCTCATGCAATCTAATTCTAGGTTTTCTAACAATTTTGTATGTTTATATATATATAATCATAGATGTTAGGGTCAACTTGTATGCGCTTCAACGAGCTTTAATGAAACTCGAACCTATGATCATTTGGTAAACCCCAAGGCCTTAATACGTCAATCTCTACTAATTAAATTCTCAATTTTAAAATAATAAATAATTGAGGGTCATGTGATTTACAATGAATAATATATGAAAATTTCAAAATTTATATATTTACTTAAATATTATTTGTTTTTAGGTTTTTTGCTTAGAGTTAAAAATAGCTTTCAACATTCAACAATTTGTTTTTTTGTTTTTTATGACTGCAGTGAAATTTTTAAAAAAACATTATAGATATAAAAAACTAAAATATTTGACTTTTCTGGCTTAGAAAAAAAAGAAAGCCAATTTGAGAGAAAAAAAGTCATCGCAAATAATAAATAACTTAATATTTAATACTATTTTAATATTAAACTGAAAAAATATATATTCAATATTAAGTAAAAAAAAAAAAAAACCATCTTAGTTTTTAGCACTTCAAAGTTATCATTTTTATATTAATTCTCTTCTTTAAGAGCCAAACCTTGGTTAGCTTGAAGTTTGTAGCCTAACTATGAGTTTTATTTATTTTAAGTATACTAATCATTTATTGTTATTATAATCATTTATTATTATTTTTAATTTTATATTGAAATTCTGATATGACATTTATGATCTACTTATTTGGATTATTTTTTAAAACATGTTTTTTTTTTGTTTTTTTTAAAGCTTAATAAGAACTTTTATACGCTAACCTTCTTAAATTTATATCAAAATTTGTAATGTATTATTTGTTACAAAAACATACTAATTTTATTTGGTATAAATTCCTATATTTTTTTCTTTATTTATTATTTTGTTAGACCACGAGGTATTATGAGTGAGTCTATGCATATATATAAAACGTTTTTAAGTTATCTGCATTAAGTAATCGTATGAGTCGAGAGGAATCACGTGAATGGAGTAAAAGCTCTGCAATAAATAAAATTATATTTTCAAATCTGGAACTTGATAAAACTTTATAGAAAAAATGACAAGATTAGTTTCATTGTTTAGTCAATTAGGTTTTTGTTTGTTTTCATTGTTGGATTGTTTGGGTTTGTATCTTGTTCATATAATTAGTTAAGAAATATATAATTATCCTTTTAATCATACCAATGCTGAAAACAAAAATAATAATAATAATAACAATATGGTAAAATTCGATATATTAGCAAAATGAATACTATACATATTTCTAAAATAATAATACAAGTAACAGTTATTTTTCTTTAGTAAATTTTTAATAAATATTTTAAAAAATAACTAAAATGTTTTCAATATACATAAAATTTAATTTTTGTTTAAAATTAAGGTAAAATGACCAATTCAGTACAGGCTTACACTTTTGTGCTCTCTTGAATTTGTGTCTATTCTCCATAGTACCATTTAGTAATTAATATCCCTTTTCAAGATTCTGTCGGTAGTACTATAAATTTTGACCACTCCAATACCCCACAAAAAAGGAAAAAAGAAAAGAAAAAGAATAATGAAATATTAGTTTTGAAATATATCCTAAAAACAAATAATTAGGAATAATTGATTAATGTAAGGATTATAATTTAACCTTATATTGATATAATTTAAGGTAAGGTACTTGTTTCATAATTCGGTATAAGGAATTTGCGATGACTTTGATGACAAATGAGAAAGGTGGGTTGATCATGTTGGAAAAATAATAAATGTGGACCCACATATATTATTAAGTTATATTATATAAATTTATCCAAAATAATAGTGATTTAATTAATATTAAATAATAGTTTAAGCATATAATAAAATATGATATATTATGTGTAGATCATGGACAAAAAAAGCGCCGCTTTCGGCCGATTTTTAGAAGAAAAATCGGATTTCGGTGGTGCTGGAAAAGATATTGGGATGGAAAAATCGGAAAAAAAAAAAAAAAAAATCGGCGAAAAATCGCCGATTTTCGATCTTGATTTTCCCAAAATTTTTGTATTTTTCTGACTCCAATATGCAAAAAATTCTTAACTTGTGGGTTTCGAACCCACCCAAAATATACATAAATGGCACCCTCCAATCGCTAAGCCAGTTGATTGTCTTATTATATATAATGCAAACTTTTTTTATGTTATCTTATTATTTATTTGTTTATAATCCCTTTATAATATTTTATTTTATTTTTATTTTACATTATAATTATAAATATTTTAAAATCAAATATTTAATTTGAACGAGGAAAATAAATAAAATAATATCGTTTAAAAATTTAAAAATTATCTTATATAATATTTTGAATCTCTCCTCATTATCTACATAATATTTATAATAATAACAAAAACAAATAAATAATATCTTTAACATAATAATATCGAGATAATATATTAAATATAACATATTTAATTTAATAATTCTTAATGTTGATTTTAATCTACCTTAATTAAGATACAGAATCATTTCTCATAATCTATATAATTAAAATATGAAAAATTTTAACCGATATTTTGTAAAATATCCAACGATATTTACCCAGTATTTCCGATATTTAGTAAAAGCCAAATTCTGGAATATGCTCCGTGTTTAGATATTTGATCGGCCAGACCAGATATCAGATAACTTTTTTTTTATTTTTATAATAAGCGAAATCCGAATATTAAGGATTAAGTTTTTGAAGATTATGGTACTTGTATATACATATTATTCTATTTTTTATAGGCATCTCATTATCGGAGAGAAACCCGAGAGAAATCTTGGATATATGTATTATCTTGCGAATATCTAAATCTATGTCTTCCAACAACATATGAATCGAATATTACGGATTAAGTTTTTGAAGATTATGGTATTTGTATATACATACTATTCTATTTTTTATAGGCATCTCATTATCGGAGAGAAACCCGAGAGAAATCTTGGATATATGTATTATACTGAATATCTAAATCTATAATCTTCAACAACCTATGAATCCAAATACGTTTTTATATTTATTGTAGTATTATTATTCTTAATATTTTGATATCGATCTTGAGAATATTTTTTTTATATTATAAAATTTATAAATATTATTGTTCATAATAAATGATTTCGTTTTTAATGCGATTATTCAACATATCATTCATTGGGTTTTGGTCAAAGGTTTTTTTTTTCTTGATCTTATGATTGGTTAGGTAATAGGTTATAATTGCCTTTTACAAAATTGAGGTTAATTATAATTATTTGTTTCCATTCAAAATTTAAATCCAAATTCAGAATAAGGGGATGTTTGGTTGAGTTAACAACTGACTCATCCCAATGGGTTTTTATGAGCTCTTATTAAAATATCAAAATTATTTTTTTGTTATCGTTATGTAAATCTATAATCTGTATAAATTTCATGATTTATAAATTAAATGAAATAATATAAAATTTTTATTGTTATAAATTTATTTCATATTGTCACCATAAAAAATAATATGAAATAAATTTATAACCATAAATTATTTTATTTTTATGAAATAGTATTATTTATAGTTAAATTTTTATAATTTCGTATTATTTTTATATACGAAATAATGTTATAAATTTATTCATAAATTATAAATAATATAAGATATTATATTTTTTATGGTTATAAATGTATCAAATTTATTTATTGCTACATTAAATAATATGAAATTTATATAAAAATAATATCTAAAATAAATAATATTTTGATGGTTATAAATAATATTTATTTATTTATGGTTATAACCATAAATATATTTTTATATATGAAATTATAAATTACCATAAATATGGAATTTATAAATATTACTATAAAAAATAACCATAAAAGTTCCATAAATTAATTTTTTTATGAAATATTACTATTTATGGTCAAATAAAAATTTATTTCATACTTTTTTTATGGTTATAAATTCTTATAATTTCATTTTTTTTTGGCCCTTTTTTATTTATTTATACCTACATTGTTTTTATATGTTTATATCATATTTATATAGGTAAATTAACTCAATTAGGTGCTTGATTAAAAAATATAATAAAAAAATTCAATTAATTATTTTTAATTGATTATTTTACCAAACAATCATTTTTAATTAGCTACCAACTGAACCAAATCGGCACTAAGTATGATTATTTTATTTTTCTCTAATAAAATAGAAATCTGTCCATAAAAATATATGCCAATAGACTATTATTATCTTAGAAAAAAAAAGTATTGTTTCGTAAAAATGATAAGTAGTTGGAAACATATAAATTTTTTTTGTAGTATTAATATAAGTTCACAAACAATTAAGAAATTAATTTTTAAATCAGGAATCTTAACAACTTGTTTGGCAATAACTTTCAAAGTAGTTCTTTAGTTGTTTTCAAGCACATTTTAACTTATTATGACATATAAAAATCCATGATAGATACAAGTTCTCAAAACACTTTGAATTATAAAATATACTTTTAATTTTTTATATATAAAAAATAACTTTCAAAACAAATTATATATATATATATATATGAACTATTTTTTATTTTTTATTTTTTATTTTTGAATTGCCTTTGATAAAAGATGATCACAATTGCAAGAAAAAAATAAGAACCAAAATCAGAATGGGATAGATAGAATATACTTGCCTTTGAAGTGTATTAATATTTCGACTTTAGCTTTATGCAAATGATTTAAATAATTGATTTTCAAATATATATGTTTTGTGTCGAAGCATTATGTTAGTGCTATTAATATGGATGTTGCGTCATCTTTTAGTGTTTTTGACTAATTTGATTTTATATATCAATCGGATGTATTGCTAATTTAAATCAATAAAATTTATATTTTAAATAAAGAATAATCAAAATCGAAAGTTTTTCAAAATTATTTGGTTATCTTAAAAAAGTATTTAAAGACTCATATATCATAAGATTAGTGAAATTATAGTAATGGATTTTAAATTGAAGCCAATGTTTAAAAAATAAACAAAAAACAAAAAACAATTAAAAGGGCACCTAATTTGGATAATGATGATATAAATACGACCCATTAACAAATGACAACCTGCTTTCCCACTAGTGGGCCCATTCCAACCTCTTTAAGCCTGGGCCCACAGCCCACAATGACTCCATATCCAGCTTTAATACTTGACAAACTGTGGCGGGCCCTTGGACCTTGGGCGAGGTGAAGTCTGGGCCACAGTCAAATGTCAGGGACACACGTGGCAAATTACGGCCCATCCATGGACGGCCCAGATCAATAGAAGTAACTCTATATAATAATGTAAGGGAAGAGCCAACGGGGTGTGACTTGTGAGTATCAACTTCCGTTTTCATTCTCTTTCTGGACGAAGCAAAGGCAAAGGCCGCCTTCTGTTTTGAAATTCGAATTAGGTTTTTTGCATTTTTCTGGGAATTCGATTTAGGGTTTTGCGATGGGCGTTTTGGATCACGTGCCTGATATCTTCGACTGCTCTCATGGCCATTCCAAGAAGAAACGCAAGCAGTTTCAGGTACTTTTCCTCTTGCCATTCTTGATTCCTTGTTTCGGTTATGCTTTCTCCGGGATTTTCCGATCCGGTGACTCGCTTTGAGTTTGCGCGGTTGACTCGTCCGAGTCGGAGCTGGGAGCTTTTTAGATGCCGTTTGTTTCATATTTCTAACAACAGTTTTTTCTTCTGAAAATTTGGTAAGACGAGGGAGCTCCATTTTCCGTGTTCAAAAACCCCTGTTTATTGGAGAACAACTTCTTCTTGTTATTTGTGTTTTCAGAAAACTGTTTTCTAAAACGGTTTTGAAACCATAGATGCTTTAGTTTTTTTTTTCACTTCCTGAGTGTGTCTTGTTCATTTCGCGGCGATCCATTGGAGGTGGGGGGGGGGTTATTTTGGTCATTTAGACCATAACTGAAGTGTGGACGTTCGAAATTCACAGAGAGTTTAGACCATTCGGGAAATATCATTAGCTTGCCGTTAGATCTAGTGTGTTAGCGGCTTGTATCCTGTCGTCTACTGACTTAGCCAATCATCTTTTGCCACCTAGGATACGTCATAAATGATGACCTGTTGCATTTTTATTAGTCAGTGCCATGTGGGTCCCAGGAAACGTGTGTCATGACTCGTGGGCCCTACCTTCCTTTGGATATTTTTAATTTTTTACTATTAAAAAAAAAAAAACTTATTGTTCAATATTACTAAATTTTTTACTATTTAAAAAAAGAAGATAATTTCATTGGTCTTTTTCTTTTTAAACAGCACATTAGATATAAAGTGTCTACAAATTTGAAAATAATAAAGAATATATATCGAGAATAACCAAAAATCACCTCTATAGAAGGAGATTTCAGGTAGAGAATAGCTAAAAATCAGCTCTATAGAAGAAGATTCCACTTCTTCTTAATATAATATCTTAATTTGATTTTCTGTCTAATGAATTACCTGTACAACACAAATACAAATTCAAAATGAAGAAATCACAGAAAATAAAATAAAACTTATATCGGAATAACCGTTCTATTAAAAATGGAATGATAGAAATATGTGTAATGTAAGATTTGAGATCGAGAATAGCCAAAAATCATCATTATAGAAGGAGATTTCAAGTGGATAATAGCCAAAATCATCCTTATTTGCGACTAAGAATAGAGTTTAATTTTGTACTATTTTAGCGCACTCAAACATGGTGTGTTTTTGTTGTATGATCAGACGGTAGAGATCAAGGTGAAGATGGACTGCGAAGGGTGTGAGCGGAAAGTACGGAGAGCGGTGGAGGGAATGAAGGGTGTGACGCAGGTGGACGTGGAGCCGAAGCATCACAAGCTCACAGTCATCGGATACGTGGACCCGTCCAAGGTCGTGGCACGCGTCGCGCATCGGACGGGCAAGAAGGCAGAGCTGTGGCCCTACGTGCCGTACGATGTGGTGGCGCACCCTTACGCCCCTGGGGTGTACGACAAGAAAGCGCCACCTGGGTACGTGCGGAACGCGTACGACGACCATCAGATATCGCAGCTGGCACGTGCGAGTTCCACTGAGGTACGGTACACCACAGCCTTTAGCGAATGAGAACGAGCCGCTGGTTCGCATCATGTGATCTGTCAGATAGACTCTTTAGGACCGTCAGATCTTTCTTTTCTCTTTTTGCTTGTAATTTGTGTGTTGAACACTTGAACCCTTTTCTTTTTCCCCCTCAATTTTTTTTTGGATAATTTATATTTGGTGTTTGTGTTTTATTGAAAAAATATATATGTGTTTTGGTGTAATTTTAGTTTTTTTTTTCCCTTTCATAAATGGAGTAAATGTGCATGGGAGTTATCACGTGGATTGGGGAATTGAAATTGATTTTTGGAAACAAATTTGAGCTGATTTCATTGTACTTCAAAGGTTATACTCTTAAGGCTGTTTGAAACCCAAAAGTTAAAGGGAAATAATAAAAATAACATCAAGAAAAAAAAAAATTCCTTAAAAGATTACATATTTATAAAATTTTTAGCCATTTTTAAGATAAATATTTTTAGTTATAATATAATAAACTGTATCATTTTCTTCTTATGTTCTTATTTTTTGAAATCTTAATTATTTTACCATATGAGTTATACGTAATGGGTTTTAATTTCTTAGTTCATATATAATAAATATGAACAAATGAAATTGGTTTAAATAAATATATATAATTAATTCATTAACTTTAAACCTTTTTTTTTTCCAAATTTTCTTTTACCTCCATTTTTTTTCTTTATATTTTCATTCCTCGATTCGACCCCTGAACTTAATTAATCATATCCCTTAGTTTCCAGCCTCCTGGCTCCGCCACTAATAGTTTTTTTTTTTTTTTTTTAAATAATAATGATAATGAGGGGGGCACATGCCCCCTAGCCCTTTGTGGCTCCCCTAATGAGAACAAAAGAAAAAAAAGGTTGGACAAGAAAGATCTGATTGAAAAACAGCCTATGAGACCATAATACAAATATTAATGGTAGATGGAAAAAAATGTACACATTTTGAGGGTGATAGTGTGAATACGTGGAATACACATGATAGTGAGAATGCGAAATCGTTGAAGATATTATATATACGAGGAGCCTACAATGACACGTGCTTTTCCGAAACAGTCTCTGTTTGGTGAAAATGATACCCAATACATTAGTATCATCAAGAATCCTTACTGGTCCATCCTTCAATCATTTTAGTGAACCATTGTGATAAGCTTCTTGAATCATATAAATTTTTATTCAACATTTATTACATATTGTTTTATTTCTTTACTCTTTTTTTATATTTCTATGAGATCATGATTATATATAGATATTTATTATGATTGAAGAGTATTTAGGGTTCATATTTCCTTATGCCCTATCCGACTCTTAACCACTTAGTTAAATCTAATTGATCGGTTTTAATAGAAAGTTCAGTGTTCCATCGATGAATGTAATATTTACTTAAGATTATTATTCTTAATGTTTGCTTTTCTTTTTGGATAGCCAGAGATGTCCTGATTAGTTCGAATGCATCTCGATTAATTCTATGGGTCTTAAGTTAATAACGTGATCATTGGGTTAAACCCTCAAGGCCCCTTGAAGATTTTAAGGTAATCCTTGAAACATATTTATATAATTGAATGATGGTTGTTATAAATGTTATGATTCATAA
The DNA here is from genome assembly GCA_016808115.1 of Tetrastigma voinierianum. Classification (NCBI taxonomy): domain Eukaryota; kingdom Viridiplantae; phylum Streptophyta; class Magnoliopsida; order Vitales; family Vitaceae; genus Tetrastigma; species Tetrastigma voinierianum. Next base: position 54,860 of record JAEQBH010005780.1, on the reverse strand, counting down.
AAGTGACTCCTCCTATTTTCAATATTTTTTCTTACATCCAAAATTGAAAATAGGGATTCATCATTTTATTTATTAACAAAAACGTTCAATGGGCCTCCTGAAAATTGGGCTTCAGATTATTCTTCTTTATAGGCCCAACTACATAGCCTATAAAACATTATTCTCTCACCTTAGAGACCGTATCTTGGCGGGAAACTAGTAACCATTTTTTTTTGTTGGGCGCGGAAAAATCAGAAATCGCAAGAGGGAGAGATGGGAGAAGAAGAAGAAATGAGCGTCGAGCAGCTGGAGGAGGAGTACACAGTATGGAAGAAGAACACCCCATTTCTCTATGATCTCATCATCTCTCACGCTCTCGAATGGCCTTCTCTCACCGTCCAATTCCTCCCGTCGACTCCGCTCCCCTGCGCTATCGACTCATTCTCCGTTCACAAACTCATCCTCGGGACCCACACCTCCGATGGCTTCCCAAACTACCTCATGGTCGCCGATGCATTCCTCCCGATAAACACCGCCGCCCTTCTGGAGCAAAACCCTACCATTCCCAAGGTGTCATTTTTAAATTGGCTTTATGGGTGTTTCGGATTTCGCCTTTCTGCATGTTTAGGTTTGTGAGATTAGGCTTAAAGTTCATGGGTTTGATCATCAGAGTTTATGTTTTTTCGGTTTAGGCTCACCCACTGTTGGTCAGTGAAAATATGTCTGCGGGTGAGATCTACGATTAGTTTCCGTTTGATGGGGTTTCTAAGTAAGAAAACATGTAATCGATTTTTGTTTGTGTTTTTCTTAGAGACGTCTGATAAAACCATTAATTTGAGAAAGTGAAAAATCTGTTTTTGTTTCTTCCCACTTCCCACCAAGTGTTCGACAAAATTACTGAGTAAGCAGTCTTGGTATTTCCATCTCACAGGTGGAGATAACGAAGAAAATACACGTGGATGGAGAAGTAAATCGAGCGCGGTGTATGCCGCAAAACCCATCTATGGTTGCTGCTAAGACAAGTGGTTTGGAAGTGTATGTTTTTAACTGTGGAAAGCCTGCGGCAGCGGGCGAAGGTCATCTTGTAGTCCTGATTTGAGGCTAAGGGTCAGTGAGAAAGAAGGGTATGGGCTGTCAGTGGAGTCCCGTTAAAGAGGGTTATATTTTTGAGTGGTTCAAATGATTGCAAGGTGCGTATGCTTATGGGATGTGTCAGCATCCGCTGAAGATGCCCTTGGCGCAATGAATGCTTTGAGGTACGTTGATTGAAAATTCTAGTGCTGTATCCAATTATCTGTTGTGGTTGTTGTCTGATTTGTAAATGTCTATCTGTGCTCATGAAAATGTGGTTGAGGATACTGGCATTTGAAGAATGAAAATCTATTCGGGTCAGTGGGCGATGATTGTCGATTAATTATTTGGGACTTGCGCTCAGACAAACCTCAGCATTCTGTAATAGTTCATGAGAAAGAGGTGAATCAGTTCTGGAAGTTATTTCAGTTTGTATGATTGTTTCTTTCCGATGTGCTTATTTTGATGGTGTCTGACTTTCTGTCATATTGCTCAATTGATCTCAATGTGCTTTAGATCGTTACAATATAGCTCTGATTTTAGACTTATACCTGTTGATGAACTAACCGATACAATGGTGTGTTTTATTGGTTTTGACATTCACTCATTTGAATATGGTGTTTCCAACCGGGGATTCTAAGCTTTTTGGTACCTCAAAAGTATTAAGGAAAAAAAATACTAAAGAAAATAGAGGAAAAGTGAAAGAGAAATTTTTTTGGAGGAAAATATAGAATAGGTTTAAACTTAATCAATTAATTCTTTATGTTTTATTCAAAACTCATTTTATTTGTTTTTCTTTTATTATATAAAGGCTAAGAAATTTAAAATATATAAAATTTTGATAATATTTGATTTTCTTTTTATATTTTTCACTATAAAACCAAACATGAGAAAATTATTTTCCTTAATGCTTATTTTCCTTCTTAAGACTTTCAGCCCAAATTGTTTGCCAAGCTTCCATCATACTATAACAAAAAGAAACTTTGTGCCATTGCATCCTCCCTCTCCAGCTATTAGCAGTTATACTTACTAGATTGGGTCAAATGGGCTAAAGTATCAAACAGTGGAGAAGGGAGGCAACAGTATAATGCATTAGTACTACAATGGATATCCTTCAATTTATTTGAATAAAATGGATGGGAAAGTAATTACGTCCTGTGTGCTTTCTCTTCAAAGGATACTGACCCTGGAAATGCAAGTTTTAGAAATTTAGAAAAATTACATGACTGTATTAAGTAAATTTCAAGAAAAATATCAAACTTCTAAAATTTCTATCTACTCCCTTGCACCTGATTCTAGCTGAGTTGCCTACGTGTATTTTTTTTCTTTGATTTATGTTCTAGTTTTATGAACACTGCACATCTCTTTCTGTCCGCCAGTCTCTTTACAGTATTATGATTCTATGAGCTTTTTTCTCCTTTGCAAAGAAGCTCTTTTTGCACTACAAACATGTTGGCAGTTTGCTCTTTTGGTTTACCTTCATGTAGACCGTCATCGTGCTTCCATGCTCATTTAAGTTTGACTATCTGATTTAATAGTAATGAACAATATCCGATTTCCTCGAATTGTTTCCCACTTTGAGTAAATCTATTAAGTTTGTGGAATGTTCAAGATTGATCTCCAAATGTATGAGAAAACTAGTGAACAGTTGCATTATCAGTTCTTAGAAGCCTTATAGAAATGGGGTATCAATATCTTTTACTGCTCAAGAAAATAGAAAGTATTATTACTTAGCATACTTCTTGTATACTGGAAATCTTTGGCACCTTTTTACTAATGGGGACTCAAAATTGTTGTAATGTCACATCTACAATTAGTATGAAACATTGTGTGGTGTGGTCCACTAGGGAACACACTGAGTGGGCAATTGAGATGTCTGCCATCATATGTTGAAAAATAGATGGATTAACCATTAATCCTGACTGAGAAGGCCTGATCCTTCATTCATGTAACAAGATGTCTGAGATGAAGATCGAAATCCTTCATGATTTGTTTACAAAGTAACACATCTATTCTTGGTTTCAGGTGAATTTTCTCTCTTTCAATCCATACAATGAATGGATTCTGGCTACAGCATCTTCAGACAGTACTGTTGGGTTGTTCGATATACGGAAGCTGAATTCGCCATTGCATGTTTTAAGCAGTCACACGTATGTCCTTTCCCTCATATTATAAATTAAAATCCTAGAATTATGAAGAAAGTATTAGGCTTTCCTGCCCTTGTAAGTGTTGTATAGAAATTATATAACGCTCTTGTGGTATTCTATTGTTAATAAACTTATTCACATGGCAGTTGATTGTGACTTCAATCGGAGAGGTTTCTGGTTTGATTCCATCGACACCAAAGGAAAGATTCCCCATGAAGAACTAGAGATTCTGAAATGGCAGAGATTAATATCTATAAGAACCTTTTATATGCCTCCTGCTCTTCTCTCCCCTCGCCTTTTCTTCTCCTTTTTCAGATGAAGCTTCAACCCTTAGTAATCTTTGTTTGTTTGGTGTGCTGGCCTATTTATGTGTGGTTGCTTGTTAAACACTGAAATCACTGAACAAAAAGTTTGTGGAATCTGATATTATTGATAGGTTTCAAAGATAATTGGCATGTTACTCTGTCTGTACCGTAGGTCTAAAGATTTTGATTGAAGCTAACACATGTTCTTGAATTCATTTGAGATGTGCTTTTAAAGTCGAACCCTTTTTCGAAAAGCTTTCTAAGAATGGGAACACAAAGTTCACAACTGTATTAGTAACTTGATACTTTTTTAAAAGTCTAAATACTTGGGCTACAATGTCAGAACTGGTCCTTACTAAGACTCAACCCTGATCTTTCTTCCCTATGTCTTTGTCTTAAACGCTGAGCGCTTTACCGCATTTAGCAGCTTTACTTACGGGCTATCGCAGTTTGATACTTGAATATCATGTAATGACACAAACTCACTGTTGATGTTTTTAACATTATGATTATCTTAAATTACTAGGACCAGACCCATCTTGATTTTTGGAATATCATTTCTCACTGGCCTTTTGTTTTCTGCAGGGAGGAGGTATTCCAGGTAGAATGGGATCCCAATCATGAAACTGTGTTGGCTTCTTCAAGGATGACAGGAGGTTGATGGTTTGGGATCTTAACAGGTATTTCACACCAAGAAAATTTTCCTGGAAATCTAATCCAATTCATGCTTTTCTTTTTGTTACAAGACTTACTATTTCTATATCTCCATGTTGCTTCATTTACATCCATTTGTTTGCCCAAAATATGAAAAGGTGGGATACGAAGAATCTTAATTTAATCGAAAGAATCCAACTTTTCTTATTTTCCTTCAAGAAAATAAAATGTTGGGGCCCCCACTCTTGAGAGTTTAAGGTTAAACTTGGATGGTGTTATAGCCAGAGCTCCAATCTTGCAAACTAAAGTGTTTAATGTAAGGCTATTATTACATGATCAAGATGCAGCTTCCCAGCCGTTATGCAAGTCCTTGTGTTTTGATGAAGCAACTTAGATCATGTTTAGAATATTGGAATAGAGAATGAAAATAAGAATAAAATTCATTGGCGTTTAAACCTACTATATCAGAATTATGATTTATTTCTTCTTCTGCATGGTATTATGATTTACCTTCATTTGTACTCTTTTTTCCGTATGCCTAAGCATACCCTTGAAGTGAAAAGAAAAAAATTGTTATTTACATGGATGGAAAAAAGGGCCGTAATGAACAATAAATTGGGAAGTAAAGCCTATTGTTTTTGAAAAACAAGCCACATTGACCTCCAACCCTACCGGACCCATTTTGAACATGTTTAACTGTAGATATCCGGGCCAGCTTGCGAGCAACTCCATTAATCCTACGGCACCTGGAAGTTAATTACCGAGTAAACCTCCTAACGGCCCTGGCGGAGATTCAAACCGGTGACCATTGAGTTAAAACCCCAAAATCTTACACCAACGGAGTTACCCCCTCCCCTTAGATTTTTATTTCTGCTATTCTTATTGACTTTGGCAAAACCAATATGTGTAAAGTATGTTTGGCCCTGTTAATAATTGGGTGGATTCTTGCTAGATTTCGCCTAGATTGATGTTTATGTTGCATCAAATTTGAAAATTTTAAAAGTCAGGATCTGGCTGAAATTTAACTGCCTTTCATTGCCTTCAAGCTTATTTTCTCAACATTATATTGTTCTTTTCAAACTAGTCGTAGCATATTTTGAGTCTCCCCCACATGCTCTACTTTGCCTGAACTGACACAAACACACTGATGCCCTTATTTATTTAGGATTGGGAGGAGAGTTAAGGAGATGCAGCAGATGGACCTCCTGAGCTTTCTTTTCTCATGGGGTCATAAAGCCAAGATATCAGACTCTCCTTGGAACAAAACGAGCCATGGGTTATCTCAAGTGTAGCTGAGGACAATACTTCAGATCTGGCAATGTCCACAGTATTTATCGAGGACGAAGATGGAACACAAACTGTTGATGATGATCATTCATAGATATGAATATGCATTTGAAAGAGAGGCTGTAATTATATGCTTTTGCTAGAAACCAATCACTGACTTTCATCTAAGAAAGTTGTTGCTTATCTTGACCTTTGAACACGAGTGAATTATCCTGTAGTAAGCTCTGTTTTATGAAGGTTTGCCAGATTATAGTTGACATGAGTGCTGATTATATGCAAAATCTCACGTTTGCAAACAGATTAGAGCATGAACCAAAAGGGCTCTGCAGATTGCCATGGTCAAACTGGAAGTGTCTTTAACTTAAAAATGAGTATAACTCGTTTATTCGGGTTTAGTCTGCTGGAGGTGTTTTGAATGATGAAAATGGGGCTTAGTTTGGTTAAAAATTGAGCTTGAGATTGCTATTGATCTAGGTCTGGGTTTAGGGTTATCATAAAAATTCAGGTGATCAATGAACGTACTACCATAACTAACGAACTGACATCATTTACCAAGGAATGCGACATAACTAAGTGAACGCCCTAATACATTAACTAATTATTGTAGTATTACATTCGCTAGTTTTTTTTTTTTTTTTTTTGATCAGTAAAAAGCAGAATATCTATTAAAAAATCGAGCACAAAGCTCCCAAAGAGTACACAAGAGGAGTACAAAAGGGGAGAACACCACCACTCTCACCTATTCTCCAACCAAGTTAAAAAATCAACCAAAGAGCTTAAGTTTTCACCACTATACATCTTAGCCCAAGACCATAAGGTCAACAAAAAAGAGGATTTCATCCTGAAAGCAGAGGGGATTTCATTATCAAAAGCCGCCCTGTTCCTTTCATTCCACACTCCAAAAATAAACAAAGCGGTCAGCCAACCATACTCTTTTTCCGCTTCAACTCTAGCACTTTGCCATGCTAGGAGGCTTGGCGAACCGCAGGAACACCCGCTATAATCCATAATGGCCAAAAAAAAAAGGTTCCACAAACATCTTAGCCGGCCGAACAACGGATAAGCAAATTACCTATCGCTTCCTCCCGTCACATAAAACACCTCGCTTGCAAGTGTGATTCCTCTTCGCGACTACAAGAGTAAGCACCTTCCCCGTAAGCTTCCCAAGAAAGAAACTCAAATGGGGGGAACAATCGTTCCAAATGGTTCGCCATGGAGCACCAGGGGGAGAATGCATTAGCTGACATGAGTTTGACTGCAAAACCTCAGCCTAGTCTCTTGTAAAATAAGGCAATCCTTCGATCCGCCTTAACTTTTCATAGAAGAACAAGTGCTAACCTTCAACCTCCTCCATTTCCCCAATCATTAAAAGAAGTCCTTTTCGAAGACAAGGGACCATCCCCATCAACCTCGAAGAGTCCCAAACCTTCACAATTTTCATCTTTGTGAGCAACTGTCTGAATCGTAGTGGGAAGGCATTACACGCCGTCCCGCACCAGGATCCTTCCAGAACCCTCGCCCGCCACGCCTAAGGACGGCGAAGCGCGGAGAAAAGGTGATCCATTCTTTACTAATGCCCTTTCCATAACCTGCCATAACCTCCCCTAATGTCATCAGGAATTCCATCCCTCCATCTCCCTCCCAAATTTGGTGTCGATCACCAAACGCCAAAGAGAATCCTCCATTAGCGACCGCCAACAATTCACTACAAAAACAGAAAGAATATTCATCTTAGAGTCATTTCTCACCCCAAGACCCCTCAGCCTTTTCAAGGCAAACTGCTTTTCCAATTGATCAGGTAGAGGTTTTCTCTAGATTGCCCCGCCCCGTAGAAAGCCCTCCAATCTTCTCCAACTCAACAAACGATCAGCATTCTAGCAAATGATAGAAAGTAAACTGAAGGCTAGCCGAGTGCATCCGAATGAGAAAGATCCCTCCCCTTCTGAGATGTACTGCCTTTTCCAAGTTAAGAACCTCTTCAAACTGCCTTCGATGGAATCTCAAACCCCTAAAGCCCCGTGGAGGCCCCTGTAGTGGGCATCCAGTACGTTGAGGGGAGGGACCCAACCCCACAACCAAGCTCGCCGCTGTATCCCTCCACATCACCCACCCTACCCAGAGGAATAATCGCGCTTTTAAACAAATTAATCTTTCGTTCGAAAGGCTTCAAACCACATCAAGGTCCATCTCAAATACATTAGTTGCTCAGAGTTGGCTTCGCAAAACAGGATAGTATCATCAGCATATAAAAGATGAGATATAACAATATCCCCTCCGTCTCTACCGGAAAACCTGCAACCAGAGATGAAACTGCCTTCCACTGCGCGCTTAAGCAAACCGCTCAGGGCTTCCATACCAATGACAAAAAGGTAGGGGAAAGAGGGTCCTCGACTCAGCCTCCGAGCTCCCGAAGAACCCCGTGAGAAGAGCCATTAACCAAAGATTAAAAGAAGTCAGGATATGCACCATTTAATCCAACTAATCCATTTGGAGCCAAACCCCATTCTCTCCATAATCTGAAGAAGAAAATCCCAACTAATGTGATCATAAGCCTTTTCAATATCCAACTTACAGAGAATCCCATTTTCTTTCCTTCTTAGGATAGAATCCACTGCCTCATTAGCAATAAGAACTGCATCAAGAATTTGCCTCCCTTCTACAAACGCATTTTGAGACTGTGAAATAATCTCCCCCATAACTCCTTTGATTCTCGTTAGCCAACACTCGATAAAAATTTTGTACAAACTCCCACTGGAACCGATGGGTCTCAAACTTTAGATCTCGACGCTTCCTTTGGGAATCAAGACCAAGAATGTAGCATTCGTGCTGACAACCGTTATGATCGAAGAATTTTTAAAAAAAACCCAAACCTCACCTTCACAAAACCTAACCTAAAGACCAAAAGGCCAATGGAAACCATCGTGACTCCGCTTTATCGCTATTGGGCCCGTGAGATCAAGTACAAGAATTTCCTTCTTCAAAACATTTCTCCAGCCTAGCAACCTGGCCGCCCCCAATCTCATTAAACCGAAGATCGTGAGTTAAGGCACCGCTGTTTGAGGCGTGCTGAGACTCTCGAAGGCTCCAAACTGCACCTTCTTTAATCTCGTGTTCCTGACACATCTTCTACCATTGATGTTGATGTTCGGGATTTCAGCCTCCCATGAGACCGCCATCCGGTGAAAGAATCTGTATTTCGTCCCCTTTTCAACCAAGTTTCCTAGATTTTTGCCTCCGTGAGACCTCTTCTAAGTCCAGTTCCTACTTTAAACCCTCTCTAAATTTTTCCCTCTCCTCTCTCAATATCTTCCATGACAGGCCTTTCCTTCTCCAAATCATCCCAAACGAGATCCCGCCGCGCCTCTTCTTCCGACCTCAACTCGAAACCTTCTTTGTTCCAGACCAATATTCCTTTCAGTGGTCTTTACTTGGGAAAGCCAAGACAAAACTAAGGTGAAACCGTAGAAGGCGCATGCCTTGCCACCACCCTTTGAGAAGGTCCTTAAAACCATCAAATTTCAACCACATGATCTCAAACTATAATCTGACCTGACATAATCCCCTCGCCGCTTAACAAAACAGATAACGGTCGACACGCGCCCTAGAGAAAGATTGATCGCATTACTGAATCGACTTTCCCAATCAGCCGTTACTAAGAATCTATCCAGCCTGGACATGCACTGATTATTGAGGCCACCCCTCCAGGTAAAAGGTCCCCCTTGCAAAGGAAGATCTCTGAGCCCTAACTCATTCATAACTTCTGAAAAACGCCTCATAGAGTGCGATAACCTGCCCCCCTTGTTCCTTTCATTAGGAGATAGGACCATATTGAAATCTCCACCTATGCACCAAGGCCCTCCCATTAACCCTTTCAGCTCGACCCCACCCTTCCTGCATCAGCCCGATTTGTTCCTCTCCACCGCCCATGTAATTCCTGAAGGCCCACTGATAACCATCTTCCGTATTTTTAAAAATACACGTAACCGAGAAGTGACCAGTTTCAACCTCCATCACCTCCAGTTTTCTTTTATCCCAGAACACAAGAATACCCCCAGCAAGCCTCGCTCCACAACCCTCCAATCACCAATCTCTCCCACCCTTAAACTACGAAAGATCACCTCGTACATCTCTTGAAACTTAGTTTCTCGCAGCAAAACCAAATCCACCTCCGAGACCTAATAAAATTTCGACACATTCCTTATCCGACCAGCTCGCACTCTCTAACGTTCCATGAAAAGAGCTTTAACTTCATTTTAACTTCAACAAAAAATTCCCCTGTCCTCCTCTCGCTGGCCCTTCCCTATAGTTTATAGTATTCCAAATTTCCTTAATTCCTCCCGCTCGACTGGGCATTTCCTTTCTTTTGTTACCAGGCTGCTGGGACACCATTTTACGTAACAACTCCAGAATCTCCGCATCATAACCCACCGTTGGGATCCCTAGAAACTCACTGAATTTAATCAGGCAGCTGTCCTCCCACTTTTCGTAACCCAAACACTCCGTACGTGTATTGGGACCCTCCACCCTCCCATCCTCACAACTCTCAGTCTCTATAATAGCGTCCGAAAAATCCTCGGAAGTCTTCACTCCCCATTCTATACCGTCGGCCGACACTACTCTCAATGGTGCTACATCCCCCAACTCCTCATCCTCAACGCACCCCCAGCCGACGGACTTCGCAGTTAGTGGGCCGCCCAAAAACAGAGCAAAGAGAAGAAATACTAATGGATGGTGACTCAAGCCAGACTGGAGCCGCAAGTGCGCCCACCGAAATCCTCTACGACTTCCACTTCGCACCCTCCGATATCCATGTCCCACACGATCCGCAGCTCGACCGGCTCCAACCCTTTCGCGGACCCTTGGCCTCTGGGAGATAGAGGGCATGCTCGTAAGACATCTCCCACAAATCTCGCTTCTCACACCTCGGAGACTATAATACCCTTCAACCCCGTGCTCTCTTCGTGTTCAATCAGCAGTGAGCCCCTCGCACAGATCCAAGCAGGATCATCCAGAACGTCCGAGGGTGAAGAGCCCTTCACGCCTGGTCGATCTCCCTCATCTACATACTTCGTTTCACCTTCGGAATACCTTATAACTTTCTGGCCTGTTGAATTAGCTAAGCCCCATTTTTGTCTTCCTAGTTCACTTTGTTTTGTTCTCGGGGCCTTGAGCATTTAACCTTTTCCAACCCGGGTTTTCATCCCTAACTGCAGCAGCCCACTGGGCTCAAGGCAGTTCATTGTGGACCCTAAGTCACTGTCTCTTTTCTCTCAAATTTATCCCACTCGTAGCTTGCTGGAAATTTGATCTTCCTTCCTGACCCGGCCAGTCTTACACCGAGGCCGCTTTAGCCCAAATCCGCCCACTGCCAATCAGCAGCGCTCACGACCAGCCCACCCACCACACCGTTTGTACCACCCTTTCCTCTATCCCGCTTCCCCCCGATCCCCCCCGCGCTTCAGTTTAATTGGGCGCCGCACCAACCTTACCCCACCAACCTATCGTAACCAAACACGCCGCCCCGTGTCGTCGCCCCGTCTCCTCTCTCTGCCTTTCATCATTGCAGCTAAGGCCATCAAAGCCCACTCTCTTCTCCGCGCGTGCCTTTCCATCATCTTCTTCCTTTGGACTATTCGCAGGACCCGTAGCATACACAGGATAAACATCTGTTACCCATGGCCGAACCTCCCACCAACATTCGCGCCAGACACATTCATTAGTTACGATATTACATTAGCTTAGTTGTCATCACATTAACTATATTTATGAGATATATATTCAATAGTTAATGGTATTACATTCAATAAATTATGATAGTATATTTATTAGTTATAGTAGCACATTCATTAGTTATGGTAAGATATTCATTGATCCATCATTTTCTTTTCCTAAGAATCTCAACCGTGTTCTAAATCCAATTCTTCATGACCTATGTACAATAATATTCAAATTGATAACTTCAAGCCCACTTTTCCCTACTCCTTTTGCCTGATAAAAGCAAAGCTTGGCAGGAGACGATTCATTGCAGAAATTGTAAAGCTCTCAAGGAATTTAGAGCATGGAAAAATACTCCACAACCCAACTCTAGCACCTGAGACTGAGAAGCCAAACGAATTGCCATCATAGAACGAGTGCTACAGTTAGGAACTCATCTATTGTCATTGATTGAGATCAATGAATATAATCTAGAAGATTGGAGCAGAATTTTGGAGACTAGATTTAGAAATGAGCTCATAATATCTTGCCAAATGGCTTGCTGAAACACACTTAGGAGAAACCACATATGATTCACGGTATATAATCTTCTGTCCACAGACACAATGCTGCCTAATGATGAAGGCTTCTAATAAAAAAACGCAAAGCAACGTTTTGAGTTCACACTTACTCCATTGCAGAAAACAACCAGGAGTCTGATCTCAGGGATTGAGGTCTGCAACTCACCTGCTCATGGCTCATACAGGGACGTAACACATCCCACCTTCCCTAAGTTCTGTCTCTGCAATCCAATAAGAATTAATATGGCTTTTTTAGAAAGAAAGAAAATTCGATTTAACAACTGAAAAATCCAGAAGAATTACTGCAAACTGATACATCAGAAAATTATATGCCATTGTGAGGTTAAGAAGACCGATGTTGAGAAGGAATTTGGGCATCATAGAAAACTAACAGGTTGGTCTCTGGTCATTAATCTTCTAGCTACAATCCATTAAGTTTCCACTTTATATGAAATATTCCACCAAACAAGGATTAAAGACAATTACAAAACAAACTACAACAGGAGCACATCTGTAAAGCGTAGAGCTTAAATCCAAATAAGCCATGGCAGCTCAGAGAAGTCAATAATGACCATAAGAGAGAAAAGGGAGAACAAATAAAATAACACATAAAGACCTACCTAACGGGAAGGTAACATGGCAGTTCCATAAAACTACTTATTGGAAGGCAATATGCAGCCTCGAGATCAAAAGACATCCATATCTTTTGCTTTTCAACTAGCTGGTGCTGCCTGATGCTCTCCTAATCAAATAAACACAATAATAATGAGTCAGAAAAGGGCAGCAATGAATAAGTCGCAGATGCAATTGGCTTATATGTAAAGAGCCACTCCAGTATGTTCATTCACATGATTACTAAGCAAGGTCGTGACAAGCTGCTAATTTCATGGAGAACAATATGGTAAATGCACATCTAGATCAACTACAGCGCACCTTATGGAGAATAATATAGCAAATACCCCCATCTAGATCATCAAACATTTACTTGCTTTTTGTAGGATAAATGAGAGAAGAATACAGCTTGAGGACAGCAAATGATATTGCCTAGGATGTGCAACTACTGATGTTCCAAGGAATTTCAAATCTTAAAATGCCTAGGAAGTGCCACTCCAATGATAAGAGAAAGATGAAATCAATGGGAAAGAATAACCACAATGAAAAATGAGGATCTATTTGGAAACCTTTTCAAAAACAGTTTTGAGAATTTTTCTTAAAAACAGTTATCAATCCTTTTAAATAAATAAAACCTTTTCTGGTAAGTTAAATATGAGTTCTAATGGATGTAGTACTGCATTTATGTACAATGCAAAGTTCTAAAGTGTTCTTCATATTTTCAATTGTTGCTTAAAGACCATAAAAATAAATAACTGAAAACACCTAAATTTGTTTTTGACAACAGCATGTTTTCAAAACAAATTATTAGAAAATTGTTTTCTATTCTAAAGAACAAAGAATCGTTTCCAAGAACAATTTCCAAATAGATACTATGTTCTGTCTAATACACTTCGTGGTTTGGTAAAATCAGGAAATAGCAAGCAGTAAATAATGTATGAAAGGTAAAAGTTCTAAAAGGTTGACAACAACATAAAGTTCCCTTAGCCACACCATAAATTGACTGCAAGGTTACACCAAAGTTAAGTTTGAATATGAAGAGAACGATGACACAAGCTGAAAAAGTTGCAAACATTCTGTTCAAGATGAGTTGCTAATTAGAAAATTGCTGTCATTAGCCCAATCAAAGTTGGCACATGATGCAAGATATTCTATGTTTGTCATAATAAATTTTCTTGCTACTCAAATTTGCACCATACAACTAACATGGTTGAACAAGTGTTTTGGAGTATGCAAACATCTTGTCTTAAGACCATCAGTCACCATTTCACACCTGTTCCACACTATTGCAGACTGAGGTGAGAAAAAAATCTCCAAGAAATATAAGAAACTCATCAAGTATCTATAGCAAAAATGAAGAAACTTGTCAATTAAATTGATCATGCATAGTTAACTTAAACAATCTCAATTATACTAATTTGAATGGATAATGAGCTCAGTGAAGGGGGAAGAGCAAAAAAGGCACTCAGGTTTCACCTTCTCTTATTTGGGATGGAAGAATTGGTGCAGTTATCCCATCTCAACCCACAAACAGGAAGCTCAGTCCAGCGGTTGACTCCCACACTGAAGATTCTCAAAATCACAACCATTAAATCCTTGACCATTTAAACCCGAAGCTTCCCCATCTTTGCCTTCCACTCCTGGATGAAGGCAATAAGCCTGATCATCACACTGCAGGTTACAAGGGTTCATCACAAAAGCCCCAGACAAGCTTTGATTGATCATGTTCTGATAGCCGTTCCCGTTCCCGTTCCCGCTCTTGACTGGCTTTTGATAAGGAAATGATCCAATCTCCCCTTCAATTCTTCCCCTGATATCCACAAGTAAACACTTGAGCCTTGCAATCTCTGCCTCCAATGCAGCCTGCCCCTGTAACCTCTTCAACAACTGCTGATTCATAGCCGTCAATCTCACAACCTCATCCTCCTGCTGATGCGGCCCGGAGCCTTCTTCTCTTCTCCCGATACTTTCGAACTGCTTCCTATTGATGCCTAATGGGCGTTTCTTTGCTGTCTTCTTCGACTCTGCTGTATCATCAGTCGATACTTATCCTCGGATGGGGCCGACAGGATTTTGGTGTGAACATGAAAATGCGTGTGTATGCGAAAAATCGGGCCCGGTGGATTACAAGGAGTATGAGTGCAAGCATGAGCATCCTTCAAAGTTCATCAAAAAGGCATCCATAGTTGGAAGTTCCTCCATATTCGGGCTTGGAAAATACATCCTGGCTTGAAAGTCAAGTTCTCCATCGTCCATGGCGATTAAGAACCACAAAATCAAGTGACTGAGTGATCAATCTAGGATCACGAATCAACCCAGATGAAGTTTAGCTAGAAATTCGGAATGGAATCAAAAGAATCGCCAATTCTAGATGGATAAGTGCACCAGAACTGGTGCCTTGGAAAATCCAAAACCCTGAAAAACAGAGACAAAAGATAAGCGACAAATACACCATTACAGAGACGAAGATAACAAATTAACGGTTTCCAAGCATAACCAGAATCGAAAATCGTACGAACTACAGCTGCCAGAATTTTGAACTCCTGGCGGGGTTTTTGACAAATTAATCACATCAAAACCCAAGCGACTACAGACATGCCGCCAATTTCAAAACCCAAATGAGGAAGCAAAGTGAGACAAGCAACAAGCTATGCATTGCATCAAATAAACGATAAAACAACGGGGCAAAAAGATCCAAAAGCCCACCGATTCAAATCACAAGGTTATCAAAATAACTGGTGCCACTAAAGTCCAAACGGCGAAATAAACCATAATTGATGAAAATCACGACTTTGGAACCCTAGAAAGTAATGGGGGAAGAGTGAAGTTCTGGAAATTTCAAACCCTAGAAAGTGGGCGTACCAGGAGAGGATAGAGAGAGCCATTGGTTCAGTCTTGTTCAGAGATTCCACTCGAGAAACTGTACTTCGTCGCTCTTAATTTATAGGTATTCAAGGGACTTCTCTGCAAATTAAAAAAAAAGGTGGAATTATCGAGTGCTGCACGTGACCATGATAGCAAAATGCACCTCCCTCTCAACTTGCAATCGTGACCGTTGAATTGGTGAATCACACTATCATATCGGCGCTAGATCAAACGACTAGGGAGAATGCTTTAGTACCAAATCGATTACCATATCAAGGTGGAAGGAAAATAAAAACTACTTATAAAATAATACTAATAAATAACATCTCGTTTTTATAATCTATTTTTAAGTTTTTGGGTATTTTATCTCAAAATCACTTATCTACCCTTTCTACCTTTTCTTTTTCAATAAATAAAGTATTTCAATAAAAATCTGGAATTTTTATTTATTTTTTATGTTTTTATCATCGTTTGTGCAACGTATTTTTGATCGTCATTCATAAGCATGTCACCTTAAGACGACTCCGCTCGCTTTTATCGTATCATATAAAGACTTTCAGACAGCAAGATCCAACGACAAAACAGATTCGATCAAAAATATACTTACGCCAGAACGAGATTCGATTGGGATAGATACATGCTATGCACTTGAGCCTACATATTTATATATATTATAATTATCATATAATTATCAAATATATAGGCTTTAAGTCAATTCATTGTACTATTAACCTAAATGTTGCGTCATCCTCTAGAGTTTTTAACGAATTTTATTTTTTGTTTTTATCAAATGTATTATTAATTTGAATCAATAAAATTATTATTATTTAAAAAGAATACTAATAAAATAAAACTAAAAAACGAATAAAAAATAAGGACAACTATATTATGGTTCACATTTCACTTATTTGGAAAACGAGATTAAAGTTTATATTTAATAAATATAACAAAATATTTGATAAATGGTCTAATAAATTTCAAATACGACCTAGTAAACCTTACATACGATATCGTATCTAACATATATGTTAGTACTTAAGGTTTGCTAATATCATACCTAAAGTTTATTGGACTCTTAATAAAATATATTACCTTTTTTATTAAATATTTTTAAAATCCTAATTTTTAAGTATTTTTATCCTAATTTTTAAAATAAAAAGTATGTAAATCATGTAAAGCTTTTTGTAGGAATGTAAGATCGAATCGATTTGACGATTTAGTGGAGAACTTTGAAAAAGGATTTTGATTGATTTAATTTTTAGTTAAAAATTGCATAAAATTTATGGTTCATTCAAACTAAGAATCATACTATCTTAAACAATTTTGATTTAGTTTAATTTTTTATTATTAAAGATTCCAGCATAAAACACCATCATATCACCTAGTCACCTCGTAGATACTCAGAAGAAAATAAAAATATATTTAAAATTAATAAAATTATTTTTATATATTTTTTATTTTTTATTTTAAGAAAATAGAAATTTGATTTTTCTACTTTTGGGAAATAAATAAAATTCGAATGTGTAAAGTAAATATTTGATATCATACCAGCTCGGTATGGTGCAGCCGAGAGCACTGGAATTTTTTGGCGGCGGATGCTTGTACCGCTTAAAGCGTATATCCTCGCGTATTCACCGTTGGATTTAGAATCAACGGCTGTGAGATGGTGGGCCAACCTGAGCTGGATTTTCAAGACTAAACATTGAAAATTGAATGTTTATGATGAGAATAAAAATAATTAGGATTATTCATTATTATAATCACTAATTAATTGATAATAAAAACATTCCTTCTAGTGCTCACCAGAGGGGCTTTATAAATGTGTTACTGTTTTTAAATTACTTTCTTAAAATATCATCAAACTTTTACTTTTTTAATAATTAAGAAACTTGTTTAATATTTTAAATAAAATAACTTAAGATTTGTCAATGAAATCTAACTCAATGGTTAAAAGGTTAGGTGGAGCATAAGAAATAACCAAGTTCAAATCTTCATGAGGTAAATTATTATAACTTTGTAATAGTGAATGGATGTAAAAAAAAAAAAAACTTAATGTTTAGTACTTATAGAACTCAAAATATAATTATAAATTACTTATATATATATATATAATATTTTATTCGTGCTTCAATTTCAAAATTTGGAGATATTGGGTTTGATGAATTATAACTTACTTGAATTTTATTTGGAATTAAATTATTCACATTTATTTGGAATATTTTCTCATACACAATGCATGAACTTAAAAGAGGTCACAATGGCCCGTAAATAGTTTATGCATATTTTTATTTTATATTTTTGCTTAATAAAATGATTATTCTATAAAGATTTATATATTATCTTATTTTTTTGTATTATTATATTTTTATTGTGATGTTTGGTTTGTCATTAATTTTGTTACTTACGATATATTTCATCGCCTTATCATGACGCTTTTATTTGCGCGATTCAAATTAATAAAATGATTTTATTAATAAGATATCAATTTATAACTATTATCAAATTCCAGGCGCTTTATTTTGATTATTATACTTATTAATTTGGAGATTGTTTCATATTTATATATATTTTTAATAATTTTTATCTTAAATCTATCGATCTATCGTAAGTTTGAATCAATGAAATTATTTATCCTTTAAAAAAAAAAATGAGGGTGCAATGGTCAGCTAAATCATAATTATAATTGCTAATGATTTTTCACTTTATCATAGACCACAAAAACATTAATCTTCTCATATAAAAATGAAAATATAATCTTTATTTAAAACCAATCTTATTGTAATTTTGTCTCATTTAATTGAAAGTCACAAAACAATAAATTTAAAAAATCACATAAAATTTAATAAAAGTAAACATCACAGGTAACTGTGAAAATATAGATAACGATCAGGGGCAAAAGGGTCAGAAAGATAAAGAAAACGCGGGAAGCTAGTCGTTATGATTCTTATGAAGTACAACCGCAGCACGCCGTACTTCTATACCAAACGCATTTTTATTCTCTCTATAATTTTGCCGACACGCACTTTCTGTGCGTTTTCCTCGATATAACATGGTTATAACTATCTGGGTTTTGGTTTTTTCAGCACTAATTAATCAAATGATTAAGGATTTTGACAGAACTGTTCATTGTCTATTCATAGTTGAAGATTGTAAATATCCTGGTGGATATTTTCTGATTCAATTTTAAGAAGAAATCTGTGGGTTGATGCTCGGGTGGTGTTTGATTATTGTCCCAGAGAGTTTGATCTATATCATAGTGTTTCTTTTTGGGTTATTATCTCTATAAAAATGTCTAGATGCAGTTCATTCCCTCCATTGGGGTATGTGTGGAATGGTGTTTGTGGTGAGGCCTTAGTGGAGTTGATCATTAAGGTTCGTTGAGCATTTCATGGTCTGTTGATTTCAATTCTTGAATGTTGGTTTTAGTGGGTGTTACTGTCTCATTATATGATGGATTTTCATTCTTGAATCCTGGAAGAGTGTTTGTCATACCATTTGTGGTTAGAGATACCCTCTCTTTGAAGGTTTCTAGCAAATGTTCGAAAATTTGTTATGAAAAGATATTGGATTGTGACTTAGATTTAATCCATTATGAGATACTGGATTATTACAGATATTGGATTAGGCTGAACTTCAATCACTTCAATAGATTTAAGCTGTAAAGTTTCTCAAAAATTAAATGGAAGTAATGGTTTCCCATTTGAGTTTTTTTATCACTGTTTCATCCCACCTAAGAAATTGACCATTGGAAAGTGGTTTGAACAGGGTATCTATTAGATGCAAATTGTGTGTTTCCTGAAGGGGATGGCCATGGATGGTCTATTTTCTGATCAAATTATGAGTTTTCTGTATAAATGCTTTTCAATTCCATCAGTACATGCTAAAAATGAATAATCATCTACTGGCCTATTTCAGAAAATAGTTTGACATCTACCTGTTTCTCATACCAATAACATTTTTTCTTTGGTTTTGTAATGATTTGCCTGAATTGGAAACATGTTACACAGTGTAAATTTCACTCTGTTGTTTTGGTGTCAGTGTGCCATTCCTATTAATGGAATCTTTCGTTTTGGAATTACCATATGAAGGGAACTGAGAAAATTTATGTCAAAGGAAAGTGTTACATATCATTATTCCAAAATGGAAGAGCCCCGGTTCTTTGCGAAAAGCTTTATGTGTAGTTTCTCATCTAGGAAATCATTCTAAGAATAATCATGTCAAAGAGATTGGTCTAGTATTTTATTACCAACTTCTGAAAATGCTGAGCTACTGAAAATGCAAAGAAGCTGCATTTCAGGCATTCCATTTACATTAGCTTTGATATTGCAACCAGAACTGTCTTTCAGGGTTAGATTCTTGTCCCTGCGCTTTGAAGGTCAAGAAAGAATGGGCAGCAGCTGAGAAAAGAAGGAAGAATGAGAGAAGGAGGCAGAGGAAGAAGGAGAAGCGACGAGAAAAGAGAAAGATCAAGAAGAAAGAGCAGAGCTCTGATAACTGGCATTGGGATGGTTGGAATGCAATTGATTGGGAAAGGACTGATCATCAAAAGAAAAGGGAGTATGAACACCAAATGTTGCAGAACTTCAGCTCCATTGAAGAGCTGGAGCAGCACATTGTTTCCAGAGGCCTCGGCTGCTCATTTCCACAAAGAAATCCCTGCTCATAGTCCCTGTGGCTGCCATAAGCTTCATGGTGATGGTCAATGGCTGCAAATTTTAGTCCTTTCTTGTTTTCTTTTTCATCTTCTTGAGGATGCTAAAATTTTGTCTCTTGGTTATTGTTCCAGGAAACATTATCTGGGCTGAATTTCGGCCACAAGAACATACCGATCCAAGAATGCAATCTACTTCCAACAGGATGGAGAAGTTTGAAATGGATGCCACACCTGCCAAACTCCATATCTTCCCCGCTTCAGGTTTGTCTGAAGCTGTTGCCCAAGGGATGGATCCTAGACCTGGCTGGATGCTCTGCCATTCTGCCATCAACGAGGATGCCAGTGAAACTGTTCCACTACCTTATCGCTAAAAATTCAATTAATAGGGAAAAGAATCACAGTTCAGAGAGTTTAACGATAATTGGGTTCCAGATCCACAGCTGAATGAGCATCCTAACTGACGACTGAAGGAATGGTTCTTTCCAGACAAGGTCAGTCCAAAGGAATACAACTGAACGGTCTAAACCGATCCATGAGGACTTACTTCATGGAAGAAGCTCCACCCTGTATCCACATGCCAGGTACTTGCCTGAGGCTGATCTAATTGCTTTGCCATTTACAATTATATTCTGAAAACTGTTCCTGAAGACATAAACTGCATAGAAGTAACTGTCTCAATGGGGAATAAGGAATGCTTTACTAAATTCATTCTTCCCTTTTTATTGAAATCCTACCTCTTGTGGTAAAACTGAAACATTGGACTAGTCTAATCCTTATTATGAAATGGAGTTTCTATATTTTTAAAATTTACAAAACCACCTCGTCATCGGGTGCAAATGTTTGCTTTCGTCGTCATATAGACGTAAACTACACATCCTGCACAACCTAGATTTTCACATATAAACACAAGTTGAAAAGGTATTTTTAATAGTTTACAAGAGAAGCCAATCTGCTTGATGATCTGCTCCATCTTCCTTTCATATACTCCCTAAGGAAAGGCGGTTTCCTTTGATCCTGTACTGCTGAATGACAAAATTATCATCCACAGATCAGTAAAGACCTAGGTGTGACTCTGCACTTGGAATCTGGATAAACTTCATCATCATTTTCATCCTGGTTCTCTAAATCATGTTGATTCAATTTGGGAGTTCACCCACTTATCTACATCTTTCCCTTCATAGTTAGCACATTCTGGAATCAAGAGTAAAGGTAAAAATGGAGTTTTCAACAGATCTCAACAAAGATAGCTAGGAAAAAAGATCAAAATCATTCTTACCTCGCTTATATTGGGGCGTCGCCTAGCTGCCTGTGTGATGGAAAGTGTTGCTGCAAGAACCATTCTTTGCATTTGAACTCATCAAAATTTCCATCCAGGTCTGGATCTATTATACTTCTTAGATTCCCACTCTCCAATATTGGTTTTGCCTGAATTCAAAGAATGGAATGATGATACGCATGAAAAAAAAAAGAAAACTTCAAAACTTGACGAGGTTTCAGTTCATGGAAAAGGTCCTTACCCACATAACCAAGCTTTCTTGGCCCTTGGGGATCTCAGAACCAATTGGTTTTCTTCCTGATAACAGTTCTAGGAGAACCACACCAAAGACAGACACTGATTTATCACTGACTTTACCTATATGAAATAATTAGAGCAAGATACCTAAAAGTTCCAACAACATCACCATGTGTTAGAAAAAAGAAGAAGTTGTGGGTCCCTACAAAGGAGAGGCCAAAGTCAGATAACTGTTAGAAAATGATTTGGGGATGATGGAAAGGGAATTATTCTTTGGACGGTGACTGTCATAATTCATTGCTATCAGTTAGATGGGGGCACCTGTGGTTCAAAATCATTGGAAAGAAGAATGTTTGAAGACTTGATATCTCTATGAATAACAGGTCTAGAACACTCATTGTGCAAGTAGTTTAGGGCTTCTGCTACACCTACAGCTAATTTGAATCTCACTTCCCATGACAATGCTGATTTGTTTTTTATGCTACCTGCATCAGAAACCGAAATCATGTCAGCATAGCTTATTACAATTTTTTCTGAGAAAAAATGGAACTCAAAGAGGCCTTACCATGTAAATTTTCCTCTAAACTTCCTCTAGAAAAGAACTCATAAACCGAAATTAGATGACTATCTTCGAGGCAGATCCCAAGCAGGGGGGCAATGTATCTGTGCTTCAATGAGGACATGATATTGACTTCCATGGCAAAATCCTTCCATGCTTCTTTGAGATGATTTCAGAACTTTACAGCCAGTCTGCTGATTAGAACTTGCAATAATGCGGTTGCATCCACCTTCCCAACCAGATTATCTTGTATGAAGCATAAACTTAGGAAATCAACAGTCAAGAAAAGGGAAAAAAGAAATTGGCTGAATTAAAAACAATTAGGTAAAACCTGAGGAGAATTGAGAAGTTGCAGCTTTCAAAACCTCATGTCTGAACCAACTACAATCAAATGCAGTTGGTTCTGAGGATGTTCAGTTCTTTAGGCAGCTCAAACATGCAAGATGACCCATTCTGTTTACTCTTATTCAGAAGTCGCCGATCTCACTTTCTGTTTTATCTTGGGAAATTAGGGAACTCTGGCGGATATCGGTCAGTGTTTCCATAACCCACTGAACAACAGATATTTTTCTTCCATCTGAAGCCTCTGAAATCACTGAATTAGTCCTTCTCATTAGGGGCCAACCAGGCCTTTGCTCTGAAGGGTCTCCAACAAAGAGAGAATTTGATCTACCGGAAACTTTCTTGTACAGGCCTTTGTCTGATCCTTCTTCATAGCTCTGAAGGACTACAGAGCTGGCTCTTTCGATATCCGATGCCTCAGAATCAGCAAATTCAGATTGTGTTTCTCTGAGAGTAGTGTTCCCAGGTAGATAAAAACTCGGCCTGGGGTCACCTTCAAGTCATTACACAATCAAGAACAAAATTGAGAAATCAGTTTCTAGGAAAAAAAATCATGTAATTAGGAAATTTTCTTGGTTAGAAGTTGGAATCAGACCTTGTATTTGGCCTTTGGAACATTTTCTGAAAACAGTCTTTCCATTGTGAATAGCTAGAACTTCAGTTTCAGATGGCAGCCTCTTTGAGCAATATCTTGCCATTGAAGCCCAGCCCCTGAGAAAAATCCCTGCCAATAGTTATCAGAAAAGAACCAAAAAAACTCGAAAAATAGTCCAATTTCTGAGCTTCTTCTACCTCCCCTTACCCTATAACATTTTTCCAGTTTATCCCCACAATAACAGCTGCAGCAGCACATCTCTTGGCCTCTCTCACCAGAACCCTTTTAATTGATCTTCCTGGTAAGACCTGTCCTATGAGATCCACCTGAAAAACCCCGAAAGCGAGAAACCCTTGAACTCAACCCTTAAATCCAAACAAGAGAAAAGTGATCAAAATTTTACAATTTCATACCTGTTTACATCACAGAGGTCTATGAACTCCAACAGCCTTCCAACAAGAGCTTATCTCTCAAAGAAAGATCTGAAAAAACATAAAATTTGTTCCAAAGCTGCTAAGATCATGGTCTGAAACAACAAAGGGAATCCAAAAGGCGATGAGAGAAACCATAACCTTGACTAACATGAACTGCAATTACGCAATCCCCGGGCTCTGCAACTTTCACTATAGCCCAATTCAGAAGCTCTCTGCTATGGCTATCAATCCTAATCCCCACCAATACATTCTTCTTCTTCTTCTCAACAACCTCAACTGTCATTTTATCCTCTTCTTCCTCCTCCTCACTGTATTTGCAGAGCCCTCTGCAAATTTTTTTTCACTAGATAAAAGTCCTTCCAGTTCTTCAAATCATCCTCTCAATCCCTGCAACAACAAGCTTCCATCAATGATGATATTAGTCTCAAACCTCTCAACTCTGGATTTAATCAATACCCATTGAACCAAAACCTCAAGATTTAAAATGAAAACCAGGAAAATTCCAATGCCCACCATGGATAAAAATCGGAAAGAAAAGCCCCACAAGATCTTTGAATTATTGACTGAAATTTTACTTTAAAATAAATGCTGAATCAACAAAAACTAAACATTGGCCGACAACAGAATGGTAAATTTCCAAAATTTGTTCCTATTCAGCCCCACACATGCTTTAAAATGGCGTTACCGCCAAAGATTCAAGTTCAATGGCACGAACTTAGCTACATTCTGAGGATGAGATTATTTAAGAAAAAACAATAAAGAGAAAAATAAAATAATAATTTGGTGATGAAAAGCTTGGTTAATCAAATGGGATTGCTCAAAGTATTAACAAAAAAAATAGAGGAAAATGAAGAAGGTTTTTGGGAGTGAAATTGAGGGTGAAGAAAGTGTCGGCAAGAAAGCGCTTTCCCGAGAAAAGAGGGAAGGAATTTATCAGTGATAGAAAAAAAAGGAGCGGCAGGATACAGCATTTGTATTTTGACCGTTAAAATATCGGTTTCAGCGCAGAACCAGCCGGTAACCATACCGAAAATTCTGACCGGCTATTGCGGGTTGACGACGGGGGATGCTAGTTGAAAGACTAAATTGCCCCTATTAACCCATTTAGTAGTGCCTTTGCTCACAGGGCAACTTTGGTGATTGTGGTTGCCTGCTTCATTTGACTCTTTTTGAAATTCAAAATTCAAGTAGCAAAATTATATACGTATCTAAAATTTGCTATTAAAAAGTTTTTATTTTTATTTTTATTTTTAAAGCATTAGATATTTACTGTAGTAGTCCTATTCTTATAAACACTCATGTTTGGGATCCCCTATATCCTCGTTTATCACTTGAGTCAGATTTCAAGGGCTGCTATTAAAATTAATTTAAAAATGTAAAATACTGAAAAATCATTTAAATATTAAAAAAGTGGGTGATGGAACCATTGTTTATGTAGGATAAGGAGATAGAATATAATTTTAAAATTTATGAATTTCTAATCTAATTTAAAGAGGTAAAATACAGATAACCCGTTAAAATATTATTTTTATAGCATAAAAAAAACATTTATTGAAAGTATATAATAAAATTTAGATTTGAGCTTTATATCTTAACCATGAAAATGCATGAGAAAGATATGAGATTTTTGTTTTTGGTATGTATTGAAAATATAAAAATCAAAGGTACATATTAAAAGAAAAACTATTTGTTAAGAAAGTATTTTTGTCAATCAGCACAAGATATATTTGACTGCTATGGATTTATTTGTCAAATATATGCACTTGGAAGAGTTAATTAAAGGACGAGAAAAATTAAAGAGTGAGAAACAAGAAAATTACAATAGATAGAAATTTCTGAATACGCAATGTTTATGTCATGTATTAGATCTAACACATATTTTTAATTTTTTTTTTTATAATTATTCTTGTACGATATTATTTTAAAAAGTATTATACAAAATAATTATTTGAAAAATAAAAATTGGGTCATTCCCATTTTCATAGACTTAACTTTGACATTAATTTAAGAAGAGTTTGCTTTCATATAAACATGAATAAGGGGAGAATATTGTTGCAACAATATGCAATGGTGCCCACTTTATTTTATAGGAAATGATGAAACTTTGATTCATTTTCTATTTGTAAAAAAAAAAAAAAAAATTTTTTTTCCCACAAAATAAATGTCCCAAAATATCCTCTAAAACACCCATCTCTTTTTCTTTATATATATATTTTATTGAGAGCTCTCAAGAAAAAAGCCTGTAGGGATATCTTTCTCTTGCCAAAAGATAAAGGAAAGCATCCATTTGCAGGCAGTCACTAGCTGTGCACATGCATGCATTAATTTTTTATTTATTTGTTTATATTTTATCTTTTTATTTTTATTTTTTTGAAAGATATGATAGTAAAGAATTTCATTACTAAATGCCATTTTGATCTTTCCAAGAAAAAAAAATGTATTGTTTGGTATAAATAAAGAAAATACAGGAATATGGGGCAAATTTGTCCATTTCACAAATATGGTGTAGCCTATATACAGGTCTCTTTAATTACAGTTGCAAAGGTCTTTTATATGTTTGGTTCCAAATAATTTTAAGAAAAAGAAGATAAAAAAGAGTGCAAATTGAAGAAAAAAAGAAGAAGTTATTTTCATATATAATTTTTAAATTCATTAACATGTTTCTTTAATTGCATGAAAATTATATAATTTCAGCATTCATAAATTTATTTATTTAATCTTAATCATACTTGATTCTTTCTTCTACTTTTTCCAATGTAAAATAGAAGCTTTCTCATTTTAGGAGAGTTCTAACTCTTTGAATACGGGAAAATATCTTACATCAAATCTTGCTCGATTTTCTTTTGCGATAAAAGATACGCACATTTTTCGCTCGTTAACGCTACTATTATCACGCAGATATCGGTCATCCCTAGGTTGTAACGAAAATTTTTAGCAAGACGAATCTACTTTAGCGAGATTAGCCACAAGACTGATCCATTCTTCTTCTATAACGCTTTTTTTTCACAGATTTGGTAATTTTACGACAGCTTTACCCCACTCCTACGAATCCGTCCCCTTGCGTGATTCACTGAGTGTTTAACCCCAACCTCATGTACATTTGTGATTACCCTGTAAACTACCCAAACCAAACACTCATGGCTAAAAAACGTAAAACAAAATAATCTCTAATATGAATAATATGATTATATTATGGACCCACATAATTAATATTTTTAGGTAATTATTGTTTATTATTTTGAATAATTTCAGGTACTTGGGAGGGCCAAGGAAGTTGTACCATAGAGAAAAGAATCATAAATAATAGAGGTTGTCTTGGTGAATGGTGACAAACCATTTCTATCAAAGATAGAGTTATCACGTATCCATTAATATTTTTCACATGTAAGGACGTTGTGTACTATATTCCTTTATATATTTTGCTTTTTCTACGTCAAATTCCACTCAAAACTTTTAATATAATCTTTAATTATTATTATTTTGATAAAAAAAAATCTTTAATTATTTGAGCGTTTTATTAAAAAAGAAGAAGAAGAAATTGTTGCCAACCTTACATATATAACGAAATAAAATGTGTGATTATAATTTTAAAATTCATATTTATGATTAGATTTTTTCTAGTTTTTCATTACAATTTTATTAAATACTCTTTGAGAATTTATAGTGAAAAACATATTATTATTGTTTTTAAATATCTTTTTTCTATGAGAAATGATATGGTAAATTATTTGATAAGAGTAAAGTAGACAATATTTAGGTACGAGTTTGGAATTTAATTGAATGAGGTTTTTTTTTTTTTTTTTTTGAGATAATTTAAAATGAATGAGTTAGAGATGGATTTGGATGATCAGTTTTAATTTAATAAGATAATAACAAAAAAATTTAATAAAATAAATTACGTAATCACACAAAATATTGCTCTTAATATGATAACAAATTACTTAAAATAAATTTTTTTAAAAATTAAATGAGATGAGACACAATGGCTATACCAACACAGTAACACCAATTAGTTTTCTTATTAAAAGCGATTGAAAAACTTGATTAAAAATCGTGAAAATAAATTTTCAAATGATTGTTATTAATGTATGGACTTTAAGTCGATTTATTATGTTATTAACTTAGATACTGTTTCATTCTTCATGATTTTTAGTAATTTTAAATCAATAAAATTATTTTTCTTACTATATTGTAACGTTTAATTAAAAAAAAATTATTAACTTTAAAAAAAAAATTACAGGAGGCAAGACATAATGAGGGCAAACCCATTAGCTTTTTTTTTTTTTTGAAAGAGACCCATTAGTTTTCTTATTAAAAGAGATTGAAAAATTTACAAACTTTGATTAAATAAAAGATGAGAGACACTAATCTTTAAAATTAAACTTTTTACAACATTTTTTTAGAAAAATTGATCACCAAACATTAGACTGATAACTACTTATAAGGATTTCATATTGAAAAGTACCTAACCTTGAAATAAAAAGCCACAGATTCCAAAACAAGAAAAAAGAAAAAGAAAAAGAAAAAAAAATCCCAGCTACCAAACAAACAGGTAGGGTTAGAAGTTGAGAGCAAGTGAAGAATTGAATGGTTTAAATAATTTCTGAGTAGAAATAGAGAAGATATTTATATTTATATTCCCAAACAAGGTATGACCAACCATAACTAGACCCATATCAGATCTGCTACATTTCTCTAGAGTTCCATTTCTATCTCCATTTTTTGGTTGCTCACATGTCTTTTCTTCAATTTGAATCCATCAATGACAAATTGATGCTCATTGTAAGGTAGATGGGTTTGGGAAAAACCCAGCATTTCTATTAGACTTTGTTTGGATCGAGGGAAAATAAAAGAAAATTCAAAGTACGAGCGTGTTTGGTAAGCCATCATTGTTCTTCAGATATAAAACAAATTATTTGAAATCTTAACTAAGGGGAAGGGGATATGAGAGATTTAGGTTCAACCTGAAAGAATATGTGCTTTAACGTGACATAGAAAATAAATAGTTGTTGGGAAAAAATGAAACTCTTATTTGATGAAATGTGAAGTGACGTGGGTAGTAAGTAGGTCTGGGTGACTTGAGTACGTACAACCCGGAATTGTGGTTGGATCAATAAGATGACAGTTTGATGTAAATTAAGCTTTATCCGATCAGGCTACTTTTCTCAAAGCTGGTGATTTGAGCTCGGTTTGTTAGGATAGTTTGATCAATCCAAAATTAAGGTTAAGTCGAGTTAGTAAAATAAAAGCTCGAAGTAAATTAGACCTGGTTTGGACCTGGATTTTACCCTTGGCCTAGTGTATTGGCTTGACCTGATCACGTCGTCCGATTGACAGCCTAGATGTAAGTACATGACATATATATAAGGGAAATGGGTGTGACATTAGTACATTGCAGTAGAAAACACAATATATTAAGTGATAGAAATTCCATTGAAAAGCTAATGGTTGTACCCAAAGTCTAGGGTTGGTGCTCTTTCTTTCACCATATTTTGGTGCTCTATATATATATATATATATTTATAGAAAAGGAATTAAATGGTCCATTAAAAATTCTAAAATAAATGCATTTATGCCATAATTATTTTAAATAGATAAAGCTAATATTAAATTAAAAAAATTGGAGTTTCTTTTTTCTATTTTAAAATAATATATATAAAATGCATTATTGAGTTTCTTTTTTCTATTTTAAAATAAAAATGGACTTTTTCCTATTAAAATGACTATGTAATTGTTTTATCAGTATTATTACCAATATTTCTATTCTGGTTTCTGTCTATAAAAGAGAAAGTTTCTCAAGAGTAAAAAACAACCCATTTTTTTAATTATTTTTTTTTCCAAATATGAGTGTATTTGATCAACTAAAAGAAATCTAGACATGGAAAGGTTTTCAGCATTAATAAACTTTAAAATATTTAATAACACATACAATCAAAGAAAACATACCTATGATCATGAACATCACTTTCAATGTTGAATCAAATACCAATTGTAGATGTAGAAACAGACTCCCAAAATAATGTTCAATCAAATATATTGATAAAATAAAGAATTTAATTTTCAACTTGATGTATTTCAATAAAAAATTATGGCTATAAGTATGAAAATGTGAATTTATATCATTTTTCTTACACGTTTTTAATATGTTTAAAATGATTTGAAGAAAGAGATCTAAAAGGATATTTAAGATCAGAACAAAAGATTCAAGATAGATTAGTCATCAAGTAGCATACGTTGTTCTCAGGAGACTCGAATTTGATCACCATGACCTTTGCTCTTGATTTCACTTATTGGATCGGAATTTGATCATTTCATCTTAAAAACAATTAGTATTTACGAAGCAAGATGTTTATATTAAACTCAAATGCTTGAACTTTTAGAAAAATTGATCGTTTAACAGAAGATCACATCAGTTTGGTCTGATAAAAGATCATAGGTTCGACTAAAGAATATATGGTCCTCATTTACGATTGAGCTCACAGCGCCTGGTTGCTTTGTTTCACTTCCATGCACGAGCAAGATCGTATAAAAAAGTATATGAAACATAGCATTTATATTAACCCGGACGTTTAAAGAAGGAGCGTTGCACTGTAATACGAGCCTAAAGGTCGTGCTAAGAGGAGATTACAGAGCAGGCCTAGATCAAATGGCTTCACTTTAGTGATATCCCCAACATGCGCCTAAGACGAGGCCCACCAATTCTTCGGAAGACTGATAATATAATCGCCCAAAAGAATTCAGATGTTTAAAATACCTAATTTCCACCAATTAGAAAAGATGACATTTCTAATAATCGTCACAATCATCCCTTATTAATCGGTTAACGATAGCGAAAGCAAAATCCCTCACCTATTAAGAGAAATATCGTATCATCATTCAACAAGAAGACTATTCAGATCATCATCAAACTAGAAAATTATCACGCATTACCAATTATAAATACTATGGCCCCACTCGCGAAAGACACAAAATTCATCTCAAACGCTTAATTTTCTCCCAATCGAAAAACTGACCAGTGACAGGAAAAGAACTGGCGATCCCCGCCGATTCCTTGTTTATATTCGCAGGAGCCAAACATCTAGAGTCGCCAGGAATTCCCATCCCAAGAATTCCAATGCCTCCAGCCCCCAATTTCAATTGAAACATCATCAAAAAACCCACTGATTAGATTTGATAACCCTTAGAAAGTTAATCGTTTAACGAGAATAGATCAAACTTCTTAAGACTTTTAACCATCATATACATTGAATATGTTTTAAAAATGATCATTTGGGCCGCCCATCTTGGATCTTATCAGTGGTACTATTGCACCTAATCAAATATATATATCATTTTGGTTATATTTTTTTGACATTAAATGAATGGAGATGTTGATGATGAGTGCCAAGCAAGCAAGATAAATTAGTGGATGTAAACAAATTAAATGAGAGTACATGTGAAACTTAAGGGAGAAGGATGATATTAAATAACGTGAGAAGCATGTGGGTGGGTGTCATCAAACTTTTTGTAATTGCACAATTATTTAAGTGAGGAACATAATACACTTTTTACTTTTTTATGTGTCTTGGCTTGGCTTGGACTTGTGGAATCTTTGATTGTTAATAAAGAAAATTATTTCAATAAATAAATAAATGTTTGAAGAAAATACATATGGGGAAAGTTTGATTCATAAAGCGTGCTATAGAGAGTCTTATGTGGGAGAAGAGAACTACTACCTACATGAAAATAATCACTTATGTAACATGTTTAGAAATAAAAGAACATTATACTGCTGTTTCATTTCAGAGTTTTATTGTTATTCATTCGACGCAGATTTGGCCGTCGTCTTATCAAGTTGCTACAGAAGTGTACTGACATTCAAACAGTAAAATCACAAAGAGTATCTAATTGGCATTGCCAAGATGTCAATGACTAAATACGTAGACATTCTACCATCAGATTATCAAATCTATATGCTTTGATACATTTACGTTATTAACTTTGGATATCGTTTCACCTCAGATTTGGCTTTTAAATTATCATGTATTAGACGATCGATATATTACAAGTTTGAATCAATAATATTATTTTTTATTTAAAAAAAAGTTAGTGTTTGGTTCTTGAAAAATGAAAAAAAAAATAAAAGAAAATATTAAGAAAAATATTAAAATATTTTTTCTACTACTTTCCTAAAAAAATAATGAAGAAAATAAGAGATATAAAGATTAGGAAAAATTGCCCTTTAAGGCATGGTTCAAATGGTAGAGAGGAGACGGGTGCACGGGAAATCCCAGGCCCCAATAATAGAATATTATAAAATTGTAATCGAATATTATAAAGATGTGGTAATCTATTTGTTCTATATTTGTATAATATTTGGTTCCCAAATTACATATATCTTTTTTTTTTTTTTGTTATTCATATAATCAAATAAGAGAGACTTTATTAAAATTTCAAAATGGAAAAAAAAATTCTGTAATTTAAAAAAAATGATAACTATAGTAAGAAAAAAAAAATAAGTTTCTTCTTTTACCTATTTCTTTATGATAATTTTCTTTTCCCATCATTTCCAGGGAACCAAACATAGCATTAATGTTACCTTGTGACAAATGTTATATATATATATATATATATTATATTGTATTGACTTAGGAATTAGCTACTAATTTGTCCTGTCTTACTACAAGAATGGAATTCAAAATCATAGTCTAATATCTGAAAAGAAGAGACTCTGAAAGTTGAATCTTGACAACACTTTCAACATCAATTCTAAGTCAAGAAATCAGAATTGACTTCAAGTTGCAATTGAATTTAGAAATAGTTTTGATTTATGGATGAACTACCCTAACCAAATTAGTTTTTTTATTTTATTTTTAAATTTATATTTTCCATTACTAGACAATTAACAAATGGGATATCTATAAAGTGGTTGGGATTTGCTTTGATTTTAAGTATTCTTTTTAATGGGTCCATGTATTATATTTATACTACTAGGTGTAAGGTTAGGATTCATCCTCATTGACCATGAATTATGAAACCATAATATAATTATTCTAATATCTAATCATGATCACTCCCCAAATTCGAGATTCCAATATTAGTATTGGGTTAGGATTAAATTGTATGGGCCACGTTAAAGTAAAACCTTACTAGAATGATTATTGCAAGATCCATCGAGAAAGAAGAGCTGGTCATAAAGGATTTAATAAATAATTCATGCGTAGAATATTCAACGCCTTATAAAAGCGCAACACAGAAAGAAAAGGCCGCTTCAATACTAAGTAGTGTCAGATTGCTATATTTGTAAATAAAATGTTTAACTCACAAAGAAAAATCAAGGATTTTCAAACACATCTACAAAATCAGTTAAAAAAGTCACAATAAATTTCAAAACTAAATTAAGGAAAACTTGATTGTTAAATGATCGAATTTTATAATAATGATAACACTTTCTTACTTCAGACAACCCTTCACTTCATCTTTTGATGTTAAGGCGACTTTGAATCTCTAGGTCATCGTTCTGTGACAATGTACTAGAGAGTTCCCAATAACCTATCTTAATGTACTTTAATATATTTTTTTTCTTAAATCATCAAAATTTAGCTTTAAATCTACCATCAAACTTACACTACCAAAGGGATCTTGTTTGTATCTAAGCTCTTAGCATGAACAATCGATTTAAAGAACCATCACAAAATTCTTCTTATCTAAGAGCTTATTTAACTTAAAATAAATACATTTATTTTGTAAAACCCAAGTAAATTTGAATTTTTCCAAAAATAGGCAAAACGATAAATTGTCGATGCAGACCTGAAAATAGACCTGAAAATATCTAGATCTCGAATGATGAAATGGATCTCACCGTTGGATTCGTCTTGTGAAATCTAGTTACTAAGACAAATTTCGTTGAATTCCGAGACAATCAGATTTTTCACGAATCTCATGGTGACGGGTGTTCGGTAAAGCCAAAAAACGAGATATTGAGAAATAATTTAAGTAAAGTTCATTTAAAATAATTTGAACTTGAACCGGGATGAAATAAATCGTTTTCGGGATGTAACAGACTATACCTGTGGACACGTGGCGCAGATCGTGACCATTTTCCCGGGTTCTTGTCCAAGAAAGAGAGAAAGAGGGGGAGAAAGAGACCAAGACTTCTTTCTACGATCTACCTGGATTTCGTCTACGAAATCACGGCTCAAGAGCGAAAGTTCATCTACCGACGGCAAGCATACACGGCACTCAAAAATATAGGATTTCGACGAAGATCCAAAAGAGGAGATTCGGGGGAAATCGGTTCCTGCCAGAGGTAGTCTCGAGACCTCTCGCCGCTTAGACTATGCTTCAAAAGAGGATCCTTCATACTCCTGCTTTAGTCTCCATCTTTTTGTTGATTGGGTTAAAATGGTGGAACATGTTATGGTTTGTTTCAGCAGAAAAATGCCCAAAACCCGGCGTTCTTCGCCTAGGCAAAGGGAGGCTTCGCCTAGGCAAACCCAAGGCTAGCTTTCAAGCTGTGTTCTGCCTCGCCTAGATGAAGGAAAGGTTCGCCTAGGCGAAGGTTGAGGCCTGTCATGGCTTGCTTGTGGCCAGTTATGGCTGAGCCTGGGGCTCAAGCTCACATGGCTTGATTTTCGGGTTGTTGTGTGATCTGCTTGTAGCATTACACAAGCCACAATGGGTCTTGAAGGTGAAGGATGTTATTACTTGCTTTTGTAATAACATGCTTGATTATTGTTGCTTGATTGAATGTTGATATGTGTGTTATGTATTGACATTAAAATGATTGTTTGATGGAAATTATATGCGCGTGGTATAGTTATCCATGATACATGGTTTAATGTATGAGTTAAGTGTCCATATGACATTTATCACATATACGATATGACATTGACATGCAGGCGCATCGTGATCAGATTATACATGGGCATCACATATCATAAAAGGAAAGGTGATGGCTGGAAAATCAACACCGTGTTCTGGTGATTGATCGGGGATTCCTGTATCGCCGACGGTCCAATGGAGCCAGATACCCATGAATAAACAGAAAACTATGGCTCTTAATGTTAGCAGCGGCGATACCCCCTCGTGGGTGAAAGACCCGACCGGGCTTAGGACACTCCACAAGGTTCAAAAGGTTTTCGAAGGCGCATGAAATTCTACTAATGGGACCCTAAAATTGTTCGCAAAACACATGGTTTTGTATATGAAATATGTCGCTTGGTGTAAATATCCAACGAGTTTTGGTTTATAAACAAAAGATTTTTGTTTTGAAATTCACTGTATCGGGATATAATCCATAAATGACGGATTTTTCTCATTGAGATCGTATTGTGTGAGGGATTCAATATGACTCGAGGCATGGCACATGTGGAGCCATTCAGACGACACTAGGGCTAGGCGCTCCGACACCACACGTCATAAATGCAGATCGTGAATTGCTGCTAAAAAGATCGCACGCACACCAGCAGTAACCTCTATGTAATTTTACTTTACTAGACAAGCCAGTTTCACATCGATAAGTGAAAAACATTTCAGTGCGGGTAAGCATCAATATAGACGGCTCTCATCCGAATCACGCAGTATGAAGAACGCCTACACGTGGTCATGAAGATTTTTTTTTAGGGAATTAAATGATTGGAACAAACTAGTTCAAACATGTAAAAGATGTAATAGATTTGTAATTAAATTCTTATGGATTATTATATAATAACATTGTATGTTAAATCATGAGTCCTTATCATGACTCAATCTAAGATGGGTGTCAGGTTATGCAACATCCATGAATATTTGACGGTTGACAAGGGGATCCACTGACTTCAAATTTTAGAGTCATTACATATTTGCTATGCTTTTTCTTAACATAAAATTTCCATATTGAAGGCATTGATATTGTTTTAAGAAAGTTATTTTTGTAAGGAAGCACCTATAGATATTCAGAGATTGTTTTTACGATTCTTTCTTTGCTTAAAATTTATAAACACCTAAATTTTTTGTAAAATCGATTTTAGTACATTTTCAAAATCACTCATTAAAAAAAAAGCGCCTGCTTAACAGTTCATTACATTTCAGGCAAATCCAAGCAAGAAAGTTAAGAGGTTATTGAGACTCCAAATATTGCCAGCTATTTAATTCAAGATACTCTCAAATTCAAGCCAGTCTGAAGGGCAGTAAGAATAAGAATAATATATATATATATAGGAAGGATCAAGTCAAGTGAGGTTTACTCTGCGGTTTTCCTGGTTTATCCCATGGCATATTCTGGGTCCAGCTGCGAGCCGTTGATTCATACTTCACTTGATCAGTCTTGCACAAATGAGCTAATCCTCGGACAAGAGGATCATCAGGTTAGATCAGTGAGCAGAACATATGGAGAGTAAACTCAAAGAATAAACAGAATCTGCATTTCAAGACCACCATACTCGAACTATTCAGAAGCTTCAAGCTAATAACAGCATGATGTAAATTGTGGGTCCAAATCCTAACAGCTTTCTAAGAACTATGGTAGTTTAATATGGTATTAAAATCTCCAAGATCAGCAGTACCTTGGATATGGTGAGTGCAGGGCTCCATTGTTCTTTGAGTATGTCCAAGCAGATGTTTCCATTGCTGTTTATGTTTGGATGGAAAACCTTGGTCCTGAAGGCAACCTGCAAGAAAAATTTTTCAGGGGAAACAAACATCAGGGTTGGTCTAAAACCATGTACAAGGAAGAAGTACAATATGTCATACTTATGGTATATACCTTTGGAGGTTTGAAAGGATAATCAGGTGGGAAATGGATGGTCACTTCAGGAAAACACCTCCAGAATAGGGACTGTCGCTAGCTTCGATGATGGTTGCTTGCCACGGAACATCTTCAGCCACAGTGACCTGGGAAAATCAGCAAGCGTTCAGAAACCGATCAAACAAGAAAGAAGTAGACGGCATAGTGAAGCTGAATCAAGTTTCCAAGTCCAAGGTCTCATACCTGCACTGCATGAAGTTGGGGGATCCCTCTGCAAGTCCTTGAGCTCTTTCAAAATTCTCTTTGATGCCATTGTCACAATCTGAGCAGTAAAAAGAATTCTAAAACTGAGAGGAGAAATTCAAGAGGGAAGACGAGAATGTGAAGGGAAATGATGCATGTACACACCAGCATAATGGAAGATCTGTCAGCCTTAAATGGAGGCTATTGGTGATGGTGGGGATGATGGGGAGAAGGTCCACTGATTCTTGACAGTGATGGAAGTGGGCACAGTATAAATTCCAGAAAAAAGTTGCAAGGAAAGAATCAAGATCTCTAAAGCTAGAAAACAACAGCAACAACAACTTGAAAATACAAGAAAACTTTTAAGACATCTACTAGGCAAGTTCCACATTCAAATCAATCATCATAGTTCCCATAAACTGATATCAGAACAGAAACACACTATTGATAAATAAACAAACAATGGAATCCAGGTCTTAATGGGTAACTTTCACTGAATGGCTGATATTTCAGAGAAGACTTTAGCCGCCCACCCATTCAGGAATCTTCGAAGAAACAACAACCGTAGCCAGCCACCACTGGACACATGAAAGAAAAATATTCGTGCTTAGCTAGAAAGAGGTGGCCTGAAGAGAGAATCTGCCAAATGGAGATTTAGAAAGCAACATATATCTTCAACAGGATACGGTTTCATATGCCTATGCAGAGTATTATTGGTAGTAGCATGTTAAGGTCTTCTTTGTTTTTGACACCATGCTGCTGTTTCTTTGAAGAATCACTTCCATGATAATCATCAAGGAATAATGATGAACCTGCAATGAGCATAATTTCTAGCCTCAAGATAGAAACATCCTTTCCAGAAATGCAAGAGAATCTCTATAGGTCAAAATGCAGGTGTGAATATTTCAAAGAAAGTCCATAAGTTACTTAATATAAATATGATAAAATAATTGAAAACAACAACGTCACACTTATAGACCAACATCTTTTAAGTATTGTATTCTAATTTTGTTACAGAATATGAACATAATCACAGCCAAAAAAGGAAACAGATTGTTTTTTTTTTAATAGAGCAATCTTCATCAATCTAGTTAATACATCATGCAAATCTGGAACCAAATTGAAGAGGTGTGCATATTACAAACACATAGCATGTGTCTTTGATATACAAACACATCCGAGAAATAAACTAACAACCACCTGACGCTTTTAAGGGAGTTCTCTAGAAGTCAGTCGAAACTATAGATCATGGCTTCCAGCTTCCTCGAAGTGGAAAGAGAATGAAAAAGATTGATGGTGAGACCTAAAATGATAATTGTCTACTATCATCTTTTTCCTCCCCACATCCTAAGCTTCCAACAATCACAATATAGAACAACCTTTCTGTGCCTTTCTCTTTCTTCTTCTGCTTCTCGGAGGCTGGAGAACTACCTTAATGGCTGCATCAAAGACAGCCTTCACATTCTGTATTCCAAGGGGAAACACTATCACTGTTAATAATGAAGGTCGTGACAAACTCCTGAGTAAGGGTTCTTAGCAACATGAATAAGATATACTGACCTGCTGTGTTTTCGAACTACATTCAATGTAAGCAGGAGCTCCAATCAGCTTTTTCAGTTCCTCTCCCTTCAAAGAAAGTAGGAAATCAGGCATCAGGCCCATTAAATGGGCAATGATTGCAATACAATCCATGGGACAAAAGCACAAGGATGATGCAACAAACAGTACAAGAACCAGAAAATCATCTTAAATCACACAAGGCAATACTAAAAATACCTGAGCTTCGTGGTAATGGGCACTGCACCAGGATGATCTATGAAGAACTGCTTATCATCTCGAAGATCTATAAGCAAATTTGCATGTAATTAGCATGAAGGCGTGTTGAAAGGGGAAAACAATCACATTTATAGTTCCAGAATATTGTTAACACAAAAAGCATCTCCGAGATATTCTATAACTAGTAGGAAAAACCATGACAATGTGCTAGCCTGCCTGTTCTCAACAAACCCCAAAATAAAGAGAGTTTCCTATCGGTGTCACTAAATCAGAAAAAATTAAAATATAAGGGAGAACCAAGCAATTGTAGCCAAATATCTGAAGTTCATATCAAGAGAAACTATGAGCATGTTTGGAAATGTTTTCAAAAATATATTTAAGGAAACAAATATTGAGAACAGTTCTTACTTGTTTTCTAGAAAAAATTCAGTTTGAGAAGAAATCAGTTGTCTCAACCTAATCTCGAAAGTAAGACACACTAATAAATAATGGTAAAGTCTTCAAAAATATTCTCCAAATCTTCACTCCCCGCCAGCATTTCAGAAAAGGACAACAACACCACCTAAATTTATTCCAAAAACCAGCTTGTTTTTAGAACATATTCTCAAGAACCAGTTTCCTTCACAATTTTACCAAACATGTTTTCTAATTAAAAAAAAAATAATACATAAAAATGTTTTCAAGAACAGTTTCCAAATAGAGCCTATGATTTCCATTCCAAATGGTACATGGGTAAAATAAATTAACAAGCATAACAACATGCTAGCAATATTTTAAAAACCGGACCGGACGCTGAACCGGAAAATTTACCGGTTCACAGTTCACAAGTCAAACCAACAATTGAACCGCGATCAAACCGGTGACACAATAAATACATAATTTATATTTTATTTAAATTAAAAATAATTTAAAATATATATATATATATATATAAGTAATAATATTTAAGATATTATTTAGTTCAATTTATATAAATAATTTAGTATTTTAAAATTTATTAAGAAAATATCTATAATATTAAATATGAAAACACGAAATGAAAAAACCTTATTTATACAAATATGAATTAACTAATACCATATAAAATGTTTTTTTAAATACAATCAAAATGGAGGTGGTGGTAGAGCGCTTACCATGTAAACAAATGGTCATGGGTTTGAATCTAAGTGTTTGTAGTTGCTTTGAATTTAGTTTTTCTTTTGTCCTAATACAAGTCCCACATCGGAAGATGATGAGAAATCAAATGAGTTTATAAACAATTACCAAAACCTGTGTAAAGAACAATGTACACACATAAGAAAGCGTGCTGGCACCTAGCTGGCCATAGGGCCTTGTTTGGCTTCTTCCATCTGCTGAATTAATTACCAAATTTGCCAGATATTTAAATTACGATGGAACTGTTCGCTTAACAAACCGCCTGGTTCAAGCGGTTTACCGGTTCAACTGGCGGTTTGAATGGTTTAGTTCCAGCTTGATCAAGAAACGGTTCCAAAACATGGATCGGACTGGACCGGATTGACGGCTGGTCTGGTTTTAAAACATTGCATGCTAGTATAGCACAAATTATGATTACCATGCCAATCACCACAAACAACTCAGGCATCAATGTTAATGAAATAGACTAGCCAGCATAAATGATGTCATCCTTCAAAGATATACTTCAAAATCCTCATCAATATACCTTTGATATTTTTTTTTTTTGATGAGAATATACCTTTGATATTTGACAATACCCATCATCAATTATTGTGAAATTTCATGAACAATTTAAGAACTTCATACCTTTGAAATTCAACATAAATTACTCAGTGCCATTGAAAAAAATTGTTTAGTTCAGTATTTCATTATGAGAAAGGTTGTTTACCACCATTCTCATTACTTTAACAACATATTCAACCATTCAAGTCAGCTGATGCAAATTCCATATAGTAAATAATACAAACATCATAATCAAAGGAAATTTTTTAAGAAGAAAACATTTAGTTGCACGCTTCTGTAATGATAGACAAACATTCCATTAGTTTCCTTTCAGTCCTGAGAGTAGCTTTCTATTGCATTAATCATTAACATTTCCATCAATGACAATTGTTTGATTCTCCCAGGTTTTCATAACTCTCCAGCAATGCCAATCCCTTCTATATCATTAGATATAAAATTGTGGACATATAAGCATAGAATATAAGCTTTTCAAGTGATGTACATTATTGTTAAATGATCATAACTTATATATACATCTAACAAAAACAACATCAATATTTCTATTATTACTTTTCACATCATTTTTGGAGCTTTTTTCCCCAATGTATGAGACCGATACATCTTGATATATCCATGAAATAAAGTTATCAATAAAGCAAATGAATCCATCTTTGATAAAATAGAACTTTACTTAGGGCTCTATCAACAACAGGGTAAAGAGACTAGAAAATTAGAACTCCTAGTACAGTTACATAAAATCAGAAAGTTTTGAAAATAGTCCAATTCGATCAGGCACATTATGTGGTACAAATAACAGGAACATCACCTAACCTACAATTCCATGCAGACAAAAAATTAATAAATATCATAAATGGTAGCTCACTTATTTTGGTAATGTAAAAAAATGAGCATAGCACTTTAAAATTTGGATTAGGAGAATCTAACCAAGCTTTGTCCCGACAAGAATGATTGGAACACCAGGTGCATAATGCCTCAATTCAGGAATCCACTGAAAATGTAAACAGAACATATAAAGTATTTATCTGCAACCATCAACATGTTGCAGAAGAACAGAAGAAAAGCTTGAAAAAATTTCTAAAGTAGAAGATGGGGCTTATTTTCTACAACATTTCATAGCTAGCCTTGCTAATGAGAGAGAAAGCAAGCAGAAAGACATCAGCACCCCGGTAGCTCAAAGGTCTCAACCTATTGTAATCCTCCTGGCCTGTTTCATAAATTAACAAAATCAGTTCAATATTGAGAATCCTCAAAGAAGATCAGTAGTAAGATAACAGTTGATTTGTCCTTCAGAACAATGCGTTTTTTACCAAGAGAGCAAGCAAAGTACATAAAAAAAAAAAGTGAACAAACAATTCCGACAAGTCTGGAACTTTACCTGCAGTATCCCACAACCCTAGATTAACAGTGCTCCCATCCACCACAACATTTGCACTGAAATTGTCAAATACAGTTGGAACATAATCCTGCTCCAGACCACATTCCAGATGAAGAACAGAAGTTGATGATCAATACAATGGTAAGCCATCAATTCAAACTTCAAGTTTTGGAGGAAAAAAAAACACACAAACACGAGTTAAAGCCATTGCAGAAATCCATAAGTCAGCTTCCATGTGTTTCTCAGAAGCACAAATACATAAAGATAGGTAAGATACAAAAACGATTTACAAAACCAATGATAAACTTAACCCAAGTGGGCTATGGAAACGAGTTGTTTAAAAATAAAAAAGAATGAGGGAAAGTAAACAAAAAGAAAAAGTTCCCTCATGAAACGTAAAAGAGCAACCATTATAAAAATTCAAATGAAATCTCATTGGCAAGTTCAAAACGGCAAACGCGCAATTCCCTCAAACTCCACTTCCTTCCCCTCATGCATTCAGTAAAAG
The DNA here is from genome assembly GCA_016808115.1 of Tetrastigma voinierianum. Lineage (NCBI taxonomy): Eukaryota > Viridiplantae > Streptophyta > Magnoliopsida > Vitales > Vitaceae > Tetrastigma > Tetrastigma voinierianum. The sequence goes on along the minus strand of JAEQBH010005780.1, from coordinate 13,241 downwards.
AAGGAGTCAAAGAAAGAAAGCATTCTAATTCTCCTCCTCGTAGCCTAGAAAATTAAGGAAAAAAAACAAATCAACTTTTAACTTTTCTAACGCTCTCTCCAAGTCCCCGAAAATTTTAATTCACTTCAACTAACGCAGGTAGCATTCCCCTTCTTGCTTTACCGGGCCACAACCAGCGACGCATTCAACGCCCAAGAACCCCCAATTCCCCTTTCTCCTACTCCATTTTCCAATTAACCAAACAGCGGAACAAAAACTAAACTAAAACGAAAGAGAGAGAAAGAAAGAAGAAACAGAGCTGACCGTGGGGAAAGTGTTGCTGGTGTAGGAGATAAGCATGCAAGTCTTGCCGACGGCGCCGTCACCTACAGTGACGCACTTAATGAACCTCGAAGCACTCATTTTAGGAAGTAACTGAACTCTTCAACTACACATCTGATTCAAAAACGAAACCCCCGTTCAGTGCCAGTTCCTGCACAAAGCAACCCAGAAAGTAGGAAATCCAAACCCTAACCCTAGGAGGAAAAAGCAGGTAGAAAGAGAGGAGAAGAGAGAAGATGAGAGAGAGAGAGACCTGGGAAGAGGAAAGGCAAGCAGTAGAAGCGTTTGGTGACTGACCCCACCTCTTGCCAGCTATTTGCCACCTCAATCCCTTATATACCCCCTTCTTCACCACTCAACCTCTACTATAAAATATTACTTTTATTAATATAATTATTCGATTGTAATAAATATTTTTTTCATAAAAATAAAAAATATTTATTTAGTGAATAAATTTATTTCAACCTTGTTTGACAATTTTTTTTTTCTTCAAAAACTTACATTCAAATTAATTTAAAATAATATTAGGTTCTTTAAAAGTAAAAAAATAATAATAATAATAAAAAATCTATTTTTTATTTTTCTTTATCCATTATCCTTCGTTAGTTAAATGTAGAAATAAAATAATGTAAGTTGTAAACGTTGGAACTCTGAGAACCCACGATCTCTCCTTGTAAAAAAAATGTTGAAATGATGTTTGCTTTTTTATAAAATCCCGAGAGAAAGCTATATAGGGAATTTTTTGAAAGATTTGATTAAAATAACTCAAATAAGTCAAAATTTATAAATCCTAAATTTAACAATTTTCATGTATATATATATATATATATATATATATGGGGGCATATATATATATTTTAATACACTATAGTTTAAGGTAGTTGATTGTCCTCATTAAAACTCAAATCAAGGAACCTCTTTCCTTATCCCCTTATATCTGTTTTATTGATGAATGCTCTTCCACTTGAGTTAGATATGATAGGTTTTTTCATATTTCTTCATGAAAATGATTCATTATTGATGCTTTTTCAACCTAATCCCACTGAAATGCCAGAAAATGGCCTAATCTGGATTGTCAGGGCCAGATGCAAAGGCTCTGATTGTCTCATTGGCGTAGTGACACAGATCAAGCCGACCTACAGCCCGGACGTAAAGACTCTCCGCAAAAACAAGCTGGCAGCGGAGGCCGGCGTAGGGCTTCGCCTGCGGTCGCTTCTCCGACGCCAAGTCGCTTTTCGAGAAAAGAGACGCTAGAGGGCGAATGTTGTATAATGAAAGATGCTGGTTTCAAGAATACATAGCACTGCTGCGCTGGTTCAAGGTAATCTTCACCATGGTGGTCTCAGATGAGTAGATGTTCAACCGCTTGATGGTGGTTAGAGTCCTTCCCATCGGACGGGATATTTTTATTTTAGTCCATATCGGATTTGGTACAGATATGGGGCGAGTCGCTTGCTTCGGCATAATCCTTCTTTATCGGGCGGGCACTAACCCAGCATGATCTCGTTATTATTTTCCCTTCCTTATCGATAAGGTTTGGTCAGATCAGTGATAATATACACAGTGGGTTATTCTATTTTTTTGTAATGAAACATACAATAACTGATTTATGTGATATGCAGGCCTCTAATTCATCTCAGATCGTCTTCGACTGCCCTTCGGGCCTCGATTCGGGGCCCAGATCGGCGAGCCTCTATGACAAGGCCAGGGGCTGCATTCATTTCTTTTTGGGCTTGGTCAGTACCAAGCCTATTTTTAAACCCTATCAATTTATGAATAAAAAAACGTAATTTTCTATTTCATGGTATTATATATATTCTGATGAAAATGATTATTTTTACAACAAAACAATGAGAGTATTTTTATCAAAATTAGGTCATCTGTCTTTCAAGTATCATCCCTTTTTTTATCATCTTTTTTTTTTAATATCAATGGGTGTACAAACCAATTTCCTTGCGACTTGACTAATCACTAGTAGCCTTGAAGTTACTAGTCAAATAAAGCCTCTAATGGTCTTAAGGGGGCCGACACCAATGACCATTGCCACTTAAATTTCATATGGGAGTTAAAATATTTTATTTTATTTTATATGATCAAATAAAATGTTTAGAAGTAGGCTTTTAACTTAGTTAAAAAAAAAAGGACTAAAACATCTAAAATCTGGTAAGATAGATCTACCATATGACTGTAAAACAAAATTAATATAGAAAGTGGAACATGACAGACTCAATAATAAGCAAGTTTGATGAAGAAAAGTCTTGAGTCTTTATTTATGTGTCACCCACATTTAGGGTTTTTGGTATATTGTTAAGAAGGCAGACATGGCCTTAAGGGGACTCGAGGAGGTAATCAATCTTGTGAGTAAATAGTCGAGTAAATAACTATGAATGTACGAACCAACTTGCATATATATATCTCGACTAATCCCATGAAGCTTGAAGTTAATAGTTTGATAAATCCTCAAATGACGTTAAGGAGACTCTAATAGATAACCATTAAAAGACAAGATGTTCATGGTAAATTGACACTTAAATTTTATATGGGAGTTAAGTGTGATGAAGACAAGTGTTGAGTCTGATCCCAAACACTTGCTATATATGCGTCACCCACATTTAGGGTTTTTGGTGTTGTTGAGAGATAGGAGTCCGAAGGTTTCTCTTACTTTCTTTCTATGCCCTTTATTATTGTTTCATGACCCATCAGCTACCTACCTAATCTTTTCTTGAATTATACATCACGGAGGTGGTTGTTGGGCGGTTAAGGCTTCATAGAGTAGACCCACCACCCAACATCAAATCAACCTTTACGCCATCAAATATGACATCTTAATGGATTGAATGTATCCAATCCCTCCACCAGAAATGCTAGTGAACCCATCTAGGTCTATCTTAGGAGTGTAAATGAGTCAAGCTCTCATGAGTATGAGTGTGATCGAATCGAATCGATACAAAGTCAAGTTCGAGCTCGACTAGATTAAAAAACTCGAAACTCGAACTCGATCAAGCTTTTTTCTTTTCAAATGTTCAAAACTCCACTCGAAATTGACTCGACTCAAAATAAGACATCTTAATGGTTTGGAATGTAGCCATCTCCTCCAAATTCAAAAAATGGCCTAAGCTCCATCCATGGGTGCATACGAGCCAAGCTATTCATAAGGTATTTGATTTCGACTTGGAGTTAACGGAATCAAGCTCGAGTAGCTTGTTGAGTTGAGTTTGAGTATTATAACAATTCTAATTTAAAACCGGCTTAAGCAGCTTAATCGCAGCTTTCTATTTATTAATCGAACTAATGGAAACAGTGATCTGACTATTTTTCAAGTTGAATCTGCTTATTTTTTAATTGTTTCAGCTTCCGCTTGCCTGATATTGACTAAACTCAGACTTGTTACACCTCTAGTCTATCTCAGTTAATGGGATTGGTAGCCTTACAAAGTAGCTTAAGGTCCATCTGGATCAATGTGATTGGTACATGTAGTGTCTAGCGTTGTTCGTACTAAGATCTGCTCCATATACGGCTGATCGGGAACTCAAGCCTGTCTTAGAGCATAAAAAAAAAAATTCATCATAAAGTAAAATTGATGAAATGATAAGAAGTCGTCATGCATCGTAACCTCGAACCCATTAATATCAGATAAAAGAGATTGGATTTCTTCTTGATTGGATCATTTAAACTTAGCATTTTTGTACTCTTTGAAAGTAATAATAAGACACATACAGTTAAAACCTACCCCATGGGAGAGATTTGGAAGATGAACCCAGGTAATACAGTCTCAGTTAGGATTAGCTTAACAGTTGAGCTAAACCTAAGCATTAAAAAAAAAAAGAAAAGAAAATAAGAAAGCACATATTAAACCTAACATAAGAAAAATCATAAACTTTGGTGTAATCCTCGCTTCTAACTATGCTTAATAGTAATAGGAGAATAAGAATCAAAACTTAGGGAGTATACATGGGGAGTTTTATCCTTTAATAGGAAGTTTTTTTTTTAAAGACCAGAATGGTACGCTGCAAAATAATACTTAAACTAGCGTATTCCTCATCAAAAACCGCACTGCAGGACAATACTTTAGAATTTTTAAGAAACTATAATGTTTAATTGGGCGCTTTAATTTTTGCTTAAAATCATAATAAGTAACTACTGCTTTAACTTTGAAGTTAAAACCATAATCATTAACTTTGGTTTTAAGCATTACTTTAGACATTATTTTTAAAATGTATTATTTTGAGGCCAAACTCCATTGGGAGCTTCATTCATACCAACCCCATGTGCGTACACAAGAATATTTTTCGTACAATTACTTTCTATAAATGGTCTTTTTCAATATTTCCATGGCTTATTCAAACATTCAATATAAATATAGCTTGGATGACTAAGGTAATTCTACTGTATTATATTTGTTGAAATTGAGTTACTGAATCAATCAAATCTGTATACGCATACTTTTGTTAAAGGAAATAGCACTAACTACTGCTGAAGTTGTTCCAAAAGTAGATATCATTCAATTAACCATAAAGGCTTGGTGAGTTTCAGTTGTTGGAAAACCATTATTATATCCTTGCTTGTAATGTTATATGATGTCAAAGATGAAGGCATCAGAATCAATGATAATGAAATTACTAGCAAGTGAACCTTAGGACAAAAAAGGTATTGGTTTTAGGAGTCTAAACGAGTCAAACTATTTGTAAGTTACTTGAGCTCGACTCGTAGAATACTCGAATTCGACTCGAATTAATCGAGTCGAGCTCGAGTAACTTGCTAAGTAGTTGAGTTCAAGTATCACAATAACAGACTTGAGCTGCTCTAAAGCTTAATCAAGTTTTACTATTTTATTAATTAATTCAAACTCGAGTCGATTTCGAATCGAGTTAAAGTGTAATTATTTATTAATTTTTAAGCTATTGGTGATACCTATCGACGTAATGTTGTACCTAAGGAACTAATTTATCTCTTAAAAGTAATTTTTCTTTAAAATAATGTATTTTAGTTACTACAAGATAATAATTTTATCTTACAACTTTTGTTTACTCATTTTGATATTTACGAGGATACAATTACGTTGGACATAATGGGCGCAGCTTGCAATCGAAATGAAGGGCAATTATTAGAAGAACAACTTCTTTCTAAAACCTATAGCAATTGCTTTATCAAAAGTAAAAAGTCATAACCTAAGGTGTACATATTAACAAATCATTTATTATTTATTTTAAGTAATATTTTTACTTTGTTTATATCAACTATCTAACATATTATTGTTAATTAGGGAAATTATATCTTTCTATACTCTCAATCACCACGGTTTACATCAACCCAAATATTGAAGGTTTACATCAACCCAAATATTGAAGAAGCTGAAAAATACAAAAAATGGTATGCCTGAAAAAAAGGACTATTTCATTTTCTTGTTTGATAACTACAATAATTAATAGCTCAACATATTGATTTTTTAGGTCAACACCTATTTCAAGTAAAAACTTACCAGGTTGTTCCAGTTCATCAAAATTTATTGACTCACAACAAACAACCCTTACTGATTTGATGGAAAGACCAATATCAGAATTTCAGGTTTGTGATATTACAAAAATGTCATACATATGTTTCATTGATTACAATGGTGAAATTGGTATTGATGTTATGTATGTAAAGGTGTAGAAAATGCATTGTTCTTTAAAGGCCATACAAATTGTAATCATATATGATGAGCCTGGTACAATGCATAAAAATGTAATGCTGGAAAAGAAGAAGAATGAAGGGAAAGAGAATGTACAAAATATTGCATAACTACCACATATCATTGGTCAAGGTGTTATTATTTTACATGTATTGATTAATGACTTCAATGGTGATATTTATTGGAAATTTCTAACTTCCTTATTAGCTTAAATATTAATGTAGGTACATGCTTAGACTTACAATTATTGATGGAACCAAGCAAACTACTTTGACTTTGTTAAATGCTTTTGAAAAATTGTTTGGTTGTCTTGTCATTAATTTTATCAAATCAAAACAATAGGTACAATCTCTTGATTCTTAACAAAGTAAGACGATCAAGGAATGTTATCTAATTTGGGAAATTTCATGTTTGTTTTAAGAAGGAATGAACAACAGGTTCTATGAAGGATTGATTCATTGTTATGAAAAGTTACATTTGTTCCTTACAAAGATTAACTAAATCAATGACTTTGTTCGGTTGTTAGCAAGGTTCATTACAGATGAAGTACACTTGGAAGAAGACATAAACACCATTCAAATGAGTAGTGATGACAAATTATTTGCAAAGAGGAAACTCAAAATTGGAGACTGATAGCTAGATTTATAGCTTTTTTATAATTTTAATTGTTGGGACAAGCTTGAATTGTGTTTTCTTATGCTAACATATTTCAAGAATATTCCTTAAGAACATTTTATGGTCACTTGTTTTAGTGGACATATTATTTCTGAATTCATTGGTATGATTAAGCCACACATTTAAGAATTTTATTGTTTGTCCAAATTATGTTTGTTTTAGTTAGAATGCAGCTAAAGATGTAATGTTATTGTTTATTAATCTTGTACTTTAACCATTTTTTATGTGGATTCTTTTATTTCAGGTTTTATGGATTTGATCTAAGATGATATTGCATTTTTTAATTCGATTCTTGAAATTTTTTATTGTTGTTGGAAATGTGTTTAAGCCTTATTATATTTTTTCCTTCTTTTATTATTTGATAGCATATTTACATTATGTTGCAGTGATTTTTTAATTTCACATGAACATACAAAATGCAAGAGTGTGGAAGTGCCAGAAAATTAAAGTATTTCCAAACTGAAATGACTCTTAAGATCAAACTTAATCGTATCTATGTAGTTCTAAATCTCCCTTGACAATTCCTGTAATCAAAGGTAAAAATGTCGTGTGAATGGAAATATTGCAGGAATTAAATGCTGAAAAAAAAAATAGATTTCCCTTTGAATGAAGGAAATAGCACAATGTTGAACTGTGACGCTCCAAAACCCGACGGTCCATTGACAACCCGTTAACCCACGGAAGACTCGTTGATGTCCGGTAACCCAACACCACACCACCGTGTCCCCTGGGACCCATGATTTAACGAAAATCAGACAGAATCTCCTTTCTGACAGTGTTTCCTCTATCCAAAAAATACAACCCGCACAAAAACCCGGTAACATGACCCAATATAATACAATGACCTCACTGGGTCCAATTATGAGTGAAAGTGGCCTAATCGGGCCCACTCATCCATACTACAGAATATACATGACTAATTACCATAGTCCTCAAGAGTTTAATTATAACATTCTTACAAATATTACAAATTAGAACAAGGTTGTTCCAAGGTATTTTTACAATTCTTTTTACACAAAATACAAGATAGAATTAGTTTGTTCCAAACTTCTTTACAAAAAATTAATTACAAGCCACAACCCGGCTTTCTTCATAATCAAGGCCTCAGTGAGCGTCATTCCACTGCATACCCCCGTAATTCGAAAAAGTGATCCCAAGACGGCATGAAAGCAATACCTAGTGTGGTAACCCTACAGTAGCTACTCCCCCACCTAAGTGCATGCACATGTTCACATAATCAAACATTCCAAGTAAAATGCGCTCTACTCGAATTCCTACATGCCATGAATGAAGTGTCACCACCATGCCTTTAACACGAGTCACCGACTTCACACACGCTATGCCAAGTGTGTGAATCCTGTAATCGGTGTTTCACCCACGATCTCTTATCTAAAACAAAGTTTTTGTTTTAAAACTCATTGGACATCCCCGATAAGTCATGATGCAAAGCCATCGACACCTCCGATAAACAACAAAAGCATTGGACAATCTCTGATAAACAACTTTATTCAAAAGCATCGGACAGTCTCTGATAAAATGCTTTATTTAAAGCCATTGGACAATCTCCGATAAACAACATTATTCAAAAGCATTGAACAATCTCCGATAAACAACTTTATTTTTAAAAGCATTGACGCTTCTCTCCGATAATAGCTTTATTCAAAAGCATCGACAGCTCCACAAACAACTTTATTCAGCACATCTGACTTTATTCAAAAGCATTTGATAGTCTCCAATAAACCGCTTTAATAAAAAGGCATTTCAATGTGATGTCCCCGTGCATAAGGAAATGCAATTATACCATTCCATGTCATACCATGCCCCATATGATGAGTGCTATATGAACATTTTAAACCATGCATAAGTATCTATACATAATGACAATCATATTAATTTACATACAATTTCCAAATAATAATACACAATACACGCCAACATATTATACACACATATATTGAGATTTCCACAAGTCATCAATCACAATGACTTAATTTTATACTCCCAGCTTACGCAAGTACACAATGTCCACAATTAGCCTACAACTAAGCCATGCAAGGACCTTGTTCATACACAAACACATCACAAGCCAAATCATTAGAACACACAATTTCAACCAAGTATATCACTCAATTCAAGCAATGATATACCACAATCATATACCAATTGTGGCAAAAATCTAGACACAAATCATTAAACAACCTAAGCTGTAGCAGTCCCAGAAAATGGACCATAACTTAAGTTATAGATGTTTGATTTGGGCGATTAAAAACCTAACATCAAGTTCTCAGATAGAGCTACAAGTTCCTTGAAGAATACTAGTTTAAATTCTCACTTTTTCCTAGCAAAAATCGGGCCCAAAATCTGACAAAGTGGGTTCGCCAAAACAAAGCCAACTGTGATAGTCCCTAAAACAAGACTAACTCGTTATAGATGTCCACTTGGGGTTATTCAAAAGCTTAACATCAAGTTCTTAGATAGGGCTACACCCCTTGAAGAATACTAGTCTAAATTCTCCTTTTCAATCGAAAACCATACCCAAAACTCGACATTATATTGTGGTCAAAATGACTATTCCTATAACCCATTATTTAAATGTACTTATCTGCAAAAGGGCCAAGTAGCCCCTTAGGGCATTAAAACTCAACCAAACAACCCCTAGAATGGAAAATAAACCAAAGTAGGAAGAATCTCTACCTCTTGAAGCGTGAGCAATGACCCGAGGAAGTTCCGCGAACACTTCCTGAACCCGAAGCTTTCGACTTCCCGAACCTTCCGTGCGAAACCCGCGAAACTCGAGTTTCGCATCCATGTAGCCCTCATCGAAAAATTCCGACTTTAAACTCCTGGTTCGCCAAGACGACCACCGATCTTCGTAGATCGGGAGAGAAGTTGGAGCCTCTCTACACTCCCTCTTCTCTCTTTCTACCTCACAACCAAACCAGAAAAATGGTGTTTTCTCCCCCAAAAATGTGTGATATTTTTTAACCCCTTTTGTCTAACTCATTTAAGTTGGACATGTGGCCCATGTCGCGCCACGTGTCCACAATCCATCCGGGTTCGTTTATGTCCCGAAACAATTTATTTTTGTCTCAGTTCAAGTTCAATTTATTTTAAATGAACTTAACTTGAAGATTTTCTAACTCCCATTCTCATAAAATCTCGCCCTTTGGAAATATTGACGCTTGTTACTTGAAAATCATGAAAATCCAACCTGTCCCTAATTCGGATGAAAATTTTGGCGGGTAACTGTATTTCAGAGAGCACGAATCCAACTGCAGTTCGTTTTATTGGTTTGAGATCTAGGAAAATTTTTGCACTCTCAAACATTTCCGGCAATTTTACTACATATTTTTCTAAAAATTAAAATTTTCCGGGTTTTACATGAACATTGATACACTTGAATGAAACTTGAAAATAAATAATCGGAATTGTTGAAGTAAATATTTGATTTCATCAGAAAATAATATTGTTTTGGAAAATTACGTAACTTGATTTAACTGGAAATTGAATGCAAGAATTGCTAGAGAAAAATATTAGATTTCACTATGAAGGAATGAATTAGCACTGTGCTAGAAATTGATAGAACTTGGCTAAAACTGGGAAATAAAATATTGAAACTGATGAAAGATGATTGAAAAGCTAGGATTTGTCGAAGTAGATTGACATTGAGTAAATTGATTTGTCAGATCGACGATTATTTCCGTTGATTGATTCCTTTCTCGCTCCTTTTATAGACGCCTTGACTTGCCGTTTAAGTCTCCATTTCCACTCTCTCTAATTCGAAGATACATCGATGTCTTCCATTAAGGAAGTTTGTTTCAAGAATTTCGTTTACGTCGATTAGGAAATCTCTGTTCTCAAGAATTTTGTTCCTCAAGGAATTCTATACGCTTGCAAATGGGTCCCACCCCTCTCGCTTGTACTTTTGCATAAAGCCTTTGTTTGACCTTTAAAAATTTAAAATTGTTGCAAAACCCTAGACTTTTTCTATGGGCTTGTTCAAATGGATATGAGCATTTTTTATTTAGATTTTTATTCATGGTCAGTTTAGGCTTAGACCATTACCGACTGTTAAATTTTCATGGTGCAAACACTGCCCCCACATACATCAGGGTCCAAGGGGCCATATCAGATGTTAAAGCCCCAAAAAATATTCTTCTGGGCTTATTTCCAACCATGAGACCTAAAATCTAGCTTTCAACCAATGATGTGGAGTTCCAACGGCAAGAACGAACGAAGTCGGATCAAATGAGAAGACAATTGTTGATTTTTCAAGAAAAGGTTCCCTATATCATCACGTTTAAACCTCCAACATTCATTTTTCCTCCACCAAAGGATATTGTACTTCCAAAGAATACTCATCCAACTTCTTCTCCAAGCAACCCAGGATCATCTTCTTTCTTTCTTAAAAAGAACCTATTTTCACTTCCAAAATGAACCCTTTTGTTTTGGAGAAAGGAAAAAGAACCCTCCCCTTAATCTTCCTTCTTTCTTCACGCCGTCACCATTGTCGGTTATACCGCTGACGACGTTTGTCGCCGCGGAAGTCACCTGGGCATTACCGAGCCAAAGTCGCAAAGATTGTCTCTATCGCTACTTATGCTTCATCGACATCGCGAACGCCGCCGCCACCAAACGCCGCTGTCAGGTTCGCCACCGCCGCTAGCTTCATCGAGACACCGAGGTTGCCGCCGACGCTGCTTACTTTGTCCACTAATCAGTTGTTCCCTTTGATCGTTCGTCATTTCTCCTCGCTGTTTATCGTTGCTGCTCAAATATTTGATTTTTTTCCCTCTAATCTCTACCGTTGCTCCAAATCGTCATCTATTCGTCGCTGCTCATGGAGAAGAAGAAGTCGATGACGCCGCCGCCCATGGTGCCTTCGCCTCCGACAGCTGCTTGTCGTTTTTCACCGACGGTAAGTGCTTCCATTACCAAAAAGATTGAATATTTTTTTGATTTCTTTGATAATGAGTTTCTTGATTGCAAATTTCTTCTTGAAGGAGAATATTTTGGGTGAAATTTACAAACCTTTTTTTATGCAAAGGGTCGAACTTTCTTTGATGTTGTTTGAAACTTTTCCATGGCTTTATTTTGTAATCTGAATGTAATTCTTCGTTAATCTTGATGTTGTTCTATTATTTCTAAGATTTTTTTGAGTGTAGAATTAGAAATATTTTCATGAATGCACTCAAAATAAATTCTTTTAATGCTTAACCATTTTGAACATTTTCTAAGGTAAAAGATTTTGAAAGGACCATGAATAGATTTTCTAAAATTCTCCGAAGTTGTTCTACTTGTTTCAAGATTGTCTTAAGTGCATATACTAAAAATATTTATGACTATACCTTCGAAAAAATTCTTTTGAAGCTGTTTGACTCTTCTGAACATTTTTTGAGGTGTAGAACTCAAAAATATTCATGAGTACACCTTTGAAAAAATTATTTTGAAGCTGTTTGGCTCTTTCGAACATTTTTTGAGGTGCAGTACTTAAAAATATTCATGAGTACACCTTCAAAAAAATTCTTTTGAAGTCGTTCGGTTATTTAGAACATTTTTTGAGATGTAGATTACGAAAATAATCATGAATTCACTTTCACAAAAATTCTTTGAAGCTATTCGACTATTTCGAACATTATCTGAGGTTCAGACTACGAAGATAATCTTGAATATACCTTCAAAAAAATTATTTTGAAGTCTTTTGGTTGTTTTAGAAAATTTTCTTAAGTACATAATTGAAAATCCTCCTTAATGCACTTTCGAAAAAATTCTTTGAAGGTTCTACTGGTTCTAACATTAAGGTAGATTACGAAGATAATCTTGAATACATCTTCAAAAAAAATTTCTTTTGAAACCGTTTGACTGTTTTTAACAATTTTCTCAAGTGAAAAATATAAAATCCTCCTAAATGCACATTCGAAAAAATTCTTTGAAGTTGTTCGACTGTTTTGTACATTTTCTAAGTGCATATTGAATGATTTTCAACAACCTCAAGTTGAGTGACCCTTCACTTGAGCTTGAGCTTTTTCTTTGGCAGATTGTAATGGGCATTGACAAAGGTTCTGTTTTTCTATCGCGGAAAAGTCTTAAAGGTAGCTCTTTCATATAGACTTTTACCCCCGTTTGAACATTCCTCACTTTGCACTTAAGATTTATACTTTGTCAAGATTGTAACTTTCTTGATTTTCTTTTTTTTCTTTAGAGCTTTTAAAGGGTTCTATGGCTTCCAACTCAATCCCATGCTTTGTAGTATCGTTCTTCCTCTCTTGCTTCGCCAGAGTTTGCACATTCTCTCGAGTAAGCCGCCTTCTTCCATTTAGTTTCCTTTTCCATTGGAGATTAGCAACATAATATCTTCTTAGAATATTTAGTCTATGGTAAACCTAACTAAATCATGACTAAGAGCTTCAGATGGATGGATTCATGGGTTACTAGGTTGTCTCCGTATTTCAGAGGACTTTGGATAGCATTGGGGATCGAGCTTATCTATCTGATCTACCGCTTATAAGCACTTCACTTTACGTGGAATTGATGAGTGTTTCATTGAAATTCTAGTCCAAGAGTATAACTATTT